>BSBM01000379.1:600000-1015000 GCA_027924585.1 Larix kaempferi
CAATATATTCGAGGTACAATTCAGTTTGGGATTCATTACAGTACAGGGGGGAAACCTTTGTTGGTTGGTTTCACTGATTCAGATTGAGCCGACGATCCTGATGATCAAAAGTCTAATGCAGGTTATGTTTTCAGTCTAAGATTTGGACCTATCACTTAGGCTTGTAAGAAACAACAAGCTCTTGCTCTTTCTTCAGCAAAGCCAGAATATCGAACCACAGTTAATGCCAGTCAGGAAGCTTTATGGCTTCGACAGATCCTTTCAGAGTTTGGATTCGAGCAATAGCAGCCTACTCCACTTTGGTGCGACAATCAAAGTGCCATCAAGCTTGCCAAAGATCTAGTCCTACATCAACGCAGCAAACACATTGAGCTACATATGCACTTCATCAGAAATCTTGTTCATGATCGTGTTCTTGAAGTGCTCTTTTGTCCTACAGATGATCAAGTTGTAGACATCTTCACCAAGTCTCTTACAGAAGCGAAGTTTTCTAAACTTCGATCTATGTTAGGAGTTCAGGAACTTGTCATTAAGGGAGGATAGGCTCTAATACCTCCTTCCTTCTCCTAATAGTGTCACTTTTGTAAATCCTTCAATCCTATCCCAAGTTGTTCTTAAGGGGGGATGTTAGGATATTTAGACACTTAGGAGTTAGTTAAGATCAACTTGTGTAATATATCCGTTAGGTAAAGTGTGTTTCTTTAGTATGCATTTGTAAATATTTAATCCGACGGTCATGATATGTTGTGATCTGATGGCTCAACTTCTCTTAAATCATACCTAACCTTGATCCGTGGCTTAACACCCGATTGGTCCATGATCTCTATTTAAAGAGCATGGAGGGTCATTGTTTAGCTGATCGATTATGAGAAGCTCATTTGTAACTTTCTTTCTTTGCATAATAAATTGCTCCGTAGAAGCTATTTGGCCAGGGCCGTGGAGTGTTTCCCTCTCGAGGGTTTAAACCACGTCAAAACATCGTGTGTTAATTTGTGATCTGTTTGTGTGAAGTGGTTGCTCTAGGTGTTCGGTCTTTTGGGAGTACCCTATGTACCCGAACATTTCTATTAAAAAATATAAATAAAGACATTGTGAATATAACTAAGGAAGAGAGGGATTTTTGCAAGTTGGGAGTTGGAAGGGACCTCCTATAAACCCTATCTTTCTACTCAATAGCGAGAGGGGTGAATAATTTCCAGTAATCATTCATAGGTTCAAAAAATTAGAAGGAAACAAAGAGAAATGACGCTCAAAAAAGAAAGAAAGAAAAGTCAAGGTCAAAAGGAAAAGGATGGGACAATAACCCCCAAAAGAGAATAAGGCAAGTGGGCCCCACCAATGAGGAGGGTCATTGTCAAGGAATAAGGCAAAAACTAGGCAAGGCATCCTCTAATAATTGATTTTATTAAATGGGCATTGTTAGCACATTAAGCTAAGCGATCATAGGCAATGTTCTCAATTGGTCATGTATGTCGAAGTTTGCCAATACTTTCTATTGATAGTGATACTTGCATGTATAGTAGGTTAAGTGAAGAAGGAGGGGCCAAGGCTTGTTGGACAAGGAAGATCCCAAATCATTATACAAAGTTAAAGCACTTCTAAAAATGATCTTTCACCGTACAACTACATTAGCATTTATGTGAATTGAAATAGTGAACCAAGAATTAATTATTAAGTATAAGGTATAGCACTGTGTAAATTCCTTTGACCGAGGAACTCAAATAACTATACAAATGAACATATCTTTATGAATTGCATCGAGCTATTTTGACGTTGATGCTTTGTTTCATTAAGCACACTAGCGTGGCTAGGTAGATCGGGAGCACCTATTTTTTCTTTTGAAAATAATTAGAATTTATGGTTTTATGTCTTTTAAACAATGTGTTTTACTCTTTAATGCACCGGTGCATCTATGTCCTTAACACGCACCACCGAGTTTTTCCAGGAAGTAAATATTATATATTTTTTGAAATGGCATCGAGATTTTTGGACTTTGGTCTGCTTCCTAATTAGGTGTATTGGTTTGTCGATGCTTTTACTATTTTGGTGCATCGGTGCATCAAGTTGTTAAGCGCACTGGTGCAGTTTGTATGTTTATATGCCTTGAAAAAAACCTTCGCTCAAACCTCTTCCCACCCGCCTCTGCTAGTATCCTCCACTATAAATAGATAAATGGGCTCTTTTTTATTAAGGGTCTGAAAAAACCTCCACTAGAAAGAGTTTCCATTGTAGTGATAATAGGTAATTGGGCAAGGGATACCATTAAAAAGGGTGGAAGAAATGGTGTAATCAAGCTGGAACAAATCAATTTAAATCCTTTCCTCTAATTATATCTTAGGTATCAAGATGGAAAAACTTAGCAATGTTTGATGACAAGATGATTCACCCATTAATAGTGGCAGTTCAAGGCATCAACATTATGAAAGCTCTTGAATAGCAAAGCAAGGTAAAATTCCAGGCGAATTAAGGGAAGGGGTTATTGACAAAATTCAGGATTGGGACTTCTTTGATGGTGCAACCCAAGGTAACCCAAAAGTAGGAGGTGTTGGAGGAATTTTACACTTTTCAGATAAACACTCTATTTGTTTTATAGTAGGGATAGGCCAAGGCTCAAATAACCTAGCATAATTATGGGCTTTGAAGCTAATTCTTACTTTAGTTGTAGAACGTGATCAATCTAAGTTACAGGTCTTTGGTGATTCGTTATTGGTAATAAAGTGGATTAAGGAGGAATACATGGTGAGGAAATTCTACTTATAGCCTCTTCTAGAAGATACAATCACTCTAGCAAACTCCTTCAATGTGTTTTCAATCAATCACATATAAAGAGAAAGCGACCAGATAACAGATAATTTATTAAGAGAAGCTCTATCTCTTCAATTAGGAGTTTGGCATATCAAGGAGTTAAAGGATGGGGCGACTATGGTCTCCCAAAATGCTTCATTTTTCTAGCATTGTTTTAGCCTTATGGTATCTTGTATTTTTCTTTTGGGGATGATGTCTCAATGAAACTTTTAGGATGTTGCTTGAGATTCTAATGGGATGAAGTTATGCTTCATATTTTTCCTTGATGCCCTGACAATGATTTTTTGAGTTGTAATTGGGTAAATATGTGTTGTCATTTTTTTGGAGGCAGTTAAAACTAATGGTCTTTTTGAACGATGGTCTAAGCATATATCATATGTAATTTTAATTTGAAAATACATAAACTTTTGGTTTTTACCATGAAAAAAAAGGGATAACCCTCCCAACCAATGTGCCTCCCAATCTAAATCCATTTTTTTCATATTTCAAATATGGGTTACCATCCTTTGTGTTGAGATAGTTGTGTTATGGTCCCATCAACAAATCTAAGGCTTGTGGGTACTTTGATAGAGAAAGCCAATGTAACCCCTCAAAAGGAGAGGTTGGTGGTGTTGTTTTCCTTAATGATACACATAGAATCAAATTTAAGGCCAAACTAATGGAAGGCATAAACAATTTTACAAAACCACTTGCTCTATATTTTTCTTAAGATTGACTCCAAAATAAGGAATATGGAAATTTTTAGTTGTTTGGTGACTCAATGATAATTATTAATCGAATGAATGGAAAAATAAGAACATGACAACTTTCATGTTGAGCCTAATGTTTAATGAATTAAAAGTCTCATTATTAGCTTATAACTCCATTTGCTTTGAACACGTTTACAAATAATTTAACAAAGAAAGCAAATTCTTTATTTAAGAAATATTGTAATAGTATGATGGTATAGGGCCATGGATAGAAATCAAGGATGGTAATTTGATTCAGGACCACTTTATTTCCATCTTCATCTAAGGATCTTTCAAGCAGCCAAACTTCTAGTGAAGACTATGAGTGAACCTTTTGGGGATTTGATTCTCTAGAGAAGTCTTAAATAGCCATCATCATTTTTTTTTGTCGGAAATTTTTTATTTCAAAAATTCATATAGTAGATATGTATATGCTTTTATTTTATAGACAATGAAATTTATAATTAGATTTTTTTATGAATATCTAGAAAGAGTTTTTACCATTTCAAGCTAATATGTAGAGATATTAATCGTTTTTTATCCTCCCAATATTAGAAATATTAGAGATTGTAATGGTCAACATGTAAATCATATTCAACATGTTTCTTTCTTTCATCTTGATTGAAATATATGATTTTATTTTTTTATTTTTTTTGACAAAAAGCTATCATAGGAAACCCTCAAGCACTTCCCCTCATTTTGAGGATGGCACCCAAGGTAAACTCTTCGGTTGCAGTGAGTAGGCAACCTAACCCTGCAGGGACATCATGTGAGGCCCTAGCATAGCCACTTGGGGATTTGACCTTGAAACATTATGCTTGTTGTTTACAACAATCATCCACTTGAGCTAACCCACTTCGCTGATTTTATTTATTTATTTATGTTCTAATATTGGAAAATTTTGATAGTTAGTATGTTATATCAACAATTAATGCATTGTGTTTATTTTTTTTAACTATTATGGTTCAAAACTCAGGACACAAGGATTATTTTATTTTTATGTTTTAACAACAATGGGTAGCTTTAATTTATAAAAAGATGATATAAATCAACATCAAAAAGTTTACATCAGTCCAAAAATGATCATTAACAGTGTCGATACATAGATCTGATTAAGTACTTCTAGCCAAAATTTGGAAGTTATTTCCATAGGACTATCTACTATTATACTGCTATATATCTTAACATACTGACATAGTACTAATAAACAAAAAAAAACATATAACATTGGCAGAAGAGAAAACTAAGCAGTACTATGGCCACTAGTCATGGTCTAGTCATCCTTGTTATCTTCCAGCCGCTCCTCTGAACTAGATATGTTGACAAGATCTGGAGACAATTGCTACACAATGTTATTTTCATTGTCTCTACTTCCCCCAAGGTTAGATATCCTAGAAAATTGCCCCACCAACATATACTCATGATGGTCCACAGTTTCCTTGAAAGCATCAATATGTGCTTTAAAGGAATTTAAATTGTGTTCAACTTCATCTCGTCGATGGTCAAGTCCAACTACCTGAGTTTAATTTGCCCGAACATTAACTTCCACTTCGTTCAAACGCTAGTCCATATTCCCTTCAACCTCAACTAAATGTTGCTCTTGGCCATTGGCTCGAGTTGTATTTTGGTTTACAACATCCAAGACCCCCTTCAATTGCGTGTTCATCTAAAGTAGATTGGCTCTAATTTCCCTTATATCAACTCTAATATCCCTTATTTTTACAGACAATTCCTACATCTTGCTTGCGAAGTCACTCTTGGAATTCATTGTTGTGTATAGATAGGGGAACCTTAAGAGAAAAGGGCCCCTCCAAACCCAAAGCACAGCCACCGATGGATGACCTCCCACCTTACCAAATAGAATATTTAGACTCCACACACCTCACAGATTCAAAATGATAGAGCCCACACCCTTTTTTGTGATCCGTAATTAACATAAAATTTGTTTTGAATGTTGTATTTTAAAATGAACTTGCAATGTGGAAATGCAAATAGTAATAGCACAACAATACCATAAAAACGAGTCAACAACCAGTTGATAACGAAGTTCATCCAGTTTTGGACTACGTTGTTTACATTCACCATCAATATGTCCAGGTGGACTTAATATGTTTCCAAGAAGGCTAAGAATCCCCTACAAGACTCCTCTCACCCTTGAGAACTTTTCAACGATGGCTCACTAAGCCTTCTATTACAATTTTGCAATATAAAAGAACAATGCAGCAAAACTTATACCAACATGTAACACATATAATGCAGGATTTACAAAGGTTCAAATCCCACTCAACAAAGCTCGCTTAAAGAATGATCCTCGGCCTTGTCGTTCTACAAATACAACACCGAATGATCCTCGGCCTTGTCGTTCTACAAATACAACACCGTCCACCCCCTTGTTTTGATAAAAACTGTATTTTATTGTTGGCAGAGGTGAAGAATGGAAGGCGAGAGACCCAGGATTGACCCCGCAAGCTATCTACACCTTTTTTTGTTGTGTGGAAGCATACCATGCAATACCGCGGCATGGCTAAACGTTGGCATCGCATAAACTTGGAAAGTGGTTAATGGACACCACGATATCGGGGGCTTAGCCCTCGATCCTATTATTCCGCCTTTTGAACAACCTCAAAACTTAAATAGAAGTGTGTTCAATGCTACACTAAGGAACATGTGTCGATCATGGGTTCGAACCATCGGACCTGCCATACCTTTTGGTGGATCAAAAAATAAAAGGGCCAACTGGACTTCCACATGGTAGACTATGGTTGGTCCACTTGTTTTCCACCTGTGCAATCACAATGCCATGTGTCAACATTCAATAAGTCCACATCAGCCAAGTACCAACTTAGCTATGCCATGTCACCTCGAACTTCCACATGGTGCCTGTAGATGTTTCCATGTCAATGTGTGTTATGTCCGTACAAGCCACATGTCACACTGTGGGTGTGCCACGTGGCACCTTTTTCATTTTTCCTTGTTTAAGAAACAATTCAGAAGGTGATAACTTTGTCATACAGAGTCCAATTGAGGTGATTCAAACACCATCGGAAAGCTCTTGACGAGATCTACACAATGGTACCCCTCTAATTCAACATTTGAGATAGTAAATTTGTGATCATTTCTTCGAGGATCCTCTTGGATAAATCCTCCCCACTGGATATTACTCTTCAACAAGTAAGTGAGGGTATAGCTCCCTCAGTTTTCTGATTTCCATCTATCTTGCTTTATTTGGATGCATTCCTTTGAATTCCACATGAATATATTCAACATCACCTCTTTGTGAAGATCTCACTTTCTTGTCAAGAACCACATCTCCCTGCAACTCATTAAGATATTCGGGAACAAAGTCATGGACGGAAGGAACTTGAATTTTCTCCTCTTGATCCACGATCATAGGAGGTTCATACAACTTCAAGTTTTCGAAACTCACAACAGAGTACATCTGCATGTATGGAGGCAATTCTAACCAGAAATCATTATTACCAATCTGCTCCAAGATTACAAAAGGACCATACCTAATTGGTTTGAGCTTTTTACCTTCACCTTTCATGCATTCCTTACTGATATACAACCAAACTTGATCACCAACCTGAAAATGATGATCCACTTGATGCTTGTCATGCCTAGCCTTATACTTGGCTTGGCTCTTCTCTAATTGTTCTTTCACTGCTTGATGAATCAATTGGATGTTTTCAATGAATTTCATGGCTTTGTTTGCGTCATCATGTCCATCTATAATAGAATATTTCTCAAAGATAAAATCCAGAGGAGATTGAGGAAAATACCCAAAACATGTTTTGAAAGGATATCTTTGAGTAGAAGAATGCATAGATATATTGTAGGCATGTTGAACATAAGTCAAATGTTCATCCCAAAGCTTAGGATGCATGTTACAATAACCCCGAAGGATATGTACCACTGTTTTGTTTACCACCTATGTTTTTCCGTCAATCTGTGGATAAAAGGTTGTGCTCTTCTTAAGCTTAGTGTCCATTAATCCCCATAAAGTGGACCAAAACTCTCCCAAGAAGCGAGAGTCTCAATCTGAAACAATAGATGTAGGTAACCCAAATGAACCTTAACATTTTGAAAGAACAATTGTGCAGACTTTTTTGTTGTGATCTACTTTTTACATGGCATTAAGACACACATATTACTGAACCTATCCACTACCACATACCAGTAGTCATGACCTTTCCTAAACATAGGCAAACCCCCAACAAAATCCATAGAGACACTTTCACATGGATGAGAGGGTACGGGAAGTGGTGTATACAAACCCAAATTTATATTGCTTGTTTTACTAGAAGCACATAACAAACATCCCCTTACATATTTGGACACGGTTTCCACCATACGGGGCCAATAAAAATACCTTTGAATCTGAGCTACAGTTTTTCCTACCCCAAAATGTACAGAAATAAGAGAAGTATGAGCTTCTCTAATTACATGCACTCGTTTATTCTGCAAAATACACAGCTTACCAATGTGACATAGCAACCTGTCATGAACAGGACAATCTTATTCTTCTCCCTAAGATACATGGGTTAGTGAATCATATATATCCTTAAAATTTGCATCTTCAACAGACTGTTCAACATAGCTTTCATGTGCTAAAGAACTCTATTGCAAAATAGTGGATGCATTCAAAGAAGGCCTAGATAACATATCAACAACTTTATTATGAATACCTTTCTTATACATGATAACCAAGTGGAATTGTTGCAAGAATCCCATCCATCTAAAGTGCATTGATTGTTGTAGCTTGGTTTGAGACTGTAGGTATTGTAGAGGCTGATGATTGGTATATATGATTGTCTCCTTACTCATCAAGTAGTGTTTCCATTTCTTCACACTCAGAACCATTGCATACAATTCTTTATGATAGGTAGGATAATTGATTACTGCTTGTGAAAAGGTTTCTGAATGGTAACAAATTGGATTCATTCTTTGCATTAACACCGCCCCCATGGCATAGCCACTGGCATTGGTCTTAACTTCAAAAGGTTGTTGTAGATCTTGTAAAGTCGGCACTAGTGTAGTGTTGATCTTCTCTTTCAATGTGTCAAAGGCTTTATGTTGCTTTCCTCCCCACTAAAATACTTGCTTAACACTTGTCACAACATGCAAGGGAGATGCAATATAAGAAAAGTTAGCAAAAAGCTTTTGTCAATATTGAAATGCACCTAGGAAGCTTCTAACTTCAATTACATTATTGGGTTTTGGTGAATTAACAATGACTTCAACTTTAGAAGAATCTATCTTCAATTCATCACCTCCTACAATATAGCCCAAATAAACTAAAGATGTTTTTCCAAATTCGCATTTACACATCTTTAAATACAATTTCTCCCTTTTTAAAACTTCAAGAACTTTACCCACATGCTTGACATGATCTTCCCAAGTCCGACTAAAAATAAGGATGTCATCTAAGTAGACTACAATGAAGTCATCTATGAATGGCCTAAAAACATTATCCATCACTCGCATGAATGTAGGCGGTGCATTGCACAACCCATAAGGCATTACCATCCATTCAAACAAACCTTGCTTTGTTTTGAAAGTGGTATTCCACACATCACCTTCAACAATCCTAATATGATGGTAACCACTTCTCAAGCCCAACTTAGTAAAATAAATGGCATTTTTTAACTCATCAAGCAAATCATCAATACGAAGAAGATGATATCTATTCTTTATCGTGATTTTATTCAAGGCCCGATAGTCTACACACATCCTCCACATGCCATCCTTCTTTGGCACCAATACAATTGGTGATCCACATGAAGATGAACTTGGTTGAATGAAACCTTTCTCGACGAACTCTTGAACATGATTCTTGATCTCTTCATTCTCAATTATTGATGATCTGTATAAACCAATGTTAGGTAGTGGAGCATCTTGCTACAAATGGATCTCATATTGGAATTCCCTTTTTGGAGGTAATCCCTCGGGTTCCTGAAACACTTCATCAAAATTAGAAACAATTTTGACTGATTCACTCTTATGAGAAGGATCACAAACCTCATAAAGCATCAGATCCAACACTATCTTTCACTTTAATTATCATGTGAACAAAGTTTTTGCTATCATTCACCAATATCTTCATCTAGCCTGCATAAACAAGTGATAGATTTGTTTTCATGTTGCGAGCTCTTACAATGAACTCTACTCCATCTTTAACAAGGTGGTACTTATGCTATTCTCTGTAGAACACTGCCTTCCTATCAAACAGATATGGACTACCCAATACATTACCACATATATCAAGGGGAATTACATCCAACACTACCTCATCTATAAACTTGCTTGTAATTGCAAAATGAAGTTTCCACTGTTTAGACACATGCAATTGAGCATTTTCATGCACCCATCTAAGTGGATAAGGATTTGGATGAGGTGTAGTTTGCAATCCTAATTTCCTAACAGTCTCTTCAGGGATCATATTCACTTGTGATCTGGTATCAAACAAAGTATCAAATTTTGTGTGTATCAGATAACTTTTCCACATAGAGTCTGATTAAGGTGATTTGAATGTCGCCAGAAATCTCTTGATGAGCTCTATGCGATGGTTCCCCTCTCATTCAACATTTGAGATAGTAAATTTGTGATCAATTCTATGAGGATCCTCTTGGATCACTCCGCACCGAAGAGAGGGCTCTCTTGGCCAATAAATCCTATAGAAAGCACACCCAATATCCTACACAAGAGACTGATATTGTCCTAGAACATACAAAGACCCAAACCACTGAAATACAAAACAATGTCAACACACCCATCGTTCCATAACTTTAAATGCCACTCACTTAGAACGAAAGGAATGGCATCAACTTCCTTTGTTAGTGCACTCAACATACCCAGGCCTCCGAGACAACGAAATTTCCTCCACTTCAAACAATGCTTGCTCACTATGCCCAAACTTATGAATAAAGCTTCTCTCCTTGGTCAATCTAGAACCATCCCCTCGGGAGAATTGCTCATTAATTGATTCATGCCAAGTGACGAGAGCAATGTCCTTCCCATCCTTTGAAAGACTAAACAACGGTTGATTGTAGTTATTATGTTTTTAAAGTTTGAAAGGCACATAATAACTATATCCTTAGGGTAGCCAACACCATGCTGGTGGTGCTCCATTCTTTATTATGCTCCCATGAGGCGGGAGAGTGGCTTCATTAGACAGCCTATCCGCTTGGGTGTTACTCTCCCTTCGGGCATGAAAGAGTTGTGTTTTAGTGAATCGAAGGAGATGTTGATCTATTCGTTTTTGTAACCTACCTACAATTTTGTCTGCAATATATTTTCGATGTCGAGCTTGAGAGACAATTAATAGGAATTCACTTACAACAATTGATTGTATGTCAAGAGAATCTACTTGTTTAAGACTTAGAAACATAGTGTATCTTTTTTCTTGGTTGTTGGAAGTTGTACCTAGACCACAGGAAAAAGTTAAGACTATATTTCCTCCGTGATCCAGAAGAATCTCCCCCACACTCGCCACCCCAACACAAGGATTATTTTCTTATATATGTGATGGTGAGGACATTTGTTTAAGGTGTTACACATGTTTGTGTAAGTTTTTTTATGAAGGACATAAGAGTTTTTTGCAAGCAACCATAATTTTTGCGAAATGAAAGAGATATTTTGATGAAAATCGAAGGTAAGATCCCTTGCTCACATCATGACACTAGTAGATTGGTAAAAAACAATCATTATTGTATGGATGAGATTTGGGAGGATTGGCTCAATGTTGACCTCATCACTCTTGAGGATCTAGATGACATCAAAATTCCTCAAGATTGCATGCCAAAAGGCACAAAAAAGGATTTGAATTTCTACGATCTCCCATATTTGTAAGAACTTAACATGGCGCATATATTGAATACAATGCAAGTTTTCAAGGATGTGTTAGATTCTATTTGGAAACATATTACTTTACTAAGAAATGTACAAGTGCTTGTAGAAGAATTTGGTCCTGTTAAAAACAAAGAAAGGTATACAAGAAAAAGAAACAATGAATGCATGTGGCCAACTAGTTTTTTTCCAAGGAATAATCTCGTAGAAAACCCTTTGAGTACTTCCCCGTGATTCATGGATGGTAAACATGGTCAACCGTCAACCCTAATTATGGTTCCTAACCCCGAGGGGATCAAGAGAGTCAAACCTGTGACCTCCCCAACTTTGGGGGGAGAGATCTCAAGTCTGGACCATGACTATTTGAGCTAACCCTTGGGTCTTGTGGCCAAATAGTTTATCATAATGCGCCATGGATTATTGCTATGGATGACTTAGAACATGCGAAGAAGGTAAAATTTACAATCTAAACACCAACATAGTACAATTATTCATTGAGTAAAGCATTTATTGTTGAGGATCACTAGAAAAGTCTCAGGTCACACAATCACCATAATTTGGAAAAGATATAAAATATTAATGTGGATGTGATATAAACATGTATAGCACCGTTAATTATATTTTTTTCCTTTTAATGCTAGTTTTTATTAGAAGCATGCGGATTGTTAGTTCATTATTGTAGTATAACGTTTTCTAACTAGGATGTTGAGGGTGCTCATGGCCAAGCCACATGGTTTCTTCCATCATCTCTTATTCAATGTCTTCAAATCCGAATTCGATTTCATCAAATCGACAAATGATTTATTTCCTCTCCAAAGGAAGTTTAAACAATTGATCACGTTCATCCTTGATTATCGTGACCAGTTTATGTGGAATTCCAAGATTTATCCCTTGAAAACGAAGGAGGCTAAACGTGCGACCTTTTTGTTTTTCTAGCGGTTTTTGGCCGGAATTTGGCCATTTTTTTCTCTTTTTCGAATTCAATTTTTTCTGCAACCCAAATGATTTTTTGAGTGCAGAAATAGATTCAGTACTCTCAAAAACCCCCGAGGCACCCAAATTATGAAAGTTTGACATATGTTATCTAGAATTACCAAAATTCATTGTCAAATTTAGTCAAAAATTACCCTGAAAAAGAAAAAAACGATGGGAAAAATGTTGCGTGTTTAGCCTACTCTCTTGAAAACAATTGAATTCAACAAGCGGCTACACTAAAATCCCTACCTCGCATCATCCTTGGGATAGCTAGAAGACAAGGATGGAGATTGAATTCCCTTGCTACTTTTTAAGATGTTGCTACTACCCGTATCAATTATCAAATCAATTGGACAAAATTTCACATAATGATTCCAGAACTAAAAGTGTCCAATGATGTGTTTATGAGCTCAACTTTTAGACCTTTATGTGGGATAATGATACCGGGGAACCTAAATTATGCATCCCATGGAATTGGTGATGTGGGATATCCATGTGCAACAATGGATTTGGAAAAATCAGGTTTGGAATATGAAGAGATTTTTCAAGAAATTCTAACATAAGCTCATTGTTTACATCTGCAAATTTGACCCCACAACTTGTTTCTATTGGAGAATATGGAGGCATGCAAAATGCATTGTTTCTCTTTTTTTACCGAGGTGGAGTGTTTGTTCAAGGATTTCAATGAAGGAAATGTTTCCACACATACAAGGAAGAAGATACACCCACCAATTTCATTACACACCAAGTAATTCAAAGCATAAACACTAGGATGTTGTATCCCTTTTGGGTGATTTAACTCGAAATATTAACAACAATAGATTTAACAGTCCTAAGCGAAGAACATGAAGAATCAAGAAAGTGTCAATTTATTGTAGATGAAGATTGATCCGAGGTTCAAATACTCTTAAAAGAGGTCCAGGAAAATGTATTGGCATGTGAGTGGAAAGTCAAGGAAACATAGGAACAACTATTGAACCAAGAGAAGAGTTGAGAAATATTGAGGATGAGATGATAGGTTGGAGTTGCAATGTGTTAGTATTAGTATTGAAAACCACAAAAATCATTGAATGATGCAAAAATACAAAACTATTGAAAATCTCTTTGTATGCATGTGTTACAAAGATAATTTCAAACCTTTTGAATTTGAGCTAGGTATATCACGAGAATACTCATAGAAGAAGACCTCAATTATTATAAGTAGATTTGGTGAATTTTTAATAGGTAGATGATACTGGAGCATGCAATCATGGAGTTATAAAAAATATTAGTGCTCAGGTGAATTTGTAATAGGTAGAGGAGACTGGAGCATGTGATCATGGAGTTATAAAAAATATAATTGCTCTCATGCTATGGACAACTACCATAACTTCCTTCAAGTCCTAAGAACAATAGAGCTCTGATACCATTGTTGGGTTATCCAATTTTGATGGAGCAACAAGGACAAGCAACATGAATGAAGATAAGCATGAGAGGTCTCTTGGACTCCCGGTGATCCTTCCTATACACTCTTCATATTCATCACGACTCTTTATATTCATTTTCACATGTGAATAGTAAATAATAATACAAAATACCATAACCCTGATGAATTAGGTTTTGAACATGTTTGTGATAGCATATAAGTCCCAATATACCATGATCTTTATACCAATGGAGGTGTTTACAAAGGTAGTGGCTTCCCTACTAACATAATGATAGATTGGTTGCAGGGTGCTTATACTTGCTTGCTCGACCTTCTCATTCCTCATTTGTGTGGATTTTGTGGATGTGTTAATAAGATGGAGAATAATGGTAATAATACCAATAGTTGAATATGCCTATCTTGTGTGGTGTCTTGGAATAGCTTATATGACTATAAAATATTCTTCACTCTTATTCCACATTGGTTGTGAGGACTAGTTTGTAACATCATATAAGCCCCAATATAACATGATCCTTATCTAAACGAGATCATTCATAGAGGTGGTGCCCCCTCTTTACAAACATAATGGTTGATTGGTTGGAAGGTGAGTATGTTTGCTTAATCAATTTTCCTCTACTCCTCTTAAATTTATTTGGAATAACATCTATGACTAAAAATATCCCTACTTATCCTAGGTTGGCAGGAGCAGGTGGAGTCATTTATGACTCTAAGGGGAACAAAAAAAAGGAGTATGCTTGGGGAATAGGGAGAAAATCGAACAATGGAGAGGAATGGTTGGACCTAATCAAAGGCTTGGATTTAGAAAGGAACATCGGCATCGAGGAATTGGTGGTTATTGGCGATTCGCTAATGGTCATCAGAGAAGTAAGGAACCTGACGAAGAATCACAAGAACCCAACCAAAAAGATGCATTATCTCTTGAAGTGCATGGTTAAGGAATTCAAAGCTATCAACTTTCTCCATGTGCTGAGATCCTTCAACTAGCAAGTGGATATCATGGCTAATGGAGGAACACGATTGAATTGTGGCATTCTGGTGAGTGATCAACAGACCTATGATAGAAATTGGATCCCTTAACCCAGTTTTTGTTGTTGAAAGAAAGGATGGACCTAGAAGTCCATGGAGTAAGGAGGAAGCCCCCCTCCTTGATGATGTTTGCCCACATTGTATTTTGAATTTTAAACTTTCTTTGAAATTAAATTTTGGTCGGAGAGCATTCATGGCTCACACTCATCTCGAAATATTCCTTTGGATATGCTCCCAAGCCACATTAAATGTGAAGAGGTGTGTCTTATGTCGGAGACACTTCGTTGCCATGCGATATATCCATACAACAGATATACAGGACGGGGCTGGTATAACTACAGGCATGCAGAGAGGAACTCGCATCAATTCTGAGTTTAATATTGTGTGGAGTTTGAAGAAGAGGCAGTGTGTCTGTGTTATGGGTGAACTCAATGCTCAAGCTTTGGACTGTGTTTCGGCTCCTTCCCGGTGTCTGCAGTGTAATAAATCTGTTTGGAAACGCGAGAGGCTTTCAATAATGGCGGATTCGACCCCAACAGTGAAGAATGAGCATGAAAGCACAGGTTTTTCACAACTGTTAGAAAGAAATTCAGATTCGGTTGAAGTCATCAGCTATCTTAAGGGAATGGATGACCAAATTCGTTTGCTCCGTAGTGAGAATCTGGATTTGAAAAGGGATATAACACACCTTTTCTCTCTCGATCAAGCCACACATTCGGAGATTAGAAACTGTAGCAGTTAAGGGAAAGTGAAGGCTGGAAGTCTAGAGGAATTCAACGACAGGGTCTCTGCTGTCAATATGAACTCTAAATTGGAAAATATCAGCAGAAACATAAAAGAAATGGAAAGGAAATTATATGCTTTGAGAAATGATGTTGGAAAACTCCTCTCGGCTCAGCAATCTAGTGGTGACTCGGCGGTTGGAAGGCTTGATGACTCTCCGGATGGCACTCTTCTTAGGGAGCCACAACGTCAGCTCTAGTCTTTTGGCTCTGGTCTGAATTTTGTCTTTCGAAATGGATCCTTTCTGTAGAATATTACTTGTTATGCTTTGTGCGGTTGTCGAAGTTTACTTGTTTTGCTCTGTGTGGATAAGCTTTTAGTGTTGCAAGTTTTAGGGAAGACTAGAAAAGGTACTCTCCTGTTTTACTTTGTTAAAAAGAAGATGCATATTTTGGAAGTTATTATGGGAAGTAAGACACTCTATCCTTCATAGATATGTTTTGTTTCTGTCTCCTTTTACTTGGACAGTTTGTAAGGAGATACAGTCTCCATAGATTAGGGAAGTTTCATGATAGTTTTAGAATAGCAAATGATGAACAAGGAGTTATGGACATTGTACTTCTGTGGGAGCAATCCTTCCTCAGTTTTTTGTAACTCTTGTCTTCATTTTATATAATCAAAAGCTCTTTAATTGTTTCTGTAAAAAAAAAATCCCTACTTATATCCTACATTGGTTGTGAGTACTTCCTTTCCTTGCTTGACCCTTTACTAAATATAATAATTAATTATATTGAATATTGTTGATATAACCTTTAAACAAATTAATAAGAAGAAGAAGAATTAATTATATTGAATATTGTTAATATAACCTTTAAAGTCAATTGGGTTTAGCCTAAGTGGTCAAGTTATTGGATTGTTATCCTCTCCACCCAGGTTCAAGTCCCGCCAATGACACTTTCTCTTAAGTGAGCAGCTAAAAATTAAAAATTGTTTTTTGGCCTCTCGCATAGGTTGAAGATGAAGTGTTTACTATGGTAAGGAAGAATGTCATGAATGCTCATACGACGAGGCTCTGCTAGGTTTAGCTCTCGGCGCATCCTCACGAGCGTCGAATGGATCCTCCTCCGAATCTGAGTCCAGAGGACAGGCGATGACTGCTTAATGAAGCTTTCAGAGCGTTGGTTTCCTCCATGCCCCCCCACCCTCTCTCGACTCTGGATTCAAGCGATGGGTTCGTCAAGCGGGCTGCTGCTCCAAGAATCCAGATCATGTCCGCCGCTTCAAGAATGAAAGCTCTGGCTTTGAGTGAGAAAGGATTGACAGGTTAGTTTACCAGGATTTGGCCTTTGCCAAAAACAACGGACTCTTGGGTTAACAAGAATTGGATGCCTCTGATCTCAAGAGGCATGCAACACTGCTTTTGCAACAAGGGGTTCTTCGCCTTCTTGTTTGAAAATAAAAATGGCAGAGATCTCATTTTCAGAAGTGGACCTTACTTCATGGGTCCCCGAGGCTTATACCTAAATCGTTGGAGTCTATCCTTTGACCCAGAAAAGGACGTGCCCTCAGTGGTTCTAGTTTGGGTTCTCCTCCCTCACCTCCTTCTGCACTGCTAGAACGATGAGACCCTTAAGGCAATCAGAAACTCTCTCGGCAAATACATCGATAAGGTGGAACCAAAGGGACCTTTGTTTTCTTGTGCAAGTATTTCCGTAGAGGTAGATCTGGAAAAAGGCCTACCGGATGTCGTTAGCCTGTGCATGGATGGATGTGAACACCTTCAAAAAGTAGACTATGAACAACTTGCCTTCAAGTGCAAAAAGTTCCATGAATATAGACACTTCGTCAAAAATTGCACAAAAGGAGTCCAAGTAACCTCTGAAAAAAATCAAGAGGAAGGATGGCAACAAGTAAAAAGGGGAAGGAAAATGCCTCCACCAGCTCCTTTGTATATTGGGTCTCAACCAGAAAAAAGCAAGGATCAAACTCAAGAAGGTAAAGGAGCATCAACCAGTAACCAGTTCCAGGCTTTGAACACCGAAGAAGGAGAAATCCCTATGATAGAAACTCCCTTAGTGGAAGCAGAAAGAGAAGATCGAGAGGTACCCGCAATCGTCAGCACTCCTTCCCATGTTCCCAAAGAATAAAGGTTAGAGCAAACGTTGGAGGGCTCCTCAACACCAGGGGGCTCTTGGGATACGATGGTAAAGCAAAGTAAAGTCACATCGTAGGGTCTTACCCCTGAGCATTCTACCTCACAAGGATTCCAGGAAATTTAGGATTTGGGTCCACCCCTGAACACCAAAGGAAGAAAATCACAAAGGTATCATAGAGAACAAGAAGCAGAAAGAGAGTTAGAACTAGGAAGACAGAGGAGACTGGAGGAAACTAAATTTCTCCAAAATTCTAAAATCTCAGGAGGGACAAAAGCAAATGGAAAGTCCCAAGCAGGATCTCAATCACTCAAGAAATAATGAAAGTTGTCTCTTGCAATTGCAGGGGTTTGGGAGGCTCAATCAAGGTGGAAGCAATACAAGACATTATAAAATATGAGAGACCAGACATGTTGCTAATCCAAGAGACCAAAATTACTAACGTGGAGGTAATGGCACTCTCACGTCTTTTCTGGAAAAACAGCTAAGGAAAAGCCATAAGCTCTAGAGGAGCTTAAGGAGGAATAACGACTTTCTTTTCAAACAAATATCCAATAAAATCCGTAATAGAAAACTCTCATTGGCTTCTGATAGAAATTCAGGAGTAGGATGACCTTGATTCACTCTATGTATGCAATGTTTACGAGCCAACGCACTACAGGGACAAACTAAAATTCTAGGACGATCTCTCATTGCTCAAAGAGGATTTGCGAGGGAAATAGTTCATTATTGTTGGGGAATTCAATACCACTAAGTCGCAGCTGGAGAAACGAGGTGGATCGAAATTCAGGGACCCCTTTGGGGAGAATATGAAGGATTTGATCTCAGATATGGACATGCTGGATCCTCCTTTGAAGAATGGGAACTACACATGGAGCAACAAGGGATTGGTATCAACCACATCGCGACAAGACTTGACAGGTTTCTGGTAAGTTCCTCTTTTCTCCTAAAATATATTCTACCAGCCTCCTTCACCTTGCCTTATGTTGTTTCCGATCACAAGCCCATCTCTTTGGCTCTATCTTCCCTGACAAATCTCAGTCCCATCCCTTTTCGTTTCAATCCTATTTGGTTACAAGATGTAAAAGCAATGGATTTAATCCAAAACGCATGGAATCTTGATTGCTTTGGGTCTCCTAGCTATATTTGGGAGTCTAAAATTAGATCTGTGCGCTATGCTCTCAAGAGCTGGGCAAAAGCTACATTCAAGAGTCCAAACTTCAAAAAAATCCAGTTTCAAAAAGATCTAGTTGCTCTTCAATCCAGCATGGAGAAGGAAGAGGTGACAAACACATTCTTATGTCAGGAAAATGAGTTGAACAAGAAGATTGCCAACGCGGCAAGAGAAGAGGAAGAGGTCTAGAGATTGAAGTCTAGGCAGATTTGGTTGAAAGGCGGTGATAGAAATACTGAGTACTTTCATAAACAAACCAATGCTAGGCTAAGTTTCAGCATGATCAAGGAGCTGAAAGACAAAAACAGGATTAAATTTGTTGGGCAGGAAGATATCAAGAACCATGTCTTCCAACACTTTTGCAAGATATACTCTGATGGTGATGAGGCAGATACAATGGCTCAAGCCGATCTTCTCTCTGGAATCCCAACTCTCATTACAGATCTCGAGAATAGGGAGTTATCTAAATCAATTTTGGAATACGAGATAAAAGAGGCAATTTGGTCTCTGCAAATTGACAAGGCTCTTGGGCCAGACGACTTTACCATAAATTTCTGTAGAGTAGCGTGGGATATCATAAAAGAGGACCTGAAAAAATGCTAAATTGGATAAGGAAAAAAGATAAGATTGGTGGGGCCACGAATTCAGTCTTTCTAGCCTTGATTCCAAAAGAAAGGAGGCCTCTATCGATCAATCGATTTAGGCCAATATCCCTCTACAACACCTCGTACAAGATCCTTTCAAAAATTTTGGCCACCAGAATGAAAAAAATCATGGTCCGGCTGATCTCGGACTCTCAAGGCAGCTTTGTAGCTGGGTGCCAAATTCTTGACAACATCATCATTGTCCAAGAATCCATTCATTCCAGCATGGAAAGGAATCAGCAAGGTATGGCTATTAAATTGGACATGGCTAATGCTTTTGATAGAGTAAATCATTTTTTTCTATTTGAGATCATGTCCAAATTTGTTTTTTCTAAGAGATTTGTAAGATGGATCAAGGCTTGCATTAGTAGTCCATGGATTCCTCTGTTAGTAAACGGTAGGCCCACCAATTTCTTTCAAACTTCAAGGGGTCTGCGTCAAGGGCCCCTTGTCTCCCTACCTTTACCTTCTGGTTGTAGAATCTATGAGCAGGAATGTAAATCACCTTCAAGGCTTCAGGGACCTCAAAGGCCTGAAGATAGCTAGAGGTGTTAAAGCCATCAATCATGCACAGTTCGCAGATGACACCATTTTGCTTGGGGGGGCATCTACTGTCATTGCGGAAAGGTTTAAATATACAATATCCACCTTCCTAAAATCCTCTAATGGAATGGTGAACTCGGGTAAATCTAAAGTCTACAGATGGAATTTCCCTCCCGAAACTTTGGCAAGGATTGCTAGGATTCTCGGTTTTGAAGGGAAGGAAACCTGGAATTCGTTCAACTACCTTGGGATTCCAATCTTCGAAGGGAAAAAAGGATGGCGGATTAGCAAGGATTGGTAGACAAGATCAAAAGCAAAATCAACTCCTGGGAAACAAGGTGGCTTAATCCAGCCGGTAAGTTAGTTCTCATCAACTCTATTCTCTCTGCTTATCCAATTTATGTGTGCTCGATCTCGCTAGATCCAAAAACAATTATGCAAGAAATCACAAGAGAAATCATAAAAATTCTTTGGCAAGGGGGGAAATCCAACAATACAAAAAAAAAATCATTTGATTAATTGGGACACAGTCTGCAGTCCGAAGAATTGTGGAGGTGTTGGAGTGAGATATCTGAATCTAATGAACCTCGCTCTCGGAGCAAAAATTATTTGGAGAACCGTCTCCAGTGAAAATGCCTGGTGGAAGGAGGTTCTTCAGAAAAAAATACTTGGAAGGATCAAGGAGAAGATGCGTAGATGAGATCTATATGAATCGAAGAGGAATTCCAATATGGGATCTTTGCAAGAAAGCTGCATATATCATTCAAGATAACCTCTATTGGATTCCAGGAAGTGGAAAACGGATAAGGATTTGGCAAGACAAATTAGGGCACAACGCCCCTGCAAACTTCTTGCTGGCATTTTCAGATCTCAATAACTGGTTAGACCAATTAAACATCACTACATTATTTGATATTTCATCCTGGACCAACAGCGAAAGATGGGCCGGATGGAAATACCTAGAGATACCAGTTCATCTCATGACATAATTCAGTACGCTTCTCTCCATGCTGCATGGGGCAGCCCCTGTTCACCGTAATCTTAGAGATAGGAGGGGGTTGGGAAAATTGTGCTCCTACTCTGTAAAAGAAGGTTATAGTATAGTTTTTGGTCACAGGAACAACAACAACAAGGACCCAAAGTGGAACAAAGTCTGGAGTAAGGACGACCTGCCTAAAATCAATGCCTTTTTTTGGATCCTTTCCCATTGCAAAACATTAACTGCAGAAAATATGAGAAAAAGAGGAATCAAAGGTCCATTGCGATGTATTCTTTGCAAAGGTTCGGAAGAATCAATTGATCACATCTTCCTTGAATGCAAGTTCTCACAAGAGGTCTGGTTTCGTGCGTTCCAGGATCTGCATTTTAATTTGACTCTGCCAACTAATTGGAATGACCTCTTCGCCTGCTGGAAAGACTACTATCAAGGATCCCTCTCTCAGAAACCTGATTTCGCAAGAGCTTGGGAAGCCCTGCCAAAATTCATTTGCTGGAAGATTTGGACAATGAGAAACAAAGATATTTTTGAAGAAAAAAATACTATCCCAAGCAAAGTTCTTGCTTCTGCCAAGGATTTTATGGGTGGAAGCCTTATCCACGAAGGGGATGTTCAACATAAATAAAGAGCCACTAATGATAGAGGAAAAAGTATGGGTCTCTGAATTTCTTGTGCCTCCGCCTTCCCTCATATGGATCAAGCCCCCTAAAAGACCCAAATCAACGAATTGACAATTAAGAATGAGCTTAGAGGATTTTCAAAGATGGTGGGAAAATATCGGATGCAACTCTTTGTTCTTCGACGGTGCCTCGAAAAGCAATCCTGGGCTGGTAGGAGCGGGTGGAGTCATTTATGACTCTAAGGGGAACAAACAGAAGGAGTATGCTTGGGGAATAGGGAGAAAATCGAACAATGGAGTGGAATGGTTGGCCCTAATCAAAGGCTTGGAATTAGCAAGGAACATCGACATCGAGGAATTGGTGGTTATTGGCGATTCGCTAATGGTCATCAGAGAAGCAAGGAACCTGCCGAAGAATCGCAAGAACCCAACTACAAATATGTATTATCTCTTGAAGTGCATGGTTAAGGAATTCAAAGCTATCAACTTTCTCCATGTGCTAAGATCCTTCAACTAGCAAGCGAATATCATGGCTAATGAAGGAATAAGATTGAATTGCAGCATGCTGGTGAGTGATCAACAAACCTAAGATAGAAATTGGATCCCTTAACCCAGTTTTTGTTGTTGAAAGAAAGGATGGACCTAGAAGTCCATGGAGTAGGGAGGAAGCCCCCCTCCTTGATGATGTTTGCCCACATCATATTGTGAATTTTAAACTTTCTTTGAATTAAATTTTGGTTAGAGAGCATTCATGGCTCACACTCATCTCGAAACATTCCTTTGGATCTGCTCCTAAGCCACATTAAATGTGAAGAGGCATGTCTTATGTCAGAGACAGTTGGTTGCCATGCGGTATATCCATACGACGAATATACAGGACGAGGCTGGTATAACTACAAGCATGCAGAGAGGAACTCTCATCAATTCTGATTTTAATACCGTGTGGAGTTTGAAGAAGAGACAACGTGTCTGTGCTATGGGTGAACTCAATGCTCAAGCTTGGGATTGTGTTTCGGATCCTTCTCGGTGTCTACGGTGTAAGAAATCTGCTTTGAAACGCGAGAGGCTTTCAACCATGGCGGATTCGAAGGCTTACTATGTGATGGATGGCAGCCAGGAGATTGATGAAGACCTTCTGGTAAGCTCTCACGCTCATGCACCTCGTCAATTCGATTTCCTGGGATTGGAGAGAAAGTGGGTAACCCCAACAGTGAAGAATGAGCATGGAAGCACATGTTTTTCATAGCTGTTAGAAAGAAATTCAAATTCGGTTGAAGTCATCAGCTATCTTAAGGGAATGGATGACCAAATTCGTTTGCTCCGTAGTGAGAATTTGGATTTGAAAAGGGCTATCACACGCCTTTTCTCTGTGGCCCAAGCCACGCATTCAGAGGTTAGAAACTGCAACAATCAAGGGAAAGTGAAGGCTGGAAGTCTGGAGGAAATCAACGACAGGGTCTCTGCTGTCAATATGAACTCTAAATTGGAAAATATCAGCAGAAACATAAAAGAAATGGAAAGGAAATTAGATGCTCTGAGAAATGATGTTGGAAAACTCCTCTCGGCTTAGCAATCTGGTGGAGACTCGGTGGTTGGAAGGCTTGATGACTCTCCGGATGGCACTCTTCTCAGGGAGCCACAACGTCAGCTCTAGTCTTTTGGCTCTGGTCTAAATTTTGTCTTTTGAAATGGCTCCTTTCTGTAGAAGATTACTTGTTTTTGCTTTGTGCGGTTATCGAAGTTTACTTGTTTTGCTCTGTGTGGATAAGCTTTTGGTGCTACAAGTTTTAGGGAAGATCGGAACAGGTACTCTGCTGATTTACTTTGTTAAAAATAAGATGCATATTTTGGAAGTTATTATGGGAAGTAAGACACTCTATCCTTCACAGATATGTTCTGTTTCTGCCTCCTTTTACTTGGACAGTTTGTAAGGAGCTACAGTCTCCATAGATTAGGGAAGTTTCAAGATAGTTTTAGGATAGCAAATGATGAACAAAAAGTTTTGGACATTGTACTTATGTGGGAACAATCCTTCCTCAGTTTTTTGTAACTCTTGAACTTTTTATATAATCAAAAGCTCTTTCACCGTTTTAACCGTTTCTGTAAAATAAATATAACCTTTAAACAAATTAATAATAATAATAATTAAGATCATAATCAAACTATACACCAATTTAATATATAAAACCCCTTATTTATTGGACAAAACCGTACTCAACAATTTGACTATTACAATATGAAATATTTAAAACAATATATCATCAACTCTTTACACCACACCCACCACATAATGAGAAGATACCCATATCCACATGGAGGAGAAAAAAACCCAAGACGTACTACTTAGCGATTAAAAAATTTCAAAGGCATACGAAATTGCTTGAACACGATGATGAGTTCCGTTGCTACCTGCAACAGAAATTTCAGCACTCCTCACAAGCCGTCTCTGAAGCCCCTGGGAGTCGATCCCCTTGCCTCTTGCTTCGCATTCTCCATCACTAGACTCGGGAAGAAGAGGAAGAACAACATTAATAAATCCCTACAAGCGCCGAAGCGAATATCGCAGCATGCCCGCGGCAGATCCCTCCAAATAACATCATTCTGGCATTGGTCCAATACCAGGGAAGAACGAGAGAAAGAAAACGAAAACGAAAATGAAATTTATCTCAGGGGAGGAGAAATCCCAGAATTCAATTCCCTTGCAAATTTTATCAGGTTCCGCAAGAACGGCGATGATGGAGAGGAGCTGCAGACCGCCGTTGTTACTTATCGCAATCAATTACAATTTCCATGGTCAATACTTCAACCCCAATACCAGGTTAAAATTTTTAAATACCCTCGCTCAATTTTTATTTACTTTGCATTTATATTATTTTAATGCTGGTTGGTTTCAGGGGGTTCAAAATATCATTCCTTTTCTTTTTCCCCTTAATAATTTCCTATATAATGTTTAAATAATGCAGGGTTTGGTTAATTTTCTTAGTTGTGCATTTTAAACCCTTATAATTCTATTAGGTGTCATCGTTCTGCAGATTGATCTGGTAGCAGCTGTACACCTCGCCGATAAAGAGTAAGTATTTTTTTGGATTCATAGCAATTTCTGGTCTACATTCATGTAATAAAAATAAGTTACCGTTTTTGTATTTTTATTTTTTATATATTTTCTATACAATACACATGGTTGATTTGGAATGCATTGTGGATTTTCATACTGATAACTTCCATGAGTTATTAATTTACTTATATTTTAAAAAAAATTGAGGAGCTTTTAATAATCAAAGCTATGTATAGTCGAGTCGATAAATTTCGCCTCTGAAAAAAATGATGAATTTCGCCGTTAAATTCAACTAATAGAATTAAGCAAAGTCTTGCATTCCACCAAAACAAATACAAATATTTTTAACTTCAAATCTGAGCCAAAATTAATAAATTATGCTAAATTAAACCGTTAAAGCTGAAAAAATTGTTCATACATATTTATATTTTTCAAAGGTATATTCTATATGGTTTCTCAAAGGTTTTTTAACCAGTGACTAAAGAAATGGGTATGGCATGGGGCCAGAAACTATCGCGAACTTGCGGTAGACTTCTTAGGAAACTAAGAAACACCAAGAGTAGTTTTCTGAAAAATTGGAAGAAATTTTCCAGTTAACTTAAAATCTGTAGACATTGATCTATTTATCGGATTTGTAAATTTCATTGAGACAAATAAAATTAGAAAACGTAATTTATAACTTGATTCTCAACGTATAGACAGATTTTTCACTGCCTAATTGGAATTTGAACTTAATGCTCAGTGCTCAATGTTCATAAGACGTATATACAGACCCAAGAACCAAAATCATAGATGTCAAAAAGGTACAAGGCAACAGTATGGTGCGCTCATCAACTGCATGGTTATTCATAGGTGGTGCATCATGATATAGATCATCATCATCGTCTGGTGGTGAGTCGTGTTTTATCCTCTATCGGCAGGTGAACAATGTCAGACAATCCAATGTTCATCCTCGCCATGCATTATCTACCAAGAGAAAATTAATTTTGGAAGTCTGGAGGAGAGGATGATAGTACTGGAAGGGCTACTCCTTCAAGTTACGAAGTGAATTAATGACCTGGAGACTCTGACTATTGGGGTGGAACAAAAACTGAGAGATTGCACATGGAAAACCAAGGGTTATGCTAATGGTGGGACTCCCTTTTCAGATCTTCTTTAACGACTTAGCAACGACCATATGCTCCAATGCCTTTTTGCTATCAACCGTTTGTTTTAAAAATCTGACATGGGCAGCATGTAAAACAATCCCCTCTTTTTGCTATTGTTGCTTTACTAGTAAGCCTGCCTAGGTGGTGCAATATCTAGACAGTTTGTCTTTTTAGCCAATGGAGTGGTTTGTTGAGCACTCTTTTGTTTTCCCGGTTCTGTCACCAAGCCTACTCCTTTGTCATTTTTAAAGTTGCAAGAACTAGTTAATCTAATTTTTGCTATAAATCCTTTGAATTCTGACTCCTGAGAGGATTTGTTTGCAAGTGGTTTTGGGCGTGCAACTATGAAGCCTAGTGCAACATCAAGCCAACTATTTTAAATTACAGTTGTAGTAGCTGAAATGATGGGTAATGCCGCTAGTCAGCTTGAACAAATAAATACAGAATTTTTACTATTTCTTTTTTACCTTTTTCATTAATATGCTATTTTCAAACAATAGAGATGAAAGGAAGCATTAAGGTAGTTAGACTGTGTTGAAAATAGCAATCCACAGCCTGGGACAAGAAGCCTGTCATGAAAAAGAGCATGTAGCTCAATGGTAGAATGTGCTTGCTTGCTGACTAGGGGCAGGCCCCAGGTTCAATTCCTAGCTTGTCCATGTTTTAACATGGTATCGAAGCTAGCTAAGCTGGCTAGGAATTCCCAAACCCTGCGGGTGTGGCTTGAAACTTTGAAAGTGGATGCTGGAAATAGCAATCAACTCTGGAATAGGAAGCTGTTCATGAGGAAGGGGATGTAGTTTAGTGGTAGAGCATGCTCCCTTGTAATGTATTCATGGTTGATAATTAATGTAATGTTAGGTATCTGGGGATGATAATTAATATAATGTGGCCTTACTCATTGAAAAAGGTCCATTAGGTAATTGGAGGGTAATAATTTATGTAATGTAATAAAGTATAATGAGCGGTAGTTGGTATAGGCCCCTAGGATTACTCTTGAGAGAGTATATATGGACATGCATAACATTGTATTGAGCAAGTTGGATTTGAATTGTAAGAAGCATAGCTTGTGGAGTGATTCATTCCATGGACCATAAGGAGTAATTGTTGGCGTTGCCCTACCTTAAGGGTATTTTTTACATTTGTGTGTTTATTATTGTGTTGGATAACTTGGATCAATTGTTATTATGTACTATATGTCACATGTACAAGGGATCTTTACACCACCAGCTAGGGATAGGTGTGATTCCTAACCTTTCCATGTATTAACTTTTAAGTTTTAACAGACTATTTCAAGCATCTCAAGACCATAGCATATTACACTAAATAGTTATAAGGTACATCTACCAAGCTTGAGATATTCCTAGAAGTGTAGCTTAATCATTTCATTAGAGGACTAAATAATCCATTGAACAAACAATGATATAAGACTTTAATCGAATGGATAATCAGTGAAGCACCGAGTTTTTGAACCCATCATATTTTGAACAAAGTTCAAAAAAATCGAGTTGTTGTCCCCCAGGTTGTTATCGCTCTCATGGATCCATGCCAGGCCATAATGTGTAGGAAAACCTCCTACAGTTCTTTAGATCTTTGAGCCAGCTCTCAGGTCGGGGTGGGGGGGTACCCTCAATGAATTAGGATATCCTCCTGGAATGCACAGGTGGTACCCTCAATGAATTAGGATATCCTCCTGGAATGCACAGGCTAGGTTTTATGAAGATGACATTGTTGTAGCCTCAAAAACTAAAAGAGCTTTGAGTTATAGTTTTTGGGAGTGACCCGGAAGCTAAACATCATGGAGGATTAGTAGATTTTAGCCGTTGGAATGATCTTCTGAGCCACAGGCACTGTAATCTAATTCTGCATGACAAATAATTCAGGAAGAATGGATTTTGTAGACAAGTAAGGCTTGTTTACAAACTCTTTCCCATGACTGCAAATTTTAGACAACAGATTTATTGGTCATTTAAAACAAATCCAACAAGTTTAAATGTATACACATGAAGCAAATAGACACAATAAATGCAAGAGCAATGGTTGCAACTTTATTTCATGAGTGAAGCAGAGCTAAGAGCTAATTTACATAAAGATTCTGTGATTAATGAACATAAAATAGAAAGGAAATAGCACTGGGGAGCTATTTGATCCATGTCCACCATTCCTTAAAAACTGAGGTAGGGTGCTACAGGAGGTTGATTCACCATTGGTGCTTTGGCATCCTTCATTAAATCTCTTCCAGGATGACATATATTGGGTCTCAGGAGGGTACCAAGTCTCTTTCCTAAGCCAATGTAGCATTTAGACTCATACAATGATTACAATCCACCACTTGGGCATGCAGGGAGAATTAGAATGGAAAGAAAGAGAAACTGAAGAAGAAAAACAATTAATGATTGTGTGTAGAAAGAGTGGTGCTTCAGGGTGATCTTCAGTTTCTGATGGCCTATTTGCTTTCAATTTTCCTTCTTCTTTTGCTGATTTGAACTTCTGATCCTTTACAATGAGAATTTCTCTATATTATAAACTGATGGGAGAGATACGAGAGCATCAGAATTAGGTTGGAACAACTTTCCTCTCCACCAATGAAAATGCTTGCTTTGTTCTTTTGTTAGATTTGGTTAGAGTAGTGGCTTCTTACTCTTAGCCCTCTGCCAAATTTGTGGCCAAATTTGGGGCTGATTTGGTGTTGCTGTGTTTTTCTCCTATTTTATTGTAACTGCCTTGGCAATCTATCACAAGTTTTGATTCATTGACTCTTCAAATTAGTCTCAAATTTGGCACCTTCAGTGGAAAATACAACATCCCCAATTGAAAAAGAATCAGATTGGTGGAAGGATGAGTTGATTCGATGCTTATATTGTCCCACTCCAAGAACATGGGGAGCATTCCCATACTTAGTGTTGGAAATAGTGAACCTTCGGAAGCTATTCTTATTGTTTTTGTGATATTGATGTAACTGATCATGTAAAACCCTTGAAAGAATCAATGTAAACCTTGGGGTGAAAATACACAGAAAAGAATTATTAAATGTTATTTTATCTTCCCCCAAGACAAGCCGGCCCTGTCAGTCAGACAGATCGGCCCAGTTTGGAAAAGTCAGGTCGGCCCAATAAGGGAAAAAGTCACTTTTGGTGTGTATAAATAGAGAGGTTTGTGGCCAAATTTGTGGCTGATTTGGTGTTGCTGTGTTTTTCTCCTATTTTATTGTAACTGCCTTGGCAATCTATCACAAGTTTTGATTCACTGACTCTTCAAATTAGTCTCAAATTTGGCACCTTCAGTGGAAAATACAACATCCCCAATTGAAAAAGAATCAGATTGGTGGAAGAATGAGTTGATTCAATGCTGCTTATATGGTCCCACTCCAAGAACATGGGGAGCACCCCCAAACTTAATGTTGGAAATAGTGCACCTTCGGAAGCTATTCTTATTGTTTTTGTGATATTGATGTAACTGATCATGCAAAACCCTTGAACGAATCAATGTAAACCTTGGGGTGAAAATACACAGAAAATAATTATTAAATGTTATTTTATCTTCCCCCAAGACAAGCCGACCCTGTCAGTCAGACAGGTCAGCCTAGTTTGGGAAAGTCAGGTCGGCCCAATAAGGGAAAAAGTCACTTTTGGTGTGTATAAATAGAGAGGTTGAACCTCTCATTTGATCATCCACTCAAGACAAGCAAGTTCGCACTAGAGAGGAAGAAGTTCGCAGCAGCAGCTAGGAGAAGTGATTTTTGGGTTTTTCATAGTTAGAGAAGTTTATCTTTCTCTCTCTTGTATCTGTACTCTGTTCTCGGGACTGATTATCTCTATACGAAGGTTGCTGGGTTTTCTCCTTGTCGGGTTTCCCAGGATAAAACTTTGTCTATTGTTTTTGTGCTTGGTTGTTCTTCTAGTAGTCCTATTTTATTATCCACATTTGATTATACTGCTAGAATTATATAAAAACTAACATGGTATCATAGTAGTACTAGAAGAAGCCATTGTCGGAAACTAGGGTTTCACCTTTCGGGGTCTTCCCTCATCAGTTTGGCTTGAAAAGAGCATTGGAAATCTCGCCCTAGGGAAGGCACATCTTTTGGTGAAGGAAAATTCAATTATGAGTGACCTAATTCTGTAGCTGCGGCAATTACTGCAGAAATTAGGGTTTCAAGTTTTGGGCTGTCCGGTCCACAGATTTGGCTTGATCTTATCTTCTCTCAACTCACCTTGATCGGGCACATTTATCTGTGGAGTTAGTTTCAGAATGATCTAAACTTCATTTTTTACCTAGCTCCTGCTAGGGTTTTTGGTCCAGATTTGCAATCAAGATGATTGGAATGAAGGTTGAAGATTGATTTGATGGGGCTTCCAACTTCATTTCTTGGAAGTCTAGGGTTCTTCTCATATTAGAAGAAAATGATCTCTTGAAGTTTGTCAACGAGAAGGTTCCAGAACCAGAAGCAGAATATGACAAGTCTCAGTGGAGAAAGAATGATGCAAGAGCAAGAGGAATCTTGGTGGATTCAGTAAAGGATCATTTGGTTCCTCAGATCTCACAAAAGAAGACAACTAGGAAGATGTTCAAAACCCTAAAGAAGTTATTTGAACACAGTAGCATCAATGTTACTCTCACATTGAGGAATCACTATCGAATCTGAAGATGTAAAAGTCATAATCGATTGTTGAGTATTTCATGAGGATCTCGGAACTAAGGGACAAACTAAGTTCTAGTGGAGAATCCCTCGATGGTAAGGAGCTTGTCATAACCACTTTAAATGGTCTTCCACCCTCTTGGGAATCATTTATCCAAAGTATAGGTGGACGAACCAAGTTGCCCAAATTTGACAGTTTATGGGCAGATTGCACTTAGGAAGAGATGAGGATTGCAACAAGGTAGAAACTTCATGGCCCTCAATCCAAAGAAATCAAGCATTTATATCTCATGCTAAAAAAGGAAGAGGAAAAGGAAGAAAGTTTCATAACCATAAGAATCAAGAGAGGAGATCAAGTCCTTCTTCAGATTAGAAGAAGAAGAAGAAGGATCTCTCGCATATTCAATGCTTCATGTGCAAGACATATGGCCATTACACTAGTAATTGTCGAAGTTCAAACAAAAGGAAGCTTGAAGCCTCAACGATTGATGTTGATGAAGACACTCCTCACAAGAAGTCAAGGAATGATGATCTTCCAGAGTTCTTCTTCTAGTGCTCCCCATGTTGAGGTGATGATATGAATATCCAGACTACGATGGGCTCCTAGCAAGAAAATGAAGAACAAAGGTCTCTCATGGTTCACACAAGAAGGCAGTGGGAGCCCACCCACAAAAACAATAAAAGATAAGTATTTGGTTTCATTGCTCACATAGATCTGTTTTGTCTTATACATATCAAATTATATGCAGATCAACTAGGAAGTGTGTTGAGCATTTGATGTAGTACCATAGGCACTTGTTGTACTTGTTATATGAGCTGCACAACACTCCATGAACACTTGATGGAGCTAGTCTAGATGATATCTCCTTCCTACATGCTTAGAGTAGTGCACACTCTTGATGGCATGTTCTAGTGGAGATAGCAGACATCTAGATAGTTACCATATGTGTTTGGGAGACATGTTTATGATTGTTGTGTTGAAGCATTAGCCAAGATGCCTAAATACCTATGTAAACTATTGCCATTGCATTGAAATAGAAATTGGTTAAATTTGCTTATGCAATGTCACTAATCATCTGACAGGATTTGACTTGTAGGGAAAAGACCATATGATATGGCCTACAAGAGAAGGATGATGAGACTTGTTCCGATGAACAAGTGATGGACACATGAATCTCGTTGATGTTCAGATTAATCAAAAGCAGGAAGCTTCTAGGAGCATGACTCTTAGCCTAGAAGGATGACTCCTAGACAAAGTAGTTAGATGGAAGTCATGCAAACAGACGAGGACCTAACACATCCAACTATATTTGATACATGATCCACATGCCCAGAGGATCCAATCTGAAGATCGAGGATGAGGAGTTGATAGATCCTAAGGAGATGAGATCATCTCCCCCTCCAGCAGTTCAGAGGGAGTTAACCCTTGAGTTGAGGATCTTGGCCTATTGATGATGTGTTGAGATCTTCCTAGGATAAGGAAGAACACAATTGAGATCCTGAACAGATCCAACATGACTACACTGATAGCGTTTTTGGTAGATTCAGACTGATAGTTGAGAGGATCCTTGATGTACCTGGTCATCACCAGGATGGATACTTACATTTTAGTAAGCAACTGTGCTCTTCTGCTATGTGAAAGTTGGTGCTCAGATTGGCACCCGAAGTGAGAGGGAGTAGGACACTTTGTGGATAGCTCCAAAGAGGGAGGAGGACACTCCAACACAGAGGGAGTTGATTATGGTGAGCCACTGATTTTGGTACTCTATGTTGATGATCTGTTTCCCACTGGGAATGAGAAACTTATTGTATAGTGTAAGAAGAAGCTTGCCTCTGAATTTGAAATGAAGGATCTTGGATTGATGCATTAATTCTTGGGATTAGAAGTATGGCAGAGGCACAATGAGATTTTCCTGAGTCAAGGAAAGTACACCATTGACATACTAAAGAGATTCAGAATGTTGGACTGTAAGTCCATGGCCACACCGATGGATGTGAATCTGAAGAAGCTGAGAGACTCTGCTTTCGATTCAGATTTGATTGATCCCACTATGTATCACTAGCTGATTGGATCCTTGATCTATCTAACGAGCACCAGAACAGATATATGTTTTGCAGTAAATTCCCTCAACCAGTTCATGTGTGAGCCGAGACAGATTCATTGGGTTGCTGCAAAACATGTGTTGAGATACTTGTGTGGCACTGTGGGGTATGGCCTGAGATATGCTTCAGAATGTGACTTGAGATTGTAGGGATTTTCAAATTCAGATTGGGCTAGATGTGCTGTAGATAGGAAGAGCACCATCGGGTGTTGCTTCATCTTGGGATCTGCCATGATTTCTTGGTGCAACAGAAAGCAGACCTCAGTGGCACTTAGTACTGCAGAGGCCGAGTACATGGATTCTAGCACTACAGCTCGGGAAGCTGTGTGGCTTCAGAAACTCCTTGTGGGATTGTTTGGCCAAATTCCAGAGCCAACTGTGATTCACTGTGATAACCAGAGTTGTGTGCAAATGTCAGTGAATCCTGTATTCCACGACAAGTTGAAGCATATAGAGATTCAGTATCACTACATTCATGATATGGTGCAAAAAGGTGAGGTCGAGCTACCGTGTCTTCCGACAGATGACGAGACTGCAGATGTTCTTACCAAGCCTCTTCCCAAGATAAAGGTTGTATACTTTCGTGGAAGGCTTGGTGTGGAAGAGAATGTGTCCCTCCTTGAGAGGGAAAGATGATACAAAGACCAAGCATTCTTTGGATCACTCTGGGATAGAGTGATGAGATCTCTCAGACATCTTGATAGGATGGAGAGGTCACTGCATTCTCCGGATCATTCTGGGATAGAGTGAGGAGATCTCTTGGACATCCTGATAGGATGGAGAGGCCAGTGCACACTCCCGGACACTCTATAGAGTGGGGAGATCTCTTAGACATCATGGGATTTGATAGAGAGATTTAGTGCATTCTCCAAATCACTCTGAAAAGAATGAGTAGATCTCTCAGACATCCCGAGACAAGATGAAGAGGCTGATGCACATTGGTACTCTTGGACTCACCGAAGCATTGGCTGAGTTGGTGCATGTTCCCCGATGGACTGGGTTGAGCTGAGGTACGTTGTCCTTGTGCATGTTCCCCGATGGAATGGGTTGAGCCGAGGCACGTTGTCCTTGTGCATGTTCCCCGATGGACTGGGTTGAGCTTAGGTACATTGTATTGATCCCCGATGGATTGGGTTGAGATGATGCATGTTGGACTCTCCGATGGACTGTGTAGAGTTGCTGAGCTGATGTATGGATCAGTGTAGTTAGACTTGAACTCGACAAATACTTGGCTGGATTGGGACTCGGTAGACTCGGATAAGACTTGGATAAGACTCGGCAAAGACTCGACAAATATGAAAAAAAATTAAAAATATGGTAACTTTTATGCACAAAAAACAAACATAATGACATTTCTAATCCATATAAGTAATAAAAACAATTCTATGCAGAAATTCATTAGATCATCTCATAAAAAAAAATGTAAATAATTTTAATAAATATTTATTTTAAATTAAATCTTAAAAAATGTTAATTTATGTTTTTTTTTTATATTTTAATTTCATTTTTATAGATCAGGCCTTTTGTCAGCCTGTGGAGGCTGCCATCACAGCCTGTAGGCTGTGATGGCATCCTCCACAGGTTGCCAAAATGCCCAATCCATACAAATGAAAATAAAATATAAAAAAATAACATTAAAAAAATTAAAATACAATATTACAAATAAAAAAAAATCACCAACCTACTGAAGCCGGCCTGTCGATGGCAGCTCGTGGTCTCCTTCTCAGCTCGTGGTCTCCTTCACAGCGCATGGTCTCCTTCTTAGCTCGTGGTCTCAGATTCTCAGCTCGTGTCGCAGCCTTCAGGTCGTGGTCTTCTCTTCGGATTCACAGCTCGTAGTCTCCACTCTGCAGGGATCCTTGAATCTCACTCTACGCATTCTCTAGTAGCTAGTGCTTAGAGGTGGTGAGAAACAGAGATGCGAGTCGCCTTCTCAAAGGCCGTGTTTCCCTTGAAAATGCTAAGCGGTGGTTAACAAGTCAACGCACGCCGGATTTTTTGGGGCAGGCTACGGACTCGTGAGTCCAAGGAGTTTGAGCCGAGTTCAATGTTTAATTGCGAGTCTGCTGCGAGTATGCCAAGTCCCGAGTATGGTCGACGAGTTTGACGCGGTTACTCGGTTGGCCCGCGACTCGGCAACACTTGCGAGTCTGCTGCGAGTGTGACTACAATGGTATGGATCCATTGATGGACTATGTGGAGCAGATGCATGTTGACACTTCTCAATGGACTGAGACTGTATTGACGACCTTTAGTATGTATAGAGATGATCGAGACAGATGTGATGTACAAATGAGATCTAGATGATTGTGATGCTAATGATGACCGTGTCCAAAGAATACCTTGTTGAGAGGGAGTGTTGGAAATAGTGCAACTTTGGAAGCCATTCTTATTGTTTTTGTGATATTGATGTAACTAATCATGTAAAACCTTTGAAAGAATCAATGTAAACCTTGGGGTGAAAATACACAGAAAAGAATTATTAAATGTTATTTTATCTTCCCCCAAGACAAGTCGGCCCTGTCAGTTAGACAGGCCGGCCCAGTTTGGGAAAGTCAGGTCGGCCTGGTAAGGGAAAAAGTCACTTTTGGTGTGTATAAATAGAGAGGTCGAACCTCTCGATCATCCACTCAAGACAAGCAAGTTCGCACTAGAGAGGAAGAAGTTCGCAGCAGCAGCTAGGCGAAGTGATTTTTGGGTTTTTCACACTTAGAGAAGTTTCTCTTTCTCTCTCTTGTATCTGTACTCTGTTCTCGGGACTGATTATCTCTATACGAAGGTTGCTGGGTTTTCTCCCTTGTTGGGTTTCCCAGGATAAAACTTTGTGACTATTGTTTCTGTGCTTGGTTGTTCTTCTAGTGATACTGTTTTATTATCTACATTTGATTATACTGCTAGAATTATATAAAAACTAACAGTTAGTATTATCAATTACCACAGTGCCACAACCAGAAACTAGGAGACTTGAGTCATCACCAATAGTTACCTACTCACCTTTATGCTGATTACCATAGTTGGAGAGAAGGTGCTTATGCTTCGTCATATGTCCTGTTGCCCCAGAGTCTGCAATCCATTCTTGTGAAGAAGTTGAAGACCATAAAGCAGAATGCACACCTATATGTGCAAAGTTACTGACCTTTTCTTATGAAGAGGGAATTGTTGCCAGCTATTTGCTGAGCAATTTCTTCAATCTTTTTAATACAGAGAAGATCATTTTTGAGAGACTGTCCCTCCTTTTGGCAATATGATCATATTGTCCTCTTCTTATTTGAGGATTTGGAAGTGTCCCCTGTAGATTCATGCATACATGAGGATGTGGCAGCCTTAGAATGGGCATGCTCATGAGGGGAAAGTTCACCCAAATTCCAAGAGGTGACTTGATGCTGGATAAGGTTAGAAAACATATCCTTTATAGAGGGAGAAGCAGGTGTTTTGATGAAAAAAGGAATGCTGTAATAGATGATAGCAAAATTTCTGAATGTAGTAGAGATTATTCAGAACATTACAGTTATATTCAAGGTCCTTTTTACCTTGGCTACTGGATGTAAGGATCTCAGTGTTCAGGTTCTTGAACCTGGCAATATATTCTTCAATGCTAGTGAAATCTGTCATTTTGAGATTGGAGATGTCTGTTTCAAGTCTTTTGACTTGAGTGGTGTTCACTGTGCCAAATAAGTTGTGGAAAGCATTGCAAATCTGTTTTGCACTATTATGATCCTTGGTTTGATGATCAAGAACTAGCTCCACAGAAAGAGCGATCAACCCAGGGGCTTCATACTTCTGCAAATATCAAATGCATCCAGAAGCCTTTGCTACAAAGAAGGGCTGCCATTTGATCAGATAACATTTGGTGGTTAACCCCATTAAGGTGGGGAAACATCAATCCCAGGACTGCCGTAAAAAAACTGCAATAAATTGGCTGCAAGAGAAAAAAAGGAGTGAGCTGCCCTACAAGGGAGGACAGATCTGCAGAATAACCCCTTAAATCTGCTGAAAAAAAGTCAACCAACAGCAAGGAAGAATTGTTAAAAAAAATCTCACCTAACAAACTCAGCTAGGCCTTTCGTCAAACACTTAGCAAACTCTGATTTCAACCTCCAATAAACTTCACCATTAATGCAGTAAACTTAACTAGCATTCAACAGAGTTTATGAGCAGAAATACAAACGCTATTTAAATCTAAAATATAGCAGCGGAAGTAAATGAACAGTAGACAGCATTCACCACATTAGACACTTGATATTTTGGGAAATGCCCCTGGAAAAACCCACAAGGGTAAAACCAGTCACAAGAGAGATATCTTCATAGAGAAATTTCTGAGATTACAACTTGTCATAACAGCAGCAATAAATGACTGTCCTATACTAGAAAACTGTGCCACACATCACCTCGGTTTCTGTGCCTTTTTTTGACAGTATGGACTGTCAGCCAGTACAGCTGTACTGACTGCTACAGTCACTTCAAACAACAGCATGCCAAAACCAGAAAAATAAAGTGCAGACTGTACGGTTTTACCTCAGCAATTAACGACCTCAATTTTTGTGCTTATAACCCAGCCTCGAAATCTGTGCCTCCAACTCTGCTGTACTGTCATACAAATGCTGTACAATCTCTCTCTAATGCTGCAGTGTTTCTTGGGAATCGTGCCAGTGAAGAACTCTTGGGATTTGCACCCCTTCAAGCTGTCTTTCTCCTCTTCTCTCTCTCTCTCTCTCTCTCTCTCTCTTGGAATGCATGCCACCCTGTCTCACTCAAGCTTCTTTTATCTCCTCATTTAGGGTAACTGCCCTAACCTTTCATCTTCTACGATCAAGATTAAATCTTGGCTCACAAGATCAATGGATGTGACTTATTCCGTCATTGAGATGACTTAAGTCACTTAAGTCACTCAAATATCATAAAGTCACTTTCACTTTACCCCAAAATAATAAAAGACCCAAAACTTGACTTTACACTTTATAAAGTCACTTTATAAATACACTTTATAAACTCACTTAAGTGAGACATTTGCTCGGCCTTTTGCATCCTAGGCACAAAAATGCAGTACCTCCGAGCTACAAAATCTAACAAGAATGGGGTTGTAGAGCAAAAGAACTCATCCATCATAGGGGCTGCTCATCCATTATACATGATTAGGATTTGCTAATGTTTCCATGGGTAGAAGCATGCAATGCAATAGTCTACATCCATAATAGGTGTCTTGATAGGATTTTAGTGGACGCGAAGCCAGAATTGAGTCATTTTTGCATCTTTGGTTGTTTAGTTTACATCCATATACCGGTGGAGAAGAGGATCAAGTTGGAACCCTCCAGCAGGAAGGATTTGTTTGTTGGCTACAATGAGACTTCAAAGGCCTACAAGATCTATATTCTAGGGGAAAGAAAGACAATTGTAAGTAGGATGTAAAGTGTGAGGAAGACTTTGCATTGTGGAAGTTCCATGAGCCTATTCCAGTGATAGATGATAAGGAGCAGGAAGCTCCAAAGGTTGAGTTAGGGTCACCAACAACTTCCAGTTCGGAGCAACAACCTTTAGATGCAAAGGAGTAGCCACCTGCTCCAACTAGTTCTGTCAAGAGCCCTTGATGGTTCATGCAGACATTGAGGGATGCTTAGGAGCATATTAAGAATGCTCCTAAGAGTTCATTCAGGGAGAAAAGACCTTTAAAAAAGTTTTCAAACTACATGGCATTGATAAGCAACATCATAGATTCCAAGCCTTCCAGCTTTCAAGAGGCAGTCAATCAACAGGTTTGGAGGGATGCCATGGTGGAGGAGTACACCTCTATCATGAAGAATGATGTTTGGGATATTATGCCTAGACTAGAGGAGAAATCAATAGGGACTTCCATATGGCTCTACAAGATCAAGCATGCTGCAGATGACAACATAGAGAAGTACAAGCGACGTTTGTGGTGAGAGGGTTTTCCTAGAAAGAAGGGTGGACTATGAGGAGACTTTTGTTCTAGTTGGTAGGTACACTTCCATTAGAGCAGTGATGTCTTTAGTCTTCATTATGGGATGGAAGATATATCAGATGGATGTGAAGACAGCTTTCCTTAGTGAGATAATTGAGGAAGAATTGTACATTGAGCATTCTCAGGGTTTTGAGGTCAATGGGAAGGAGTCCCATGTTTGCAGGTTGAAAATGGCCTTGTATGGACTCAAGCCGGCACTGCGGGCATGGTATTCTAGGATTGATGGATACATGCAGAGTATGGGTTTCACCAAAAGTGAAGTAGATCCCAACTTATATTTCATATTTGTTGAGGTTGATTTGATCATTTTGGTGTTGTATGTAGATGACCTGTTTCTTACAGGCTTAGAGAAGCTCATTGCAGGGTGCTAGGTAGATATGGCAGCTGAGTTCAAGATGAAGGACATTGGCATGTTGCATTACTTATTGGAATTAGAGGTTTGGAAGAGACCAAGGTTTTTTTTCTTGGTCATAGTAAGTATGTAGTCGAGATCCTAAAGAGATTTCTAATGGAGGACTGCAAATCCATGACCATCCCTATGACCGCTAATTTGAAGCTCACTACTTTAAATTCAGATAAGGTGGATCGCAGGTTGTACAAGCAGTTGATAGGTTCTTTGATGTATATGGTCAACACTAGGCCAAATATATGTGTTGCAGTGAACACCTTGAGCCAGTTTATGGTGGAGTCCAGGCAGGAGCACTTGGTAGCAGCAAAACATGTGCTCAGATACTTGAGGGGCACAATGGAGTATGGGCTGAGATATCTTGGAGATGTTGAGGTGAAGTTGTAGGGATATACAGACTCAGATTCGACAAGCAATGCATCAACAAGGAAGAGCCCCTTAGGGTGTTGCTTTAGCTTGGGATCAACAATGATATCCTGATTTAGTTGGAAGTGGACTTCCGTGGCACTCAGCTCAGTAGAAACAGAGTATATGGCAGCTAGTACAGTTGGTGGTGAGGCCATATGGCTTCACAAGTTGCTAGCAGGTTTATTTGATCGGGAGTTGGATCCCATGGTGATTTATTGTGATAATCAGAGTTGTAACAAACTCTCTAAGAATCCAGTTTTCCGTGATAGATCCAAACACATTAAGTTTAGATATCTTTTCATTCGAGATAGGATTCAGAAGGGAGCAGTGAAGCTCCAGTATGTACCCATAGATCGACAGGTTGTTGATATTTTGACCAAGCCCTTAGCAAAAGGGAAGTTTGAAGCATTCAGAGACAAACTTGGATTGGTGCAGAATTCCTTCCTCGCTAAGAGGGAGTGTTGATGGTTGTAGCTCAGATAGGAACTTTTGCATAGGTTTAGTGTCAAACGTGTGTGATGTTGTCCAAGTCAAATCCATTTTGCAATTCACTTTAAGAGATTAGGGTTTTAGTAGATTAGGGTTTCAGCTAAAGTATAAAGGCAAGTCAAGGTAGAGGGTTAAGAAATGTTCATTATTTCACTCAAAGATAGTTTGGTCAGGCAGATTTAGTGTGCCAAAGAAGAGCTAGTTTAGCAATCAGGCAGAGGACAATGTGCAGGTCCGTACAAGACAGATCTGTACCATTGTACGGATCCATATGGGTTGATCCATACTGTCGTATGGACAGATCCATACAGCTGTACGGAACGGACCCATACAGCCATACAGAAGGCCTGCACAGCAAGCAGTAACCAGTGGGATGTTTTTTCTCTGTTTCTGGTGGGCAGATTTCCTCAGTAAATGTGCAGATTTTGCTCAATTTGAGTGTACTGTACAGCTGCATGTTTTGGCAGCTGTGGAGGTTTCCTTGTAAGCTTTGATCTGTTAATGAAAAGCTGATTTGAAGTAGTAAATTGTCTGTGTACTGTGTTTACGCTTCCACTGTTCATTTTCCTATCATGTGTGAATATTGCTTTGTGAAGAATTTACTCTATGCAAATTAAATTTTTTTAATTGAGAACATAAGGACGGCATTCACCCAGGGTTAGAAATTTTTACATTAGGTGTTAGCCTCAAGAAGAAGACTAGGTCAGCCTTGGCCAAAAATTGACAAAATACAGTAAAGTGTAATAAATGGGTTAGATAACCAAAAGTAGGTCCACTAAGGTCCTCAATACCCCAAATAGTGGGTCGGCATGTGGCCTCAAGTGAAGATCAGCCATGTAATTTCAACCATCATCTAGTTATTTACATAAGTTGCTCTTTCCTTCTTGGATGTGCCTAAAACTATCCCATTTCTTCCTCAAACTGCCCATTATTTAGCAGGAAATTACTGAGGCTGTCTGCTTCCATAACAGATGGTAGGCACTCTTCCCACAAGATGGGAAACTTTGCTGACTGTTGGATGTGCACCCAGGTAGGTTGGGTGATCTGCTTCTTCATTTTTTAAGTAAACTATATTTACAAGCATCCAACTCACCCAATTGATGCCCCCATTTTGGACTTTGACTTGGTCCATGGAAAGATCCATGTTATGTTTAGCTACATTTGTAATTAAGCACGAGTGTTATGTTGCTTTTAAAGGACCCCGTTGTGCTTGGATGAGGTTTTCTATCATTAAAAGAATGTTTTTGTTCTGTTTTTTTAACCAGTTGTTGTTTTTGTCTTTGGTTTGCCCAAGATATTAAATACTAAACTCCTGATAAGCGATGACATTCCAATAATTTCATGCACTCAAAGTTCTTTGAGATATTATGCACTGACCTTGAAAAGCAAACATCTCCGGCAGCTCTGTTTCAAAATTATCTTCAATTAGAAAATCATCAATCCAGCAAAATAATAAATAGCTACCAAAGATCGATATTACCAGCCAAGGGATGCCTTCATAAATTCATGTATTTTCTTAAAATTTCACCAATATATTTTTAATACATATCAATTATAATTTTTAATTAATAATTTTATTTATTTTATACAATTTTTATTTGTCTAGCAATAGTCTCTTTGCCTGGTCCTAGATTTTACCTTTTCAGTGTCACAAGCACATATTTCAAATAACTAGGTTTGAATAGAAATTGGAGTTTTAGATATTCTGATATGGGAAGCCATGTCAGTTAATAGTAAGTATACTAGGTTGTGAAACACATGTTAATAAGACTTTTGAGAAATGTTGATGTAACAGTCTGACATTGCACGAACCTTCTTGGAAATATAAGTCTATTTCTAAGACTTTGGATCACTGGAGACCACCCAAGACAGAGAGAAGACAGAGACAAGTAGACCTGCTTCTGCACTTACACGCTTTTTAGATACAAGAGCACTGTGTAATTTTGCATCAAACCTTGCTTTTTTCACCATGCCAAACTTGTGTATTTGTCAAAGTTTTGTTTAATCATAAGCAAATGAGAATGCTGCATTCATTCGTTGAATTATATGTTCTATTTAATTTGCCAACTTTGGCCTTGTTACAGTTTGCTAATATATGAATGCTTGGTTTTCAGAGGCTCTCCTTCCTTTCATATTTTGAAGATATTCATGCCTCGATAAGTTGCTTTCAGGTATTTTGCATCTTTTCAAAGGGAACTTGCAAGTTATGACAGGGTCCTATATGAGATGGTTGCAGATAAGGATCCTCAGCAAACAAATGAGAATCCAAATTTGCGCTGGATGCCCCCTAAAAGGATGCCTGGAGTCCGTAGTCGAAGATTTGGTATTGTAGGAATTATTCAGCGTTTATTGGCACAGATTCTTAGATTAGATTTCCAGTTAGAGTGTCTAGATTATCGGATGGCTAATTGGTATCATGCAGATCTTGACTATCAGACATTCAAGTTGATGCAGGTAATATTCTTTTTCTACATGATTTTCTCTGAAGTTTTTATGCTCTGTTTATGCTTTTAAGGATTTGCAATCCGTTTTTTTGGGTACTCTGAAGCCACATGATGGAGCTTCTCTGCTTGTAATTGAGTTCTTATAAGTGAGCAGTGTCAAATAAACTGAGAATGATTTCTTTGGTGGGTTTCTATATCCAGTCTGAAAGAGGCGAAACTATGTTCAAATTTGCAAGAGATATGACTATCTTATCAAGCAAAGCAATCACAAAATCTGTGTTCGTATCCAAAGATCTGGATCCCTGGAGATCAAAACTTTTATGGGCATCACGAGTTCTTCCAATGCCACTAGTCGGGCTGTTTCTCATAGAGAGCGTTTGTGCACATCCATCTTCACCCATTAGTGAATCTCCAGAGATGAAAGCCTTATTTCGTCTTGATTTGGCAGCAGCAATGAAAGTATTCCTGGCAAAACAGTTAACTTCAGAGTATATGCTGCGCTCCTTATTTTGGATTCTTTCTTCTGAACAATTTGACCATTGTTTCTCGTTCGATATTGCATATTTTGTCTAGCAACTTATAACAATATCTAATTATGATTTGGAAATATCTCAGTCACAACATTTTCTTTTCTTATTAGAAGAATTACATGTGCTTTTATTCCTGTAATAATCTGAGGAATACTTTTTGAAGGTTGACTGATGGAACGACAGACGTAGTGGAGAAATCTGTTATTATTGGGGAAAGGAACAAGGTTGCCATGGAGGAGTTGCAAGGAGCAATGCACAAGGGATGCAAGAAAATAGCAATACTCTATGGAGGTGGCCATATGCCAGACTTGGATCGGCGTTTACGGAAAGACTTTGGTCTTGTCCCTACAAAAATATCTTGGAGAACTGCATGGTCAATTAAAAATCAGAGGACCGCTGATAAAAAACAGCTACCTTCTTTCTTGAATAGCATAGCTAAATCATCTGGCTGGCAACTCAACAGATATCAGACTCTAGCATTGCTGATCTTTTCTTCAGTTCTTGCTGTTGACTTGTGGTTCTGGGAGCTTTTCCTTAGTTCTCTAAAAGAGTGGGCAGATCAGAATTTATTAGCAACAGTGCAATTTCTTGCACAAACATAGTTAGGGTCCGTGGACAATCTTTACCCACTCAAATGTACACGTAAAATTATTCCAAAATGTGTCATATTTGGTTGGTATTCCCATTATTGATTCTATAACATCAATTGAAGCCATGTTCCTCTTGCTGATAGCTCTTGTATCTTTCTTTTTAAATTTCTGAAACATGATTCGGAATTTCAATTAAATAAAACTTTACAGTACAGAGGATATATATATATATATGAATGAGACAGCGAGGGCTTAGAGGCAATAATGAGCAGACATAACTAAAATTAATGTAGTAATAATGAATGAGGCTTATGGTTATGGGCATAACATGCCTCTCCCATTATAACAAGTGTTGCCCTTAACATTGATCGATGGTGGATGCTTCTGTATGAAGAAATTATCTTTTCAAGTCACATCTTTGGCAGGTTCTTCCACTTGATGAGGTACTCAATAATTGCTTGGGTCCTTAGTTGTATGATTTATGTTTCAATGATCATTTCAGGTTCCAATATGATGTTTCCCGCTTCATAAATCTTTGACAAAATAGTTTATAGTATCTTATCATTGACTACCTTCTTCACATAAGAAACATGGAGGACTAGGTGTACAAGGAGAAGGCAACTCCAATTTGTAAGCCATATTCTCAATCCATTTCAACACCTTATAGGGACCATAGTACTCGGGTGGTAATTTGTTGTCCTTTTGTTGCTTGAAGGACATCTATTTGTATGGTTGTAGCCTAAAAATACCCAATCCCCCACTTCAAGCTGCCTTTCAATACAATGTTGATCTTTTTGTTGTTTCATGTTGTTTTGAGTTATAGCTAAGTTGCCTTCATTAGTTGGAGAGCCTCTTGTTGGCGTTGGATGTGATTCTCTGGTTCTTGAACCTTAGGTTTCCCTCTCAAGGGTGATGTGATGGATGGAGGATGATATGATAAGAGGAAATGGGGTAATTTTGGATGGAGTATGGAAGCAAGTGTTGTACAACCATTATACTTGTCGTGACTATTTATTGGATACAAAGCAATGAAGATAACCTTCTAGACATTAATTCACAATCTTAGTTTTCCCATCAATTTGGGAATAGTAAGAGGAGTTGTGAGCCATATGAGTACGCAAACAAGGAAACAAATTCAATCCAAAATTTACTAGTGAAAATGACATCTTTCTCACTTACATCTTGGGGTTTTTGTGTAGCCTCTAAACAATTTCCATGAATGTTGCAACAATTGTACTTGCTTTAGGACGAGAAAGTGAGAAAAATGGGTATACTTTGTGAGTCAATCCACCACCACAATAATGGCATTCTTCCCTTTAGACTATGGTATACCTGTCATAAAATCCATTTATACCTCTTCTCATTGTTGAGTTGGGATGGTTAATGGTTTTAGAAGACTTTAGGTCTTGGTAATCTCTCCTATGCTCTATTGGCAAACCAAACACTCTACCATAAACTTGAGCATCAATTTTCAAAGTTTCCCAGAGAAATTCCTTTTTGATCATGTGGTAAGTTTTCAAAAATCCAAAGTGTCAACTGTAGGAGATTTGTTTAGTGCGAAAATGACCTTTTGTTTGAGTTGGGATTTCTTACATAAATATGGTTGATCCTTATCTTAGAGTGAATCACTCTTCCACACAAATATCTTCAATGCACTGGGGTCATGATGTAGTTGTTGAACAAGTTGTCAGTTGTCATTGTATTGTGGTCCTCCTCCGATTCTATCCTTACTTCTTCCACCCAATCAACTTGTACAATGGATATAGCACAAAGCAAGGCCTCCATATTCTCTTATTTCCTTGAAAATGCATTCATCACCACATTCTCTTTCCCCTTTTTTGTAGATAATTTCAAAGTCATAATCGAGCATCATTGTGACCTTTTTTTAAAGATAGTGATTGTCCTAAGTACTTTAGACTATCGTGATTTATTTTTACCTTGAAGTGTCTTTGTATTAGGTAAGGACATCATTTCTTAATTGCATATAGTATGGCCAACTCTATTCTCATAAATGGGTTTGATTAAGTTCTTTCTCCATTAAAAATGCATCAATGCCATGTGTCGAGGCATCACACTCCACAATAAAGGTTTTGTGAAGTTAGGTGTGGCTAATATAAGAATGCTACATGTGGGCGTCTTAAGTTTCTGAAAGGCTTGGGTTGCTTCTTGAGTCCCAAAAAAACCAATTTTTTTAGTGATTTTGCTAGAAGAGTTGCTATTTAACCATGGTTCTTGACAATCTTCATGATTTTGTTAATTGGCCATTCCATGATAGTTATAATTTTGTTAGGGTCCACTTTAACCATGGTTCTTGACAATCTTCATGATTTTGTTAATTGACCATTCCATGATAGTTATAATTTTGTTAGGGTTCACTTGAACTCTCTCATGAGATACAAGATGCCCCAAATATTCCACTTTTTGGACCCCAAAGGCACACTTGGAAGGTTTCACATGTAGTTGTTGCTCCTCCAATGGTTTCAAGATCAGACATGTTGTACACACTCTTCCCAAGATTTGCTCCAAATTAGTATATTCAAAACTAACAATAGATTGCAACCCCCAAGGCCTTGGGGGGTTGGGGGTTGCAGAACATCCGTTTTTTTGGTAAGTCCCTTATAGCAAAATCTTTATGAAATGGTATCATGAAAGAAAGTTCGTGGAAAAGGGATATTCATAAATATATAGCTCCAAGCACATTGATGGATTGGATGAGGAAGGATAGAGAGAGCATCCAAAATGTATCGAATCAATGGAAGGCTTTGACACTTGCTTTTACAATCACATGTAACTTTTTTATTTGGAGGGTGGGTGATGGGTCTTAGGCGAGAGTTGGGGTAGACGTTGTGATGGGTTGCGATGTCACATCCCCTTCCATTTATCCAATGCAAGGGAGGGAACATGACTGCAACATGGGATGTCTAATTCGTTCCCAAGCCATAATGATAAAATTTTGCCATTTAAAATAAGACGCACAATTCATTTACACAGCGGAATTAAACATATTAACACACAGCTAGAATGGAATGCATCAGCATATCATTCACAAACAGTTGATGAATTATAATGCGAGGAAGCAAGCACACTCTCATGGTATACACATATTACATGTTAGCCATAATAAGATATGCATTCATCATCCAAATACCAGTCATTATTTAATACATTACAGAATATAGAATTAACACAACTCATTTAATAAACACAAAGGAATAACCATAATAACATACAAACAGAAGGAGATGCATCAGCCTATTTCTTCCAGGCAGAATGGTGAAACGGTTATACAATAATCCATCCCATTCTCATGCTATGCACAGGCATCATGCCAACTAACTTAAGATAATCATTTCATCCAAGTAACAAGAATAATTCAACATACAGGATTAACACATTGTTGAACACATAATGCAAATAAATTAATCCACAAAGAATACTTATCTTGAAATGCAAACGTCCAAACGACTGGCTACGTGAGAGCAACGTTCCACCCAACCATAGATCTCTGTCCAGCCTATATTCTTTCAGCTAAGAGATCACCCCCGAGCTGGGCTGTGTATCCACTAAGGAGGAACTAGACAGGCTCACTCATAGCCATGGATTCACTCAAACGATCATGCTAAGCCAGCAAACAACTGGGTTTATCAAGCATGCAATAAGGAAATGATGAGGATGCTAAGCCCGTGAGCTCAACCACAGAGATACAGACATCTCAAGCTCAATTCAAGCAATCCCATCCTCTATTCAAACCTCCACACTTGGATTTCTCACCATTCTAGCAACAAATAATTCAATCCCGTTACTGGGTTTCTGGGTTATCAAAACTGGGTTTTCCAATGGATTTCAGGGTAGTTAATGCTCCCAAATTCACCTCAAGGTTCATACCTATGGATCCCCCATTGGATTTCACTATCAAATACCAATTCGGTGCGTTTATGGCTTTTCAAAACGTGGGTTCTTTCCAAGTTGCGATTTCTGGTTTTTCTCTCTGCTGGCAATTTGTTGTTTTTTTTTTTTATGGAAAAATGATGCTGGGTGATTAACAAATGGAATGGGAATGAGATTGGAAGGATTACCAAGAGGTAGAGTGACTAGTGGGTCAAGCAAAACAGAGCCCATACCCTGCCATACAAATTTCTGGGCTGCCCATGCTCCATTGAAGCCATGGACGGAATTCCTCAACAACTTCCTTACAAGAGAAATAAATGTCAGCAAGGTAAGTCAAATGGGTTCTCAAAGTGATATATGGCAACCTATGGTTCAATCCCACAGCCCCCTCACCACTCCCTAGTGGATACATATGGCCCCTTCTCATTCGTTGCCTCCATAGCCAGTTTTGGTATTTTATTGCATGATGTTTATTTACATCATTTTTACAATGTTCCATGGGTAAATAGCACATGGGAACCATAATGTCTAATACTTGTCTTCAAATAAAATTCGAGCTTCCACTAGCGGGGCCTTGGCCTTGTGCTCCACGCTAGGAAAACATACATCACATGTATACAACATTTACATTAAAAGCTAACATATCCTAAGGGTCAAAATGGGGTATTACATGCGACATAAACTTTTTCCTTCTAGATGAGCTTATCCAACACCTACCAATAATAGGTAGATGTACTCCTAACTTGGTTGGCAATCGAATGGAAACTACTCTATGGAACTAGGGGTGGTTGAATGCACATGATATTGGCTTAGGGGAGGAATTCGCTTTGGCTTGGAACTCTTATCTTTCAAAATTAAGGAAGGCCTATATAAGGCCAAACAATGGTCGGGATGAATTAATTTGGGCCTTGAATGGTGTTGGGGTAATTACATTGCTAAACTGGGCTATTCAACTCTTCACGAACTAGGTATTGGAGAGGTTAAATGGTGGTGGCAAAAACTGTGGAAGATAAGTCCCCTCCAAAGTGTAAGTTATTCATGTCACTTGTTCTATACAACAAAGTATTAGCATGGGAAGCCCTTCAAAAGAGGAATAAAGCAAGACTTGGTATTTGTATGTTGTGTAGGTGTAATGAGGAAAACACCTCACATATTTTTATGTTTTGTTAGTTTTCTCAATAGGTATGGTTTGAGGTTGGTTCTATGTTGGGTAAACATCTTTCAAGAAAAGACAACATTGAGGACTGGTTTCTTGAATGGTTCATTAATTGATATTTGAAAATTTACAAGACTGCCCCTCCTGTTGTTTTGAGGGGCATATGGTTAGCAAGGAATTATGTTTTGCTTGAGGAAAAAATTATCCCATCATTCCAGGTAGCTACTTAGGTGAATGCCTTGTTAATGGATTTCAAGACAATTCCAAAGGTGAAGCCCTAGAGAATAGTAGGTGAGGTATAGGTGGACAATTATTTTGCTTAGGATTTTTTTATGGACCTGTCAAGGTCTAGACTTAGTATGTGGCCTTGGTTTTCTTCTCTTCCTTTTGGAAGCACGCATATTCAAGTCAAAGCAAACTTGTGTCAAGGGACAATCTGTAGAGTTTAAGGCACTAATTTATTTACTCAAAACTGTTATGGATAGAGGCATAGTCCACCTTTAGGTATCGAGGATCTCTTCCCTTGTATATAACTAGATGGATGACATTCTACAGGTTCATAAAGATTCTCTTATCCCCCTTGCTTTGCAATTGCAGTATATTTCAAGTCAATTTCAAGTCATCATGTACAATCATGTGTTCAAAGAGCTAAACAAAAAGGTAGACCTCTCTCCAAGGAAGGATTTTTCATGCCTGCAAATCAGGGTTCCTTAGAAGAACTACAAGAAGGTCATCTAGTGGACTCAAGACAATTTATTACAAGTGATATTTGAACCTTCTTTAATTGATGAAGTTTGCAATATGTTAGTCATGTGAAACTTCAAAGACTCTTTTTTGTTTCCGCAACTTGTCTTTTTGGTAGGTTCATAGGTTATTATGATTAATCTGTTTGGTTGACAATATTATTGTTTTGGACAGTTAGAACAATGACGATCGGTATTTTGATCACCTTTGACAAAAAAAAAAATATTGTGCCATGAGCATATCAATATTGTATTTTTGGTTCAACTTGAATAAATTTATTTTTTTTCTTGGAAAAAAGGGAGGGATTGAAAATATACTTCATTAAGATTAGAAACGTGGAAGGTGCATCACTAAGCCCAAAGGCATCACCAAAAAATCATAATGACCTTCATGTGTTCTAAAGGTTGTTTTGGGGATCTAGTCTTCCCTCATTCTAATTTGATAATGTCATGAATGAAGATCCAATATAGTAAGGAAAATTGTTCCCAATAATTCATCAACGATAGGTATATGACCCTTATATTTAATGTTAATCTTCTTGAGTTCTCTATAATCAACACACATACGCCATGGATAATCCTTTTTGTAAATCATCACCATTGGTTAAGATAAAGCACTTTGGCTAGGTCAAATGATGTTAGCCTCTTTCTTGAACTATGTGCTCAATCTCACACTTTGGGGCATATGGAAATCTATAAGGTCATATATTAGGCGGAAGAATTTTGGGATGTATTGAATAGTGTGATCACGTTCTCGAGCGGGTGGAAGACCTTTAGGCACCATAGAAAATCCCTTAGCAAGATTGTCGATAACTACTTGGAGATCCAAGGGCGCAAAGGGATTAGAACTTTGGACATATATTTAGCACAATTGTACAATGAATTACTCTTGGGAGTCCCTTTTTTAATAGTTTTATTATGCTATTAGAGTTTATCACTTTAGATGGTTTCCTTGGCATACCACTAAGTTTAATTTCCTTACCTTACATGAAAAATCTCATGAAAAGTTTTTGAAAATTCATAGCTACTGCTCCCAATTGTTATAACCATTGGACCCCTAAGACCACATAGACACAATTCATTGGGATTGCAATCAATGGGTTGTCAAGAAAATTCCTGACCACCCCGATAACACCTTTGGGATGATGGGGAATTCCATCAACACCCATACTTGCAAAATTAAGCTCTGATAACTAAATCTGAAGATTCGATAACTGACATTGATTCACTAAAACAGAAAGCTAACTGAACATAAGCTTCGATACCAATTTTTTAATTGAATCTAATACTATGATTATTTATCTATCATATTTAACTTCATTCGGAAAACCTCAATTTCAATTATAGCAATCCATAGGGGGATTCAAACATATAGATGCATCAGAATTAATCTTAAAATAAATATACATATCCACGCAAGGATGAACAAGCTAGTACAATGGAATAACATTTATAATTACGTAGTGGAATTACATTACAATCACGGTTTCTCAATAATCATCAATCTACCGTCGAATTACGCATGCAATATTGACATGAATGCATCCACGTAGTTTCCATGCAAACCATGCACACATGCATACTTAGAGTCAAGAAATTAACACATTCCATAATAAAAACATACATGGCATTCATAATTAAAAATAGAGCATTCACAATAAGATAACACTTATCTTAATAGATGTCCCAATTGGCTACAGGAGTTGAACGTTCCTCCCAACCATAGGCTCTCTATTGTACTTAATTTCTCTACAATAGAGGCCCCCACGAGATGGGATGTAATGACCCTTTTTTGGAATTTTATTAAAATGGCAATTTTTCACTTTTTTTCCCTAGTTCGACCTTTGACTAGCTTTGATGTCTTAGTCACCAAATTGCTCTCATTGCTCCTAAATATTTTGATAAGGTGTATGGATGATGTTAAAACATAAATATGTGTTTCAAGGATACTTTTGGACCTTTCCAATACTTCTTAAAATCCACTTTCAATTCTGACCAATGTAGGGAACTTTACTAGCAATTTCCCTTTGACTAGTTTTGAGCTCTAGGTCTCCAATTGGTTCCAAATGCTATCAAATCTTCAGAGAAGGTGTATGAATTATATTTGTACTTGATTATGATTTTCATGGATGATTTAGAACCATCAACAGACTTCTACAAACCCCTTTGGCAATCTGGTCATTGTATGGAGTTTTACTAGTAAATTGTGGTTCAAATCCCCTAGGAGTAGATGATGAAAATGACTTTCCAAATGCACTCAATCCAACTCGAATTTCTGAATGGAAGCACGGGACATATAAATGACATCAACATGGACTCATATGCATCACCATTCAACTTTTAATGTCTGATATAACTCCCTTAACTCAGATGCAAAAAGACTAGTTTCAACCTTGGGGTAAATGATAGGCAATTCTCTCCGAATGCTATGAAACTCAACAAAATGACTCCAAATGCTTATGTACTGAACATTAAACTCATATAATACATCAATAACAGTCCATTCATCAATAAACCATCAATAGTTTACATATCCATTCGAATCCATCAACATGACATTGGTTCACAACAAGGTAGTGGGGAAATGACACTGTTTGTCCATTAATGAGCAATTTAACATAGTTTTTATTGGAATTTCGACTTGTGGATATTATGATATGGTTATTATAGAGATATATAGCAGCTGACATGTACATGAAGTCGAAATGGAATTCCTTCACTAACTATATGCAACCACAAGAGCGTTATGCAAGAGCTATCGGGAAAATGGCACCATTGCTTCATTAAAAATTAAATTTATACATTTCCACTTGGAATTTCGACATGACACTTTCTGGAGATAAAGAAAAGAGTATTTACTTGATATTATAAAATAAATGGGTCATTAGAAGCTCCCCCAAAGAGTACAATAGCTCACCAAAAACGCCATCCCTCGAAGATAAAAAAAAATATGCCATCAAAACTGGAAATGGTTGAGAGAATGTGTTGCACTAGAAGAAACCACGAGCTTCTCTGTAGCTTACACCTGCAAATAAAGACTCCATTAAAGCTCCAAATGAAAGGCCTTAATGGCCTTTCCAATTACCAACTTGGATGGGAATCTTTCACCCTCGAAATTTTCTAAGGCAAGAAACTAGTCATCCACTAGCTCTCCCTCTTCACAAATGCAATTGCAAATTTCTCAAATGATCAAACGCTGCTATTCTTCTTTGTTCATGACTTTTATAAACTTCTAATGTCCTCCATGGGTTGAATTCCTTCCAAGAGATCCATGCCAACTCAAGTTGGGAAGAGATTCCCAAGTATGCCATTTGTCCTACCAATTCTAGCCCTCTCCTTCCCCAAATTCGAATTGGTGTCTCTTTGGCTGCCCTAACTCACTTAAGCGCCCTCTTGGAGGCTATTTTTAGCCCTGACATGTCATAAATATCATATATCATCCCTCAGGTCTGATTTGTGTCATAGGTGTCATAGCATCTTCATCATTGTTGTCATAGCGCTAGGGAATCTAGCCCAAGTGTCTCACTAGCTCCAAATTGTCTCTTCCTCTTCCATGGGAGTTATTATTCCACTCCAATTCGACCTTACATGACTCATGCCAAATATATTGACCTTCCAAATCATCCCAAGAACATTGGGCTTCTTATGGATTCGAAATGACAAGAGTAGGATGCCATGTGGAATAGCAAATCTAGCTTGTGTGGGTCCCATATCCTCCATGTGTCTTCATGATCAAATGCCACTTTGATTTTCACTTGTATATATTTATTGAGCTCATTTATTAAATATTTATGCCATTATAATGTTCAAACATCATTTATTACCCCTCTTATTCCAAATCCCAAAGATTCCACTCCCAACCTAGAAAACTAGTAATTTTCCTCCTTGGCAATTATTTGACCCTTAACATCAATTTGACAAACTCTAATGAATATGGCCAATGTGTTTAGGCCATTGTGACCCAATGCCAAATTTGGGACATGACAAATCCTCCCTTCCCAATATTGCTTGTCCTCAAGCAATTTCAAACATGGGTGTTGAAGAACCTACTTTCTGTATAATTCTTTGAAGTTGCAACTGAGTTGCCCAACTTTGAGTCTTCGAGATTCCATGAAGATTTTACAGAGGAACCACCATGCTTGCTGCTGCACTACCCTGATAAAAATCACTTTATTAAGTGGGAAATCCATCTCCCATACTACTTGTTTCCCCAAAAAATTTGAAACCAATGAGACAAAAATTATTACAGGGTCCCATTGCTTGGATTGCACCCCAACAATTAAGAGTGCTCTCCAACGCATACCATCAGATAAGAGGATTCCTGGATCCCATTTTCTTGTATGCATTCTTCCAAACATCATGAGTACAAAATATATATCATCAAAGCACATAACAACATAATGAAAATGTACATCAAGAAGATGCTTCATCAAAGAGTCATGAAAGTGCTTATACCTCCAAGAAAGTAGACCACCATTTTCCAAGTGCATACAATCTTCAGGTGACCCATCAAATCTGCTCCAATGACATAGGTGATGATCCCATGTCCTATAATGCTGCTCCAAAAGGATGTGATATGCATCAAAATATTCAGCCATGTATTCTTTCATCCAAGAAGTGAATGAACAATCTCCACTAAAATCTGAACCAAATAATGAGCAAAAAAAACAAGGAGACTTCAAAGGACTCAAAGAAGTCTCACCCATACATCCATGAATGTGAAAACCATAAAGATGTAATAAAGTATGTGGCTTACAACAAAAATATTCTTCAATCATAAATCTATTCACCCAAGTTTTGGATGAAGTTCCTCCAACATTAAATGAACCAAGTGTTGAGCAAGAAAAACCATGAGTTTTCAAGTGACTCAAATGCATATCATAGGAGCATCCATGTAGATGTGCATCATCATAAAGTAACAAATGGTGCTGTTGCAAATGTGAATAGGAATGCGCTCCAACCATGTCATCATAAAAGGTAAATCTAGGAGTTCCATATTTCTCATGTGGCATCATAAAAAAAACCTTTTACCCATACTTCATTGAGACTAATGCTGCAAAACATGGAATTGTAGGATGTAGGAGAATGAACTAACTCACCCAAATGATAAAAAAAATGCAGGAGTTTCATAATGGGAATGATCCATATGGGAAGTATCATGCAACTCCTTCAAAAGTGTGAAACCTTTGTCATAGATTAGTTCCATTGTAGAGGAATCATGCTCTCCTTTAAAATTTGCATAACCTTCATCAAAAGACAATTCAAGTTCCTCTTCCACCACATCAAGTGTTTGGATCTCTTCAAGTTCATTTTCAAACACATCAAGCACATTCAAATTTTCACATTTTTCATGATCCACCATGTCATGAGAATCCTCCAAACAATCTACCATTTGACAATCTGAAACATAGGAGGAAAAACAAGTATCTTGCAACTTTTCAAGAAGTTGTTCATTTTGAATTGTGAGCTTATGATTATCTTCACTATTCTTCAAGTATGCATCATGTAACAATTCATTAAGCTCAAACAAATGGTTTCTATCAAAAAACAAAGACATGAAGTTACCTTTGATGTGGCACAATGCTCTTTGAATCTTCTCCATGTCTTCAAGGAAGGATGTTTCCTCTAATGAAGTAGCTCTCCAACACGAATTTGACACCAATGCTTGAGTGCCATCGAGAATGTTGAGGGACTCTTGGATCCTCTTTTCATTCATCTTTAAGGACCCTTAAAAAAATGAGGATCTTGCAAATGAACCTCCTCATCTTCTTCCTTCTTGCTTGGACCAACTTCATGGAGCTCAAGTGGTGATGGGGAAGTTGATCTTATTTTTTCTTCAACTGCTACAATGTCTTCATTTTCATGTTTAATGGAAGTTTGGCTTGCAACAACACTTTCAAAAGTGATCTCTATGCCACCAACATAGAGGTGTGATCACCCAGTAGTAGGTACTCCTTCATATTTCAAACATCCATCAATAGATGCTCTTTGATTCATGTCCAAGGTAGAATGTGTCTTGAAATGATCTTCAATATTTTCAATAGATTATTCTTCATGCTCATGTGATGTCTCTTCATATTTTTCAGAGTCACTTGGGAGTGACTTTCAATCTTCATGTACTGCTTTTTCTACTTCACCTATTTCAGAACTAGGTGGTTCATGGGTCTCCTCTTGTTGCTCCTTCAAGCAAGCTGATTCATCTTTCCCCTTGGTTTCCTTAAGATCAATATATTTGGAATCTCTATTTTGAAATGGATTCTTATTAACTTCATTTATCTTGATAATGAGGTATTGATCAAATGGTAGGATGTTTCTACAACCTTCACTCAAATTTTTCCATTCGAGTAGAATTTCTTTCACATAATTTGGGTATTTAATATTTGTTTTGGAATCAAGAAATTTTGGTGCAGTAGGACTTGTTGCATTCTGAAATTCATTAGCTCTATTATGAGGTCCTATGCTTGAGAAAATATGCTTACCCATTGTCTTCTTTTCCTCACAATCAGAACTACTGCTGCCTCCTCTTTCTCCTTTGAGTTGTTTAGCCATCAATTCGAAACCTTTCATCATATGTTTGTTCATGTCTCTGATACCACTTGCAAAGTCTTCAAAAAATGGTTTTATGAGTTTCCCAAACTCCTCACTCTCATATGAGGTTCCCTTCTCATTAGCCATAGTTTTGTCCTGAATGCACTTTTTTTTTCCTAGTTCCTCCTCTTCAACAAAAGTACTTTTGGTTTCAATGTCTAAGGGTGGTCCCTGAATTTTTGTCCTTATATATATTATACCACATCGGGTGCCAAGACCATGCTCTGATACCACTGTAATGACCATTTTTTGGAATTTTATTAAAATGACAATTTTTCACTTTTTTCCTTAGTTCGACCTTTGATTAGTTTTGATGTCCTGGTCTCCAAATTGCTCCAATTGCTCCCAAATATTTTGATAAGGTGTATGGATGAGTTAGAACATAAATATGTTTTTCATGGATTCTTTTGGACCTTTCCAATACTTGTTAAAATCCACTTTCAAATCTGACCAATGTAGGGAACTTTACTAGCAATTTTCCTTTGACTAGTTTTGAGCTCCAGGTCTCCAATTGGCTCCAAATGCTACCAAATATTCTGAGAAGGTGTATGAATGATATTTGGACTTGATTATGATGTTCATGGATGATTTAGACCCATCAAAATACTTCTGTAAACCTTTTTGGAAATCTGGTCATTGTATGGAGTTTTACTAGTAAATTGTAGTTCAAACCCCCTAGGGGTAGATGATGAAAATCACTTTCCAAATGCACTCAATCCAACTCGAATTTATTAATGGAATCAGGAGACATATAAAAGACATCAACATGGACTCATATGCATCACCATTCAACTTTTAATGTTTGATATAACTCCCTGAAATCATATGCAAAAAGACTAGTTTCAACCTTGGGGGAAATGATAGGCAATCCTCTCCAAATGCTATGAAACTCAACAAAATGACTCCAAATGCTTATGTACTGAACATTAAACTCATATAATACATCAATAACAATCCATTCATAAATAAACCATCAGTAATTTACTTATCCATTCAAATCCATCAACTTGACATTGGTTCACAACAAGGTAGTGTGGAAATGGCACTGTTTGTCCATTAATGAGATATTTAACATAGTTTTTCTTGGAATTTCTGTTAACAATCAAATTAACACCCCTATTCATGTGACAGAAGAAACACATTTTTACTATGCGCTCGCAACATGAAGATATAAATACAAGTACATTCAAAGACAAGTCCTCTTTGATCTAATCAGTTCTCCTATAAATGGAAGGATTAGGTGAAGAAAGTCGGAACTTAAGAGACCAATTTCAGTAAATGAACTGATCACCAAAGGTCCGAAATTAAGCTACTTCAATCAAAAAGTGAAGAAGAATGCATTAAAGTGCATTAATTGTGCTAAAAGTATGTCAAGTTGTGTAAAAAGCTTAAAAAACTATGCAAAAGTGGGTTTTCAGGTTAAAATAATCTAAAATGAAGAAAATGAGTAATCCTACATTTAGAAGAAAAGCTTAAGGCTCATTTCCCAATGCTATATAAGAAAGGCATGGGAGGCATTGTAAAAGATACAAAGGAAGAGCAAAGGCATGTTGAAAATATTCTGAAGGAGGAGAAGCTCAATTTCTTCAAAAGCAAGGGTGGAAAAAGAAAAGCTTATGGCAATGGAGGAGGGATTCACACTGAGATCCATGGTAGGAATGTATCTCTTCATTGTTTTAATATGAAATGATTCAAGTTTGTTCCATTTGAATGTTTGAATGTTGCTTATCTTACATGATTTAGATGTTTAAAGTGGCATTAGATCTTAGCTTTGCTTGTCTTAATTGATGAATGAATATAGATCCGATTAATGACTTGTGATAATCATTTTAATATGCTGACATAGAGGCTCACCATTTCTTAGTAAAATAGCATGTTTAGAGTAGAAACAACCCTACATTAATTGTTGTTATCAGATTGGCGACCATACATTTTGTTGAAATTTTTTGAAGTTTCTTGATTTTTCTTCATTTTTGTGGTGTTCTTTTTTCAGATTTACTCCTTTGTGGCTCAAAGATCATTAAAAGAACCTTAGATCCAGCTTGAGAAGCTCAAAACTAGCCTAGCCATGCCTTTAATTCATCAAATCACCTCAAATTGCACTCATATATGAGTTTCTTGCATTTTGAGCTTTTTGAATGTTGAGTTTCGTGAATGATGAGTTTGAGGAATTTTGAATTTCTGGAGTTTTGCACTGGTAGCTCTGCGTGATTTCTGTAAAATCTGCTAAGATTTTAAACTTTGAAGATCTTAAAGCTTTGAGCCGATAGCTATTTAACCTCTGCGTTGAAGAGCTTGAAGCTCTACGTGTCTTCAAACTTTGCCATACATCAACGTTGAAGATCTCTCTAATCTCTGCATGTGAATTCAACCTCTGCGTTTTCATTAGATCTCTGCCTATTTTCTTAAGCCCTGGATCTTCTGCATGTGGCTAGACAACTCTGCGTTTTTTCTCTGGATCTCAGCATCAAACTCTGCCTAGAGCTCAAAGCTCTACCTGGTTATGAAACCCTGCACATCTCAGCAATTAAATTTGTCAGCGGCGTGAGTTTTGGAAGTTTATAGATCTCAGCATCTCAACGTTCTGCGTTGGTGTTTCTTCAACTCTTAAATCCCTGCATTGAGGTGTTAATACCTACGTGAAACATTTAAATCGCAAACTTGGCGTGAAAGCGTTTCAACCCCTGCGTGAAACCTTTAACTCTCTGCGTGTTCAAATCTAGAATTGTATGGTACAGTGAATGCATGCTTATTTCCATTGTATGTGTTTTCATGGTGACTGTTGTATTGCTGCATGCGTTGTCATTTCAAGATTGACTATTGTATGGTGAAGTGGTTTTGGTATTGGTGAAGCGTTTGGGTGAAGGTGTTTTGAGATTCCTTTGAGCTGTATTGCTGAATGCATTGTCATTTCAAGAATCAACTGCTGATTGGCTGCATGCTGTTTGATTGAAGGCATTTTGGTTTTTAGTGTTGAGTTTTGGTGAATGGGTTTTGGTAATTTCGAAACCATATTAAAATTGAATTTTGAATGCATCAAACTTGAGCGCTAAAACAACATTTGAACCTACCTTCTAGAAATTGTTCCAAACACTCATTTCCAAAGTTTTTAAATTTTTTTTGCATATTTAGTTCTAGTCTTTAATTTTGGATTACAAAAAAAAAATTGCAAATTTTTTTGAAGGTTTGCATAGTAGGTTCAAATCTTTAATTTTGGATTAAAAAGAAAAAAAAATTGCAAATTTTTTTATAAAGCTTGAAAAGTTTGGATTAAATTGAGATATGTTTGGAGATGTATGCTTTTGAAGGCGCCATTCACACACTTTTGCATTTGGAGCACTTGGAACATCACATGTTGAGATAGTTTGAAAACAATTTCTTCCTAAAAAACAGAAATAAACTTTCATTTAGTTACATTTTGTTGTGGAGTTGGAATTTTTTCATACTTTGCATGCACAATTAGAGAGTTGTACCTTTAGAGTTCAATTTTCTTGAGATATATTGTGTATGAGGCACCGTATCCTTTTCACTCACACTGTATGGTGATCTTGTGAATGAGAAAGTGTATCTCGCTTGTAATAGTTTAGGAGTTAATTCTTTCAAAGCATCTTATATCGAGCCACCATATCCTCTTCACTCGCACCTTATGGTGACCTTGTGAACGAGAAAGTGGATCTCACTTGTAACAGAGTAGATTTAATTTTCGCATACAGTTTTTCGAGCCACCGTATCTTCTTCGCTTGGGCCTTATGTCGATCGTGTGAATGAGAAAGTGGGATCCCCTGTGTAATAGAATTAGATTCATGTTTACTTGAGATATTTGTTTGGGTTACATTGGTCTTTACACATCAATCATTATCCATATTTAAAAAAAAACTATGCATGAACATACAAAATCTACCAGAAATTTTGCATGTCTGAAAGAAACTCATGAACCTCTAACTCTTCCTTAATTTAGAATATTCATCGAATTGGAAGGTAGAATAGTGAGCAATTTGCATTGTTTGGTTCATTTTCCTGTTTTCGAGTCAAAACACCATCGGTTTCACTTTCACTCCTAAAACTAAGCAAACTACCTTTAAAATTGACGCTTAATCTAAAATTGACAAACTTTTGATTTTCATATCACCAACAAGTTTAGGTTAGTGCCCTGGATTAGGTTTGGAGAGTTAACACTCCTGGGCTGCAAAACTTTGAAATTAGCATTCATTAAAGAGAGTAAATCCATTAGTAGCAAAAAACGCTTGTCGGGAAAGCGCTTCTGAAACATGCGTCAAGCACGAGGTCAATCTGTATAAGTAAAGGGTGGTTCCCCCTTTTTGCTTATTTAGTGGGACATGAGCTTATCGAGGGGATTCTATGTTCAGTGACAAGTCCTCGGGGTGACATCACTGTTTCTAGAGTTTCTGGTTATGAGAGTTGTCCTCGACTTACAACTGTTCCGCCCGACCGTCAATTGTGAAGTGGTAACTTTAGTGGCTATTCCTAGGATATAACATAGGCTATTGTGAGTGGGAAACACTTGCAATACCTGAGACAAAATTTGGAACTTTTACTCCTTGGGAGGGTGATTGGTCAGGCACCAACACTTGCACCCCTGGCGATTAAAGTTTATTGTAACTGTTTCTCATACCTTCGCTGCTAGCAATTGTCTGAGGCCTAACATCCCTCAATAGCTGCTAGTTTCGGAAGGCCCTCCAATCCAGCTTTTCACTGAGCTTTGGTTCTTTGGAAGAGTAAGTTTGCTTGCTTGAAATATTTAGGAATTTTTATTGTGTGGACACTTTTTATTTTGTTGAGTCTAGAAAGCCATAGGATTGTTTGATTCTTTTTTCAAAAACTTTTTAAACACATCCTTTATTAAATTTATTCAACATGGCTTCTCTTCCAACCCGCCAATCACGGCAGCATAGAGGTGAGTCACCAGAAATTGAAGGCCCCGCTTCATTGTGGAGACGACTACAAAATACAAAGCATTTTGACTTTGAAACTGAAACACTTCTGACTTCAATTAACAACAATAGAGCAGAAACACATCAAACAAATATTGAACATTACCTATCAAGGCAAACACAGAAACTGTTGATCCTCTTGCTCCATTTGAAATTGAAACATTAGAAGACAACACTGCAACTCACGTAAATCCACCTTTGAAAAATCTTTCAGGCCCAGTGGTACTTCACATCAATGAACCATTGCACAACATCAATCCTCTTTTGGCACATTTGGTACACATGCAAAATTCAACATCTAACCCTATGGCTTCATCAGGAGCACAAGGGACCACATCAACACCATCTCAAACGAGTGCTAGAGGTAGCAATACTTCCAACATCCATGTGGCTTCATTAGGACCACAAGGGACCACATCATCACAACCTCAAATGGTTGCTGGAGGTAGCAATACTTCCAACTTGACCTCTACCACCACTCCAATAGTTAGTTTACCTGCTGCTACCATAAATTCAACTAGCGCTTCAATGCCAGTTGGTATAGTTTTGGGTCCCAATCCTAGAAGTACATCCACTTTTCCTGGAGAAATCCCCACTAGAGGGTGTGCCTTACCAAACTTGGGTTTCCCATCTAGTTTGGCTACTCAAGGTCAAAACAATTCGAGAGTAAACCAAAATCCTATTTGCATACCAAACAGTCTTCCAAGTTCTACACCTGGGGGGAATCCTTCACTTTGGAATCTCAATATCCCTAGTGGAATTAATGGACCGTGGAACAATACTGCAAATTGGGGTAATACTCCACAAGTTAGTGGAAGTGCCTCAGGAAGCCATTATCTAAACTTTCCTAGCATAAATCCTGGGGGCAATCCCATACCCCCAACAGGTAGCACACCAGGAGGTAACCCATCCACCAACCCCATTCCACCATGGAGTGGGAAGGTTCCAGGAAGTACCCCATCTTCCTGGGCACCACCCCCGCAAGGGGGTAGTCAACCTTGGAACGCATATCCAAACCAATGAAACATTCAATGGAGTGGTCCAATTCCAACTAGTAACCAATCTAATTGGGGCCCACCCCCACAAGGGGGAAATCCACCCATGAATCCCAACCAACAATGGAGTGGTAATGTTCCACCAAGAAACCAATCTCAATGGAACATACCCCCGCAAGGGGGCAATCCACCCATGAATCCTAACCAACAATGGAGTGGTAATGTTCCACCAAGTAACCAATCTCAATGGAACATACCCCCGCAAGGGGGCAATCCACCCGTTAATCCGATGCCACAATGGAGTGGCAATGTTCCACCAAGTAACCAATCTCAATGGAACATACCTCCATAGGGGGGCAATCCATACATGCATCCTATTCCACCATGGAATGGACAACCTTTAGGAAGTAACCCATCTTCTTGGATGCAATCTCCGTAAAGAGGTAACCCTTATTGGAATGCTTCTCAAGCCCAAGGAAACCAACAATGGAGCCACCAAGCTCCACCTAGATATCAAATGTTTGCTCCGGCACCATCCAAGTTTCCATTTCTAGCCACATTGAATCTACCAGATTTATCCCGGCTGACCAATGACCCTGTTGTACATTTGAATAGGTGTCCAACCATACCAACCAAACTACCCTTAGACATACCCAAGTTTGACGGAAAAAAGAGGGAAGACCCATCCAATCATGTGATGACATTCCATCTGTGGTGTTCATCCAATTCCCTAGTTGATGATAGTGTTAGGTTAAGGTTGTTTCAACGGACCCTAACAGAAACTGCTGTGAAATGGTACATTGAATTGCCTCACAATACATTCACAAATTTTTCATCTTTAGCTATGGTCTTCTTGACACATTTTCAATTACCTGTCTGCTATGAGATGAGAACAGAACTTTTAACTTCACTTAGGAAATCCAACGCTACTCACATCTCGGATCACATCCATGAGTGGAAGAGGCACCGAAGGCTTATAAAAGTTGACATCCCTGACCCATTCTTAGCAGAATGGTTCCTCAAATCCTTATTTCCTACTCTTGCCAAAGATGTAGCCATGTCAGGAGACATGACTGAAGAACAACTCATTCAGAGTGCTCATCAAATGGATTTAGTATATTCCCAATCGCGCACACTTTATGACTTAATACCCCATGCTGTAATACCTGCGTCTGATCCATCTAGGCTGCCAAAAGGACCTCATACCGATGGTGTGATTGGATCCATAAACCAACTTGAACAGATTACCCAACAATTGGGACAAATGTCAGTTCAAAATCAGCAACCCACAGCTGGCCAGGCAACTCAACAATCTGCAACTCCTACCCAAACTTCTAAAGTACTTACGGTTCAAACTACGGACCGAAAAGGAAAAAAGAAGAAGCAAAAGAAGAAACCCAATGCTAACCCTAAGACAGGAGATGCACCTAAGGTGAATAATCCTAATGGAGGAAATAATGAAAACCGGAAGAACAAGTACGCTTGCAAAATTTGCCAAGGGGACCATCCTACTCATCTTTGTCCTCATATGGATGATATTAATCGCATGTTGGCACAACGAGAAGGGAAACAACCACAACCTGCTGTCCTAACTCAACCCTTCCCCTAGCAACAACAGATGGTTTCTGCGGCGCCAGTACCTCCACCAGGAGGAAACCAGGAAAACCCCCCACACGGGGGCAATCCACCCAACACTAATATATTCACAATTGGTGAACATGACATCCATATCCAAACAAGGGCTCGTTCTTATGAAATACCTTCAAAAGATGTTGAAACAACTAGATCTCAGCCTAGTGGTTTTCTAAATATTGAAAAACCAACCATAGACATGTTGCCTCGACCTCCAAAAGGGGTCCTCCGCAAAACAACACACAACCCCAATGCGCGAGCTGCTTAAAACTACAATGTGGTTGAAGATTTAGCTCAAGCTCAGTGTGCAATGTCTGCCTTGGAGGTGTTGCAAAGTTGTCTCGCTCAACAAAAAGCACTATTGTCTGCCATCGGTGCTATTGATCCATCAGACACTAGTTTGATCACATTTGACTTAGAATAGCCCACATGTAGGCTTCCATCACAAATTGCATTCCAAATTGAAGTAACTTCACATGGTAAGAATATTTTTTAAACCGTTGTGGATGAAGGAGCCTCCACCTGTGTCATGTCACTAGCTTGTTGGAAAGCTTTGGGATCACCCACCTTAGTACCATCCCACACAATTCTCAAGGCATTTGATGTTCATTCGTTCCCACCTCATGGACTTATTATGGCTTTCCCAGTTGAACTGGGGGGAAAAACAGTTCAAGTAGATGTTGAGGTAGTGGATGCACCCATAGACTATAATTTTCTATTGGGCCACAGTTGGATACATAAGATGACGGCTGTAGTATCTTCCGTATTTCAAGTCATTCGGTTCCCCCACCAAGGGAAGATTTTCACAATCGATCAACTAGATTACTGCACACTTGAAACTGGTCTCCACTCGAATGTACCTTTTGTAGGGGATGCAACGCCGATGATTCAAGATGTTGGGGTAGGAATGTTTAAAGACTCATCCCTTTTGGGAACTTTTCCAATTTCACCACCAATATTGACCCCTAACACTGCTCCGATTTTCACCATTACATCTGAAGTGTACTTTCCATTAAGAGTTTTTTCTAATTCCACTTCGGAGGTTGGTTCCACTTCAACGGTTGGAACCTCCAAAGAAAACACCTTAGATGAAAAGAATGATGGAAAGACACATACTTCTGCACACCATGAGGAAATGGAGAGTAGTGTTCCCTTTTCTGCCGTAGAGCTCGCTTATCAAGCTATTCAAATGGCTTCGATAGAACTGAATCAAAACCCTCCCAAGATGGAGGAATATGATCCCTATACTTCACCTGTTTGGGCCTTGAACTCTCATCGTACCCATGATCTCCTGGATCAGACTTTCTCTTTGGATGAAGCCATCCTAGAGGTCATGAACATCTCAGAACGATCCTAGGAGTACATGCACCACAAATCCTCATTTCTTTCGAAAATTGATTCATTAGAAGTCAAGCCTGAAAATATTTACTTTGATGATGATATGACCAAGTACCAATGCCCTATCCAAACACACAATGTGATTTCGTAACGAAACTTGGCGAACATTTCGAAAACCATCCCAATTGACATATCCGTAAAACCTAGCGTCGTTGAGAACATCAACATAGGTGCGGATTGTTCTCCTGAGAAAATAGCACTTTATATTGCTTTATTTAAAGAGTTTTGTGATGTGTTCGCATGGTCTTATGAAGAAATTCCAGGCATCGATCCCAGTATCGTAGAACATGAGATCAAAACCTATCCCAATGTTAAACCTGTGCAACAAAAAATACATCCAGTGAACCCTAAGAAGTCCACTGCCATTAACGTCGAGGTTGAAAATCTTTTAAAAGCTGGATTCATCTATCCTATTCCTTTGACTAATTGGGTATCCAATCCTATTCCTGTTAACAAAAAACAAGGAACTATCCGGATTTGTACCGATTTTAGAGATCTAAACTTGGCTTGTCCTAAGGATAACTATCCCACACCTTTCATTGATCAGATCATCGATGTGTGTGCCGGGAATGAAATCTTTTCGTTTATGGACGGCTTCTCTGGTTATAACCAAATCCAGATAAAAAAGGAAGACCAACATAAGACAGCTTTCATATGCCCTTGGGGGACCTTCGCTTATCGGAAAACGCCATTCGGCCTTAAAAACGTCGGAGCTACTTTTCAAAGAGTTATATCCTACGCATTTCACGACATTAAGAAAATCGTTGAGGTTTATCTTGATGACTTAACAGATAAATCTAAAAGGAGAGTTGAGCATAGTGCCCATTTACGAGCCATCTTCGAGTGCTGCCGCAAGTACAACATTAAGTTAAATCCACATAAATGCATGTTTTGTGTGGACTCTGGGAGGTTACTTGGGTTCGTAGTGTCCCAAAAGGGGATCATGGTTGATCCCATCAAGGTTGAGGCAATACTTCAGTTGCCTTCCCCGGAAACAATCACTCAACTTCAAAGCCTTCAAGGGAAAGCTAACTACTTGAGGAGATTTGTCGAGAATTTTGCTGAAAAAGATAAAGGTTTCATGCGTCTCTTAAAACAAAATGCAATATTCGTATGGGATGACCAAGCTCAACATTCATTTGATGAAATAAAGAAAGCTTTGGTCTCCGCCTTGGTGCTTAGTCCACCGAACTACAATAGAGACTTTCTGCTATATTTGATTACATCCCCTTCCACCATTGGAATGGTCTTAGCACAAGAGGATGAATCATCTCAATAACATGTTATTTATTATCTTAATAAGGGCCTTGCAGTTCCCGAATTGAGGTATTCCCAGGTTGAGAAGTTGGCCTTGGCAACAGTCCATGCTGTCCAACGACTTAGACATTACATACTTCCAAGGAAAACAACCGTAGTGCCTGAAATGAACCCCATGAGACACATTTTGTCCCGCCATATCATTGGTGGAAAATACTCAAAATGGATAGTAATTTTACAAGAATTCGACCTCGAATTCAAAAATGCCAATGCCAAGAAATTATTAGCCTGAGTTAATGTCTGAGTTACCCATTGAGAAGGAGGGTACTGTATCTGTTGAATCTTGGGCAGATGGACATGTATTCCTCATTGCAACTTCTGATCCTTGGTATGGAGCATTCATCATATATCTTCAAACCCAAAGGATTGATCCTCAGTTTTCTAGTATCGAACGACATCGCATTCGACATCGAGCTCGAAGATACCTCATCATCGGGAATACTTTGTACCATCGAGGAATATACATGATATTAAGACGTTGTTTAGTACACGAGGAAGCTAAACAAGTGTTGAATTATTTCCATGTTGGGGCATGTGGTGGTCATCTTTCTGGGTTGGAAAATGCCCAGAAGATCTTGCGTGCAGGATACTTTTGGCCTACAATTTTCAAAGATTGCATGAATGCTATAAAAAAGTGTCATCCTTTCCAAATTTACACAAGAAAAATGCGCGCACATCCTGCTCCTTTACACCCTGTAGTAACCGTGGGTCCATTTTCAAAATGGGCCATTGATTTTATGACAGTTAACCCACCATCAGCCGACGGTCACCACCACATCATCGTAGCAGTGGACTACTTCACCAAGTGGGATGAGGCGATGCCTACATTCAATTGTACGGGTAAAACTGCAGCATACTTTCAATTCAATCGTGTAATAGCAAGGTTTTGTGTACCCAAAGAGATCACTACCGACAACGGAAGTCATTATAAGAATTCCTGTATGGATGAACTTACAGACCAGTTAGGATTGTGGCAGGACTTTTCCTCGCCATATTACCCTCAAGCTAACGGAAAATAGAATCCATTAACAAGGTTTTGAAAACTATGTTACAGACGACGATTAATAAAAACAAGAATAACTGGCACTTGATGTTGTTTACTGCTCTTTGGGCTTACCGAATGACCGCCAAAACCGCAACTGGATTCACTCCCTTCCAACTGGTTTATGGAGAGGAAGTTGTGTTGCCGATTGAATGTGAAATCCCATCATTAAAGATAGTTGTCGAACTCCTACCTAACACTTTTGCAGAAGAAGAAAGGCTTCTCCATCTCCATTCTTTGGATGAAACTAGAAGGGAAGCTTCTCTAAATGTAGAAGCACACAAGAAGAGGGTTAAAATGCAATATGACAAGTCTACCCGTCCCGAGTATTTTTTGAAGACAATCTGGTTTTAGTTTATGACCAAAACCAAGATAAAATAGGAGAAGGGAAATTTGTAGCTAAATGGTTTGGCCCACTTGTTGTCAAAACTGTGTTAAAAAATGGATCTTATGAATTGGTCAATTTTGATGGGGAACCCATGTAGGAGATCAGAAATGGTCTCTATCTGAAGAAATACTTTGCGTAGGCATTGATGCCTCACACCATTTGTTGTATTATGTTGTATTCTTTGTGTAAACTTTTGTACATTAATTATTTCGAGCACACACTTATCTTGCTTGGCATTGTCACTTTGGCAGATGGCACAAGAATCTTTCACATATTTGGGATATGCGGACGATGCTAGCTGTAGTTCTCGGAACATTGCTTCCGTCGCATGGGTCATTTTCACACCTAATAACGAAGTTCTGAGTTCAGGAGGCATTTTTCTCGAATCTACAACCAACAATGTTGCAGAATATAGCGCAGTCGTTGAGCTTTTTGTCGAGGCTATCACCCTCGGCATCCGACGAATGATCGTCAAACTAGACTCATAATTAGTTGTATCCCAATTAAATGGTCAATATCAAGTTCGACATCCTACATCGTTTAGAAACTTTCTACAAGTACGTCTTTTAGAACGTCAATTCGAGTTTAGCTGATTCTTTGGCCAACTATGTACTTGATTGGCATCTAAGTCATTAACATCATACCAAAAAGCAAGCATGTACATTATTTCATGGCCAATTTAATTGAACACATCATTTAAGGACATAAGTAAAACCGAAATAACCTAGCTTACATCATAACCCAAAAAGTGTGTAAATTTTGCACACACCAAAAAGAATAGTGTAAATGCTACTTCTCTTTTTTATTCTTTTTCTTACAAATAACACCCAAAAAATTTACATACAAAAAAATGAAAAAATTTGGAAAAATTCGAAAACATGGGAAACTGTTTCAAAATTTTCTAGTTCGACATCGAAACTAAGCAGATCAAAGACTAAAGGTTCACAGCTTCTAGAAATTCAAGCTGAAAGGGGATGCCTCCTCTCATACATCGACTACACTACAAACACATATGGTAAATCATGAGTATTTCTTACTTATCTTTTATTCATACATACCGTATCCTTTTGAATGATAGAAAGATGCATAATTCCTCAATTTTAGCTATCTTTTTAGATATTAAATGCACCTTTGAACCAATTTCTAACTGAACTGTTGGGTAGTGAAATGGTTTTGATTTCAAGACTTGAGGACTTTGATAGTTCGAACTATTTGACTCAGGTAGTTGAGACAGACCATGATTCATGATGATCTATGATTTTGGCATTTTTGACAAGACTCAAGCTGAAGTAAACCTCATTGAACCATTCCTACTTGGAAATTTTCTCAAATTGGATAACTTCAGTCACATGGTATTACTTCATCGTCCATCGACACATAATCCTGCTTTAGATAGCCTACCCTGGGAGAGAACAATTGTAAGAGTGTGCACAACTAGCTTAGCCCTTGTTTGCAATATCGATATTTTCCTTGGCCTAATTCATGCCCTTGAAAAATATGCGTACGCCCATGCAACACTCATTCCCTCCTATGTATCATAACATTCTTTATTCATTTTTGAAAAAAAATTAAAAAGCATAAAAATTAAAAAAACACAAAAATCCAAAAAGGGAGAGACTTGAATCACTTCATATTATAAACTTCGAAGAAAACGACAACAGTCAGTCCTTGTCGCCCTTGAACACAGAACATAATATTGTATCCGCTGTCAGTACACCGTCTGCATTTGCCTTAGGAAACTGTACCAGTATTTTGAACAGATCTCCACCGATGGGTTATCCTTCTCGTCACCAATGGAGCTTTCGTTAATGCATATGGCATTAGCGTATATCATTAAGGTCAGTTACTCAAAGTCCTATGTTGCCAAATGTCCATTTTGCGTCGTGTTATGTGTTCAAGGGAAGTTCAAACCGAGTCAGCCATTACTCAAATATTCCTGACCAATCATGTCGGCCTTCCTTGTGTCAGTATACAGTGTTGGATCTTGCAGTTCTACCAAATTATATCAGACTATTGATCTTTGTTTGGTATAGGTTGATGTGGGATGCCTTAATTCCCTTCTTCCGATGGATCTATTCCTATAGACATCAAATCATCATCTAGGACATGGATCTAGAAACCCAAGAGTACCTTGGATCTTGCAGTCATTAGTGGCAGGTTTCCTCCCAAATGACAGTGGGTATACATCAATGACCCCTGATTGTTTGATTCTACAAGTGTTCGAATTCAGAACATCTATTCACACTTGCTAGTTTGTACTCAGTACCAGAGTCCATCATCATTATCAGTGGGTCTCTTTGCATCTGTTAACGGTATACAGCAATGACTGGTAATCAGATGGTGTTTTATTATGCTCGACATCAGATCACTTATTCACATGATATACAATCGTACTATCGTCAGTTTGTATTGAAGACCTTGGGAAAAATAGTTGTATCACTCATCGATGCACTGCTCGAGCTGCGCAAGATTAGACTGCCATGTCAGAAGTTCAATAAATACTTTGTTCTCACACTCATCAAAGTGCATGTTTACACTTTTGAAAAATTTACTTTTGACATGGATCCACTGTGTATTGTTCGTGGCCATGCTTGTTTACTGCTGAGCATGGGTATGCCCGCCTTGGGAAGATATTATATATTTGAGAAATTGCTATGTTTTGCAGGTGTGATCCTCAATCCTACGCCCGTGATTTTTTCCATTCCCCATCCTTGTTTTGAACGATAAAGAGTATCAATATACAGAGTATAAATTTCAGTAATGTATTTCGGCCCTTAGCTCTACTTCGGACCTCACACATTAGGGGGCATCTGTTAACAATCAAATTAACACCCCTACTCATGTGACAGAAGAAGCACATTTTTACTATGTGCCCGCAATATAAAGACAGAAATACAAGTACATTCAGAGACAAGTCCTCTCTGATCTAATCACTTTTCCCATAAATGGAAGGATTAGGTGAAGAAAGTCGAAACTTAAGAGACCAAGTTCAGTAAATGAACCGCTCACCAAAGGTCCGAAACTAAGCTACATCAATCAAAAAGTGAAAAAGAATGCATTAAAGTGCATTAGTTGTGCAAAAAGTATGTCAAGTTGTGCAAAAAGCCTAAAAAACTATGGAAAAATGGGTTTCCAGGTTAAAATAATCTAAAATGAAGAAAATGAGGAATCCCACATTTAGAAGAAAAGCTTAAGGCTCATTTCCCAATGCTATATAAGAAAGGCATGGGAGACATTGTAAAGGACACAAAGGAAGAGCAAAGGCATGCTGAAAATATTCTGAAGGAGGAGAAGCTCAATTTCTTCAAAAGCTAGGGTGGAGAAAGGAAAGCTTATGGCAATGGAGGAGGGATTCACACCAAGATCTATGGTAGGAATGCATCTCTTCATTATTTTAATATGAAATGATTCAAGTTTGTTCCATTTGAATGTTTGAATGTTGCTTATCTTGCATGATTTGGATGTTTAAAGTGGCATTAGATCTTAGCTTTGCTTGTCTTAATTGATGAATGAACGTAGATCCGTTTAATGACTTGTGATAATCATTTTAATATGCTGACATAGAGGCTCACCACTTCTTAGTAAAATAACATGTTTAGAGTAGACACAACCCTACACTAATTGCTGTTATCAATTTCAACTTGTGGATATTCTGATATGGTTATTACAGATATATATAGCAGCTGACATTTACATGAAGTCGAAATGGAATTCCTTCACTAACTATATGCAACCACAAGAGCGTTATGCAAGAGCTATGGGGAAAATGGCACCATTGCTTCATTAAAAATCAAATTTATACATTTCCACTTGGAATTTCGACCTGACACTTTCTGGAGATGAAGAATGGAGTATTTACTTCATATTATAAAATAAATGGGTCATTAGAAGCTCTCCCCAAAGAGTACAATAGCTCACCAAAAACGCCCTCCCTCAAGGATCAAGAATATGCCATCAAAATTGGAAATGGTTGAGAGAATGTGTTGCACTAGAAGAAACCATGAGCTGCCCTGTAGCTTACACTTGCAAATAACGAATCCATTAAAGCTCCAAATGAAAGTTCTGAACGGCCTTTCCAATTACCAACTTGGAGGGGAATCTTTCACCCTGGAAATTGGCTAAGGCAAGAAACTAGTCATCCACTAGCTCTCCCTCTTCACAAATGCAATTGCAAATTTCTCAAATGATCAAAAGCTGCTCTTCTTTGTTCATGACTTTTATAAACTTCTAATGTCCTCCATGGGTCGAATTCCTTCCAAAAGATCCATGCCAACTCAAGTTGGGAAGAGATTCCCAAATATGCCACTTGTCCTACCAATTCTAGCCCTCTCCTTCTCCAAATTCGAATTGGTGTATCTTTGGCTGCCATAACTCACTTGAGCGCCCTCTTGGAGGCTATTTTTAGCCCTGGCATGTTATAAATGTCATATGTCATCCCTCAAGTCTGATTTGTGTCATAGGTGTCAGCATCTTCATCATTGTTGTCATAGAGCTAGGGAATCTAGCCCAAGTGTCTCACTAGCTCCAAATTGTCTCTTCCTCTTCCATGGGAGTTATTCTTCCACTCCAATTCGACCTTACATGACTCATGCCAAGTATATTGACCTTCCAAATCATACCAAGAACATTGGGCTTCTTATGGATTCGAAATGACAAGAGCAAGATGCCATGTGGCATAGCAAATCTAGCTTGTGTGTGTCCCACATCCTCCATGTGTCTTCATGATCAAATGCCACTTTGATTTTCACTTGTATATATTTATTTAGCTCATTTATTAAATATTTATGCCATTCTAATGTTCAAACATCATTTATTATCCCCCTTATTCCAAATCCCAAAGCTTCCACTCCCAACCTAGGAAACTAGTAATTTTCCTCCTTGGAAATTATTGGACCGTTAACATCAATTTAACAAACTCTAATGAGTATGGACAATGTGTTTAGGCCATTGTGACCCAATGCCAAATTTGGGACATGACATGGGGCTAGTAATCCACAAGGGCGATGTGCTTTACAACTCTCCACTCAACTCTGCCACTCACAGGATACTCAAGCGGACCTCTCTACCTAATCCCTCATGCAACATCTTGGTGCGAAAACCCCATCATATGTATGTTCCAATCCTCAGTACTCATCCACCATCAACTTGCACAACACAAGAAACAACCCCCTTCTTTGAGTTAATAGTCCCCCGGGTGTCCTCCAGTTCTCTTCTAGTGCTCCATCATAGGTTGTCCAGGAAGTCTCCGTACTGGGACTCTAGGGAATGCAATGTGTGGGCCAGGTCTTCCCAAAGGCTCACTGCCCCATTACACCATTCTTGAGGCTTATCAGCATGTATTAGGGAATTTTAGTGCAACTCCACAACAAAACATGGATACCCCAATTATGTACAATGATACAATTAAGATACTCGCTCTGCCACTCCTATGTAGATCCCACACCAACAAAATGGTCAACAACCATCCCCAACAAAACCGAGTTCCTAGAATTTTGTATACATGCTAGAAACTAGACAAGTGTTCGCTCATGATATCTTCCTCTCTTACTCCTCACTTAGCTGAATTAAACAAGCTTAATCGCATATATAACAAATATTTAGTGGGCCATAGGTTAAGTAGCTTCCTAAGGTTTAGGTGAGAGCAAGGACATAAATAAACTAGGGTCTCTCCCCCTCACCCTCGCCATTTGTGGATTCATAAATCCCCATCTCTTTTCGTCTGATCCTTCTTGCAACCATTTATGAGTTTTTATTAAATCATAATGAAATATACACATTAAGCATCCTGGTCATACAAACCAATATCTCAAGCTTCCATCCTGATAACAACAATTAGTGTAGGGACTTGTCTACACTATTTCAACTATTTTACTAAGAAATGGTGAGTTTCCACGTCATCAAATGAAAAGATTATCACAAGTTTCTAAAGATCTATATTCATTCATCAAAACTCATTAAGATCTAAAGCCATTTGAGAATTAAATTCATACATGATAAGCAAAATTCAAACTCATAGATGGTAGAAACTTGAATCCATTCATATTAAAACAATAAAGAAGTACATCCTTACCATGGACCTTGGTGTGAATCCCTCCTCTATTGCTATGAGCTTTCCTTCCTTCACCCTTGCTTTTGAAGAATTTGAGCTCTTCTTCCTCCTGCATAATCTTTTCAGCATGCCTTTGCTCTTTCTTTGTCTACTTTACAATGCCTCCCATGCCTTTCTTATATAGCATTGGGAAATGAGCCTTAAGTTTTTCTTCTAAATGTGGGATTACTCATTTTCCTCATTTTAGATTATTTTAACCTGAAAACCCACTTTTCCATAGTTTTTAGGGTTTTTGCACCACTTTAAGCACAATTAATGCATTTTAATGCATTTCTCTTCACTTTTTGATTGGTAAAGTTTAAGTTTGGACCTTTAATGAGCGGTTCGATGACCGAACTTGTTCTCCTTAGGTTCTTACTGTCTTCACATAATCCTTCCATTTATGGGAGAAGTGATTAGATCAGAAAGGACTTGTCTCTGAATGTACTTGTGTTTTTGTCTTCATGTTGCAGGTGCATAGTAAAAATGTGCTTCTTCTGTCACATGACTAGGGGTGTTAATTTGATTGTTAACACATCCTATTCATAATATTTACACATTACATCTGGGGGAAAAACAAGGATGTTATATTCCCCCCTCCTTAATTTATGCATCATGCTCAGTGTATCACATCACTATGACATACATGATTAAAATGTACATCAAAATTATTTTTGAAACCACTCTCCCGTCAACCCCTATCTCACCCTCGCCACTTGTGGATTCATAGCCCCCCATCTCTTTTTGTTCGATCCTTCCCGCAGCCATTCTAGAGTTTTTATTAAATCATAACAAAATATACACATCAAGCATCCTAGTCATCCATACCAATATCTCAAGCTTCCAGCTTGTTCATAATATTTACTCATTACATATGGGGGGAAATAGGGATGTTACATCCTCCCCCCTTAATTTATGAACCATCATTGGTGTATCACATCACTATGTACTTGATTACACTGTACATCAAAATATTTTTTCAAACCATTATGTTTATCAAAAATTTCTTCAAAAATTTGTTGTATGCTACCTGCATTGCATCCTCTAGCTCCCACGTTGCCTCTTCATGGTTGTAGTGGGTGTATTGGACCTTTACCTACATGATGGCCCTATTCCTCAATAGCATAGTTTTCTTGTCGAGGATATGTATTGGTCGTGTCGGAGTATCTCCCTCTGGTTCCGCATGGATCACAACCCAATCAATTATGTGGTTAGGTTCAGGTACATATTTCTTCAATAGAGATACATGAAATACATTGTGTACACGTAGATATGCAGGCAATGCACGTGCATAAGCTACAAGCCCTATCCTATCTAATATTTCAAATGGCCTGTAGTATGTGATTGCAAGCTTTGGACAGATTACCAATTTCAAGGAACTCTTCTTTGGTCTAACTTTCAGATATACATGGTCCCCCACTTGGAATTGTCTTGTCGTTGTGCCTTTGTCTACATAGCTCTTATGCATGCCTTGTGCTATTTCCAAACTCAATTTTATCTTGGCCATTTGTTCCTCCATTTCTCTGAGCAACTCTGTCCCAATAACTACCCAATTTATGGGGTTACCCCAACTTATGGGAGTGTTACACTTTCGGCCATACAAAGCCTCAATTGGACTCATCTTCAACGAGGCATAATATCCATTATTGTAGGCAAACTTTACCAAGTACATGTAGTATTTCCATTGGGATGGTTGATCAATTACATACATCCTCAACATATCCTCAATCACCTGATTGAATCTTTCAGTTTTCCCAAATGTTTGTGGGTGATATGTTGTGCTCAGATTTAGATTTGTACCAAAGTCCTTAAACATGGCCTTCCAAAAGTTGGAAGTGAACTTTGGATCTCTGTCATAGACATTTGACCTAGGAATACCATGCAACCTGGCAAATTTTTTCATATAAATATTAGTTGTGTTAGCATTTTTATGGGTTGACTTCACTGGAATAAAACGAGTTGCTTTGGTAAGTTTGTCCACCACTACCGTGATGGAATCACACTTCTTAGTTGTCTCGGGAAATATGGTGATGAAACCAATAGTCATGACATCCCATTTGCACTTAGGAATGGGAAAATATTGAAGCAATCATGTTGGATGCCCATGCTCCACCTTTACCCTCTAACACTCCAGACACTTGACTACATATTTAACAATGTCCTTTTTCATACCTGGCAAAAAATATTGACCCATTACTACTGTAAGTGTCTTTTGATATCCAGGATGTGCTGCGTAAGGAACTTTATGGATTTCAGCCAATATCAACTTTCTTAACTCATTTAATTTAGGAACATAAACTCTGTCTTGATACGTGAGAATTCCACCATTTCAAACCTGTAACCTGCATATCTTTTAGATACATTTTCCTATTGTAATCCTTCCTTTACCTGTTGATAATATCCATTTGAATTTATAGCTTCAAGAATTCAGGCTTTCAAGTCTGTTAAATTCATAATGATGGCTAAAACCTGCATTGCATGTATCCTCTGGTTGAGTGCATCAACAACCTTGTTCTCCTTGCCTATGATATGTTTGATCTTAAAATCAAAATCACAAAGGAACTCCAATCATCTCGCTTGTTTGGCATTTAGATCATGTTTCTCAAACAAGTATTTCAGTCCACTATGATCTGTCCTCAACTCAAATCTCTTACCCATGAGATAATGCCTCCACATCTTCAACGCATGCACAATGGTAGTAGACTCCAAGTCATGCGTGGCATACTTTTTACCATGCTCTTTAAGATTCCTAGATTCATAGCAAACCATGTGTCATTGTTGTATAAGGACTCCAATTCCCTAATGACATGCATCTATGCATACCATTAACTCTTCATTTGGATCCGCAATCTTCATAATTGGTGTGTTGGTAAGCAATTTATTCAATTGCTAGAAACTTTTCTCACATTGTGGCATCCATTGAAATTTAATTCCTTTCTCTTGTAATGAGGTAATTGGATGCACCGCTTTAGAGGAACCCTCAATGAATCTCTTGTTGTATCCAGCCAATCCAATAAATGTTCTGACTTCCAATATATTCTTGGGTGTATGCCAACTCAGAATATTGCTATTGTTTCATTAGAAATTATGTCCCCAGTAATGTATATGTTTTTGATAGAAAGAACACTTACTCGTTTTAGCATAGAGTTTATGCTCTCTTAGCACTTGCAACACCAATATGAAGTGCTCTGCATGCTCTTTCTTTGACAATTAATAAATAAGAATGTCGTTCAAAAATATGATAACAAACTTTTTTTCTAGAAAAACATATTTTCAACTCGAGTTGAATTGAAAATACAATCTAAAGATGTCGAAGCATATATTTTCATGTATAACGATCATGATTGTTCATAAAAAAATACCAAAATAGAGGAACCATCGGCATAGTCTACTGATACATAGCCCAACATATTGACTATTACATGGTAATGGAACCATATTTTCAAATAGTGGAACTAAGGTTCCAACTCAAACAGATAAACATTATACAAAATGTTTCCTTTAAATTTAGAAATGCTGAGACTCCCTTGCCTCAAATGTAAGGCTTCCTTTAACAAACAATCCGTTACCAAGTTTAATTCACGAAATATATGTAGGAATACTATACTTCGAAATGTATTGGCAATCTCCCTGTTGTGCCACTACAACTGCTGTAAGTTTAAATATTCAATTTGAACATATCCATTGATAGTCTGAATAATAAGTTTGGAATCTTTGTATACTTGTAATTCCTCAACTTGACAAGAAACAACTGATTTGAGTACCTCAAAGGTCGAGAACTTGTGTAATTATTGGTGCTTGAACCAACATAGGATTTGCCCAGGAAATAATGGCAGTCTAATAAGTAAAAGCAAATCCCAGACCACATATTTGATTATCCTCTTGACCGGAACCATAAAAAAAACACCAATGGGTTGATTTGTTTATGATCAACACAGATATGGATCAAACCAGCTTTTGCTTGATCGGCTAATCAAAGTGTGGAAGTGATGAAAACACATGCGCCACCACCCAATAAACAATTGCTGGAGTATTTTCAAAAATAATATTATTCCTTGTTGTCCAAAGTCCCCAAGACACTAAGAACAGAAGCACCCGAAAGATCTTCAACTCCTTTTGACAATAAAAGTTTTCAAAACAAGCCAATAAACTACCTTCACATCATAGACGTGACAAGTTAACTTGGCGTTCCACCTCTTACCAAACCTATCAGGTGAAAGAGCAATTCAACAATAAATGTGAGTTGGTTTCCTCCTCTGGCCAACAAAAAAATCATATACATGGCCCATGGTAATTCTTTTGTTTCAACCGATCCCAAATCATTAGAGGAAATTTGAAGTCTAAAATGGGTCTCCTAAGGAAAATAATAAAATAATAGTTAAAATAATGAAATAATAGTTAAAATAATGAAATAATAGTTAAAATAATAAAATAATATTTATTAATTTTGGAGGAAGAAAGCAAAAAAATAATTTTTTTGGTCGTATTTTCAACATATCTCCCTGTGTTTTTACTCAAATTTCGAGCGGGAGCACTCATTGGATTCAGAATTAAATTCTGCATCCAACAAGTACCCACACTGCATAATTTTGACGGACTCCGCTGCCCCAAAAACAAGAAATACCTGGAAAAAAGTGATGATGATGTGCTCGAAATTTGAATAAAAACACAGGGAGATATGTTGAAAATACAAACAAAAAAGTAGTTTTTTTTATTTCAAATATCTCAAGTCAACCATTATGGTTGACTCATTTTATTGAAATTCTATTGGTTCTTGAATTCCAACTCATAAAGAAATTATGGTTGGCTCGTTTTTTTATATGATGGCTCATTTTCTTATAAGGCCCATTTTAGACCCCAAATTTACTCTAATGAATAACTCGCTCCTTAATCACAAGCCATAAAAAATTAAGCTCTTTGGAGGAGCCTTGATCCTACAAATTTTAGACCACCACCAATCTGAATGAATCCCCTCTACCTGAAGTGAATGAATAACCTACTTTGGTCGAGTACTGTCCACCCAAATTTTCAAAGGACCAAACAATCTCATCCTCCACATATCTAAGACGGTTATGAGCTTTCCTCAACTCAGCTAGAAAAGTGTCCCAATGTTGTCTCCAATCCCCTTCAGAATTGAGTCCACTCACTTGTTTCCAACCTTGAGGCTAGAGGTCAGTATAAGTTGTAGGGACCGTGCCCTTGTCCAAGGTGCATATACCAACCTCATGTAGATGATTAATCAAATCGATAGGTAAAAAATGCCAACACCGCGACCACGCAATTGCATCTACCCCTACGTTAATGGCCATGCCATTCCCAAACCTCTAGGCCAAGTGACGATCAATAATCGAGAAAGAGGAAACTAGAGATTTCCATCGATTCGATGCATTTGCAATTGATTTATTTGATGTTTTGATCTATTCAATAATTGAGCTTGAGGGAATATACTTTGCTACAAGAACACACTTCCAAAGACTGTTACCCTTAATAAACAACCATAAGGAGCAGGCCGCAAGAGAACTACTGAATAAGTAAATATTTTTAACTCCCAACACTTTAATAGCCTTCAGGAAAGCAATCACCTTCCAGATAATTAGGTGTGAACCTTTGTATTCCTTAGACCCTTTCCATAAATAGTTGAAACATAGTTTCTTAATTTTGTCGAGAATCCCCTTTGGGATATATGCTAATAACTACCAATAAACATGGATTGCATTCAATATGCAATTTATTAATACCAACTTGCCTCTTCTTGATATCCATCGATTGCACCAGTGATGAATCCGCTTCTCAATCCTTTCAAAGAGCCAATACCAATCCTTTGTCGTGTAAGCATTCTCTTTCAGGTGGTACCCCGGATAGGTAAACCCCTCATCTAAGGTATGTTGGGTATAAGGGAGGTGTTGCATCCAAGCATTTTGTATGTCTTGATTACAATCAACAAAATAGATGGTCGATTTTCCTGCATTAACCAAGATAATTGTAGCAAGCCCAAAAAGATTAACGACTGCAACATATTGAGCACCTTCGCCCCTTGATCCCTCACGGAAGATTAATATATCATCAACAAATAATAGGTGTGATAGAATTATCATGCCATGAAGTCTGATTCCTCTAATCTTTCGCTGCCTTCTTGCGCCCAATATACCTCTGCTACATCCCTCAACAACCAAAAGGATCAAATAAGGAGATAATGGGTAGCCTTGTTGGAGGCCCTTGTTAGGAATTAAGAACGATGAGCCTTCCCCATTAATCAGAACCACAAAAGAAGATGATGTTGTGCAATCCATGATCCACCTGACAACTTCATATGACAATCCAATGTGTAGTAGAACTATATGTAAGAAAAGTCGAGACACCTTATTGTATGCCTTGGACAAATCAATCTTGATTGTTGTAGAGGCCCAATGAGACTTCTTGATAAAGTGAAGTCCTTCCTCCACTGTACCAATAACTTCGTGAATTGACCTTCCCTTTAAAAAGCTAAATTTCTCCTCTAATGTGACCTCAAAGAGTTTTGTCTTGAGCCGGACAACAATGATCTTGTATATGCTATTGCACAAGGATATGAGCCTGAAGTCATTGAAGGTAATCCACCTATCAACTTTCAAAATTAAGGCCAAAAACGTAGTATTGATACTGTGTGGCATCCGTCTGGAAGATCTAACTTCCTCCACTACCCTTAACAAATCATCACAAATTAGATCAAAAAAATCAGAGAAAAATTGCATCGACCACCCATCTAGACCTAAACTCCTATCTTTATGAAATGATTAAATGATCTCTCGTGATTCTTCTAGGGTTACAGGACGATGTATCTTTTCATCATCCTCTTCATCAAACATACACGGAAAATAAGTCAAAGTCTTCAAAATCTCACAAAAGTGCAAATTCACCATTGTAGAGTAGAGTGTCTCAAAATGTTCAACGCCCAACTCTTCCATCTCCTTGAACCCATGGATAGGATTCCCAATTCCCAGATAGTGTTCTTTTAACATCAATATCGGGCAAATATTTGAAAATAATCGAGAAAATCTCTAAAAATAACCAGTATTTTGATACCCATCTTGCAATCAGAAGGCTCTTCATTTCAATCTCTATTGTTCTTCCCTCTCAAAAAGTATTTTATGTATTTTGCGCTCTAGGGAAAAAATGACCTCCTTCGTAGCAGAGTTGCAACTCACAAGAGGTCCTTGCTCAAAGAGTTCCTCCAGTTCCTTTTTGACATTTTGTAATTCTGCATCTTGTCGAGTTCATTGAGTCCTATCCCAATCCACAACCTTTGTTTCAATAATGTGTAGAGCTTTAGCAAATTGATGCACCACACTATCTACCTTATTAGGATCATAGCGAATCCAATGATCTGCCACCAACTTTTTAAAATCATGCTGGCTTGTCAGCCACCTTCCCCAGCTCAAGATAAATAAGAAAGTGATCCAAAAATCGACTACCACCCACCCAATATCTAATCCTTTCATTCTTTAATTCTTTAATAGGGTGTCTTGATGGACCAAGAACTTATCGAGGCGCTTATACACCCCCTCCGATGTTGAGCCGTTATTGGACCAAGTAGGCGTCAAAACCACTGGCACAACATCTACCCATCCTATCTCTTCCAATTGATGCAAGAAGTAAGGTGACAACCTATCCAATTGAGCATTAATACCCCAAGACTTAGAACCAAACAATGTAAAATGCAAATCTCCCCCAATGATAATGTTCTTCACTTGCATACACTATAGCCGAAAAAGAGAATCCCAGAACTCCTATCTTGAATAGTAAGGACAATAGATGTTGACGATAGTAAACATTCTGTCAATTCTTTGTTGAAAACCTCCAATGCCAACATACCTAAAAATTCACAAGAATTAATTAGACAACAATTTGAATTAAAACCTCTAATAATACCACCAAACAAACCACAAGAGTTCAACGCTATGAATTCCCAGTCAGTGAAACGTCGCTTTAGGTCCCTTATCACCACATCCCCCTTAGACATCGATTCTTGCATTCATAACATGTTCAGCTTCTCCTTATCAACCAATCTCTGGAGGGCCAATTTCTTGGCCTACCCTTCGAGGCCTTGAACATTAACTGGAAAAAGTTTCATTTTGGGCCTAAGGGAGGGGTTTTTCCTACTCTAAGCACCCCAAATATGATTTTTTGGCACCCCTAACATATTTCACATGGCACCTTCTCTTGAGCCTTCTTTAACACAGACTTACGTCGCACTTTGGGTGGACCCATTTCCTTGGGTTGGTCAAAACCCAAACCCATTGAGTCATGGCTCTGAGATGAGATAGTTCAAGTTCGTAAGAGGTAATGACCCCCTCCTCGCAAGGAGAAGGTACAATGATCAGAAGATCGAGAAAGCTCTACCGCTTTGCCCGAATCATAGGAGAGACCAATCATCGACTCCACATTAAGTTCTCCACTCCCATTATCAACCACTCTCAACACCTCAACTTGCCGAGGGGAGGAGCTTGGGACATGTTGTACCACCTTGACCAAGGGCCACTGAATCAAGACATACAGATGAAATGGTGGGAGAGGAATGCTTACTAGTGGGTGCAGTCCTATCCACAGCTTTCCAAAGATCCTTGAGATGCTCCAACTACAAGCATCAAATATCTCCCAAGACTTCCCAAATCACATCCAAATTAGAATCGAATGTTTCAACGGCCAAATTGGGATTGAAATATCACCTACCGTGAAATACGTTGCTTCAAACAAAATCGACAGGTGTCCCACCAAAGCACATCTACCATCCACATTATTAAACTCAGGCGTTGATTGTTTTTCCTCCAAAATACACATGTCCTTCAAATGATCATCAATCTATGAGTCAACTTGGCGAGTCTTTGACCACCAAGAAATTTTGTAGTATTTTTTCACAGAGTTTGCTAGTATGTCCCAACGTGTATGGCGCATCTAAATGGGATGTTAATGTAATCCAACCTCTGCGTTAAAACTTTCTCCTCGAAGATGAGATATAAGGACTCGTATAAACCTTTACTGAAGTCCAATTCGACTAAAATACATGCAACAAAACGGGAAGAACTTGTCGAATAAATCTCATCGACGATAATAAACTTACTCAAGAGATTACCAATATTCTTAAAGCCTTCCTCATTCCAAAGTTCCAAGGGGAGATTTGAAAGCTTCACCCACACCGTTGTTTTGGCCGCAAACTTGTCCATGGAATCAAAAAGTGGATGCCACTCTTTGAGTGACAGTAAAATCTTCTCCATAAACCACTTTTTCTGTAGGATGAGTTGGGGATCATCACGAGATTTAAAAATAAATCCCCACCACCCACGTCCAAGGTTGTGCAAAACTAGGTTGTAGTTAATAATTGAAGACCAGTTACTCGCAATCCAATTAGACATTGTTGCAAGAGAAACTCTTCTCTTGCAAAATATACCAACCAAAGTGTGTCCTCCAAGATCTTGTATCTGCATGACTGAAATATCTCTACCTACCACCAAGGAGATACTACACCCCTCGATATTTTAGGGTTTTGTGCCTCTTTCTACTGGGTCAATTTTTTTTGCAGAATGTTCGCCACCCCAAAAATTGTTTTCATCATGTCTATTACCAACGAAGCCTACTCCATAACTAGAAGGGCCCTTTTTAGGGACAACATGGCCAGTACATTTTGAAGTAAGCGCCTCCACATGTGAGAAATCCTCACCTCGAATGGAAGGATCTGTTGTAGGTGAGGCCTTCGCACGACTGCACGAAAGAAAGAGTGGGATCGGGTTGTGCTTCATGTGACTCGGAATTGATAGGACCGAGAGATAAATGAAGAAAGTTATTGATAGTATCGCCGCCTTCCACTTGGTTGGATAAACAATCCCATCTGATAGACCATCATCCATGCTAGAGCCTTTAGAGTAACCCACAAGCCCCCCGCTAATCATCTTGTTCTTCGGCTGTCAAAAACCCTAAACCCTATACTGTAGTAGATACACCTCACATGCAATGACATTTTTCATCTCATAAATTCTTGAATGAGAAACATCCAACTACCAAATACGATGACAAAATTATCTAAATAATCCTTGAATATTCCATTCATCAGGCACATGAATGTGTCTAGTGCATTGGTTAACCCAAATGGCACCACCAAATTCGCAGTGACCATACGGGTCCTGAAAATAGTCCTGTTGATATCTTTATCTTTAATCCTTACATGATGGTAACCATATCTCAAATCAATCTTAGAGAAGACCTTTGCTCCTCTCAACTGGTCTAACAGGTCATCAATCCTAAGCAGAGGATATTTATTCCTCATTGTGACCTTGTTTAAATGTCTGAAATCAATGGACAGCCTCAATGTTCTATCCTTTTTCTTTACAAACAACACGGGTGGTTCCCAAGGAGACATGCTTGGGCATATGTACCCCTTCCTCATCAACTCTTCCACCTACATATGTTGCTCCTTTAATTCACATGTGCTCATTCTGTATGGAATTTTGAAAACTTGGCAACTTTAAGCATTAAATTGATAGAGAAATCAATATCTCTCTTTGGAGGCAATCTTGGTATTTCTTCAAATACATCAAAGAATTCTTATAAGACTTGGAAGTCTTCCATGTTGTGACTTTTACCCTTCATTGGATCCTCCACATAAGTTGCATACAATTGATAGCCCTTCTTGAAGCATCGTTTTAGTTGTAATGCTGAGATTTCCTTATTAAAAATTGGCTTTGGAACACCCTTCACTATTCTTTGTTGCCCTTTTTCATCAAGACAAGTAAATGTCTTATTATGGAAATCTAATACCACATGTTGTGCATCTAACCAATCCATCTCAATCAATACATCCTAAGAACCCAATGGTATTATGTTCATATAAAAAACAATATTCAACACATCCTAAGAACCCAGTGGTATTATGTTCATATAAAAAACAATATTCAACACATCCTAAGAACCCAGTGGTATTATGTTCATATAAAAAACAATATTCAGTCCATTCATATCTAGTTATCCTTTTTTATCACTTTTGTTTCATCCTTTCATCACCATCACCATTGACCAATGCAATTGTTCATCAAAGGGCCTTGACAAGTTTATAAGCATAAAGTGGTTAATTGTTTTATATTGTCTTAGATTTTGATGAATTAATTAGGATTATGGTTGGTTTACTAATGTCAGTTTATGAAGTATGAATCCTGTAGCTACAATTCAATTCCAGCCACCGCAGTTCACTACCTTCAACTTCAGTGCAATTTCGGTTTCCACCATTGTTGATTTTCATACTTCCACTTGTTGAAATGAGGAATGGGTACATAGGCTTGGAGGCTTGAAGGTTCTAGATGGTGGCATGTTCCTGACACACCCAGGTCATTTGAGATTAGTGTCATTCGTTAGTCAATGGGTCGTTAAACCCTCTTCCTACGCACAGGTTGTGGCAGAGCTCTGGTTCACGATATGCACGAGATCGTAGAGTCCATTCCTATGCACTTTGTGTCATATGAATGAGAGCTCAAGCTTATGTGGATCTTAGTCACTCCCTATTTTTGTCCAATGCCAATCTTTTGATCATTTTGTAACTTAGTTATCGCATATTGTAATCGTTGTTTGTTATTTTCATATTTTGTTCACTAAATGATTAGGAATCGCCTTATCTATTTGATGGGTGTGGTTACCTACTGAATCGGATCTATAGTTGGAGGAACTCGATTGTATGATATATTTGAACTTCTATGTTAAGTGATCTGGTGATGATAGCTCTTTAATCTTGTAGTTGTTCACAAAAAGAGTATTATTCCATTGTATCAACATTATGTAGATGGTTTCTTATAATTTTAGGTAGACAATTTAATTATGCCAAAGGCGTTTCTTTTCCGAAGGTGGGTTTGTGGGCACGACTTCCAATTCGTCGTCCCTCTGCCAAATAAAATCTCGCCACGTATTTTTTTTTAAATAAAATTTAGCGTATCATGCATTATCCACGCTCTGTTGTGTATTGCCGTGCTCCATGAGGTTCCCTGATCCTCCGGCTCGTCGTTCTAATTTGGCCCATCTCGTATCTCGCCAAAGCTCGAGATTGCTATGTGCAGAGCATGATCGAGTGCACGGGGATGGGAAGCTATGCTGACATCATTGTGGCGCCTGGGACCATGGCTAGCCCATGTCCTTCACCTCAGACTCTTCTTCTCTCTGGCACTGAGACAACGATTAGAGAGGGCTCGTGAAAGCCGTGTCTGAGAGGTAGAGAGAAACACCACGACCACGAACAACAACGTTGTCTGATCATCAGCCTTTCACCCGGACTGTGGGCACTCCTACCGACCATTCTAATTTGGATCATCCTTTTTGGGGGAGAAATGACAAAGAGAGTCTTGTTATTTCTTGAATCTCCGAGGAAGAGTCGTTATTTGTCAGAGTGGCGTCCCAGAGGGGGCAACCAACACCAATAAGCATAACAAAGTTCTCTAATCATCAGCACTTACATGGCCACTGATGATCATAATCATAGTAATCATCTTGGTGTGGGGAGAATTGAGGAAGAGATCCTTGTTATTTCTCTGCCTCTTTCAAGAAGACTAATGACGAAGATCTTCTGTTTCGACAGAGCCTAATTTATAGCAGTGATGTTTAGAACCTGAATCTCGATGTAAGGATAAAGGTTTTTGCTATGTAGATTGATTGTGGAGGTTTACAGCGTCTCCACCACAACAACACTCATCTCATGCCCGACCTCCACCTCGCCACTGGAATGCTTGTTGCCGCTGCCTCGCAACTGAGTCTGCAATTATTGGGCATAAGCCCATAAACCGTATAGCCATTACCCTGAACAAGAGAGGTAGGTGAACCCCTTTACGGTGATAAATGTTATATAACCTCGAGTTATTGAACCTTTAACCAATTTAAGGTAATCCAGTTGCAAATCCATATGTAGATTGCTATTTATTTGGTGAGATCGAAAATGTGAAGAATCAAATATTCTATGATAGGAAGGACATGAAACTTGCCCTTCCTTCGAAATAGAACGACTATGTTTTGATTCATACTATTTGATTTACTAGATTCATGCTCTTTGACTTAAAACTGACTGTTATTTTTGTCAATAAAGAAAAAGGAAGGGGGATGTGCATAAATTTACTCTGTAACGGAGCTAGAACCTTCAATTGATTTATAATCATAGAGTAACTGCCAAGCTCATCATTCAGAAAAGTCCCAACAATGATCCCATCGGTATGATTTTTCCTCCGCTGCCTATTATGACCAGCTAATAAGAGTCTTTGACAACTTCTCTTTCCCTCATCAAACTCTTGAGGAAGATGAAACCTGCTCAAGGTTCATAAACAAAGCTCGTTCTCACATATCATTTGGTCTTTACATAGTGTCATTGACATTATAAGGGAACTACTTTTTATGTTTTTTTATGTATATTCTTCATGTTATATCTTTGCAAGTGTTGGTAGAAAGAGATCCAAAAATTAAATCATCCACACTTACAAAGGGACATTTGTTTGCAAGGACTAGGAATATTGTCAAAGGATAGCCCTCGGGGTCAACGATTGATATGGTCTTGAAACAAAAAGACATATGAAAACGATACGAGACAGAAAATAAATTTAGCATTTGCAATGTCAGTGTGACAAAAAGGTATAGCAAGCATTCAAGCACCTCTCCATTATGCAAAAAAGAAGCACTTTTCCAGCTCTAAGAAACATTCACTTCTCAGCATATGGCTCAAATGTGGATCTAAATTGTGCTTGCATTAAGGAACATGCTTGCTATTATATCTTAATTGTGCTTGCATTAAGGAACATGCTTGCTATTATATATGCATCATCTGGTGTCTTCAAAGTAAAGGCCATCCAAAAGAAATAACTATTCTAGCATTGGTTTTAGATATGAAAAATAAAACTCATCATAAAACTCAAAACTAAACATTATTAGAAGCCATGCCAATTCTACTACATATAAGAATTCAATGTAAATTTCCATCTGGAGTGTCCTTTAGGGTATAGATTGCGTGTCAAATGAAGGGTAGCCTATAAAAATGAAAAACATGAAGGACCTTACATTGAAGGATAATGATCTTAAAATATTTTTATAAAAGTTAAACTTTGACAATGTCAAACAAAGCAACCTGTATCGAGCTAGAGGAGGGGAGTGTAGTAAGAGATCACATAGGCTTTTGTTTAAAAACAGTAGGGCCTGTGGGTTAGCTCAAGTGGTTGAGAGATGTAAATTGCAAGTTACACACATATTATAATAAGATCCATCCCTAAATAGAATTAAAATCAATTATTTCAATAACATTGAATCATTAATCTATAACTTTAAGACAATATCAGCCTAGATCCATTTTAAACCGGATCTATCAAGCACCGAGAAGGATCCAATTTCTTTAGGTATATATATATTTTTTAATTTAAACTCAAGAAATTTGATCTCTCCTGGTTGATTGATGGGGGTTTAAGTTTTAAATTTTTATTTTATACACAAACATTGAATTTTTTAATTACTTTTCATAATTTTTTATTTTATGAACCAACATGGATTTTTTTTAAATACTTTACATAATTTTTTATTTTATGAAGGGACATTAATTTTTTTAATTATTTTTTATTAAAACACCTTAATCAAACTATGTTCAAAATATTATATAAAAAAAACTAACATAAAAAATTATATTATATACATAAATTATATTTTTAATTTTTATATAATAGTATTATGTAGTTATATTTTATTAAATTATCTAAATGTAAAAATATCACATTTTTTAAATTATAATTATTTTTATATAAAAATATAATTATAGTTTATTAATTTTTTAAATTAAAACATTAAACACATCATCTTTGAATCTATATTTATTAATTTATTTTTTATTAGAAAAGAAATTGAAAATATTTTGTTTTATTATATATATATTGTCCATATATAATTTATGAGAAAACTAATTTTATGAGGAAGCAAAACTAATTTTATGAGGAAGCTTAAAAATATGACGAAGATATTTTGTTTACAAAATTTTAATTTAAAAAAAAAACCTCCTATTATTCAAATAATTATTATTTTTTAATTAACATTTGATTAAACACATGCCGCCCTAGTCATATTTACAAAGATGAAAGGGAAATCTGTTTTTGACACTAACTTTGGTCTTACTTTTAGAAAATTCTAATATATGTTGTATTATAAATGTGATGAGTGCTTAATCTTGAGTTTGGTAATAAACAACATGCTTCCATTTTAAAACATTTAATGAGATGATAAGTAATACATTGTTTTGTTTATTTATTTATGTGAGTTTATAAAGTACATATTTATACTAAAATATTTTGAAAAGGATTTAGAAAATTAGCATTTCTAGAATAATTTTTATAATCACATTCTTATTTAGAAAAAAAAAATTGTTTTTTTTAATCATAATACATTCCATAATGTAAAATGAAAGTTTAGAGGTTTTGAGGTTGTTGGTGGTGAAAGACAAGTGGAAAAAGAAGAGGGTTTCACTTTATTTAGATTATTTGTTTTGAAGTTGAAACCAAATCAAGATAGTTTCATTAATGGGACTAAGGGATTGGATTGCATTACAAATTGCAGAAAAGTTTATTATGAAGATTGCATTACAAATTGCAGCCAAATTTTATGATGGTAACCATTGCTCAGTAGTTCATTGGCTTATTCATCAAACTTTATTGAAATTTAATATTGTAGTATTCTTTGAATTGATTTTAGATTTAGTATTTTTTTTTAATATTTAAAAAAAAAAATCAAATTTCTATTATGTTTTATTATAAATTCTAAATTGAGTTAGAATTATAGGATAATTAGATTGATTTAGTAATTAAATCATATCATAAAGAGAAGTGAGGTTAAGAGTTGGCGGGGTTTAGGGACAATACAATATTTCATGACAATGCTTTTATTGATGGAATGCCAAGCCCATTGGCAATGTCACTCTCATTGTTTTAGAAACCTTGAACTCAAACCTTAAAAGAAATACTAGTGTCTCATAAACTTAACCTAAAACTTGTGACATGTCCATTGATAACATGCCTTTGATGGACAGCTAATCTAATGAAGTATTAGCTAGAATGTTATGGTCATCAAACACTTTCCTTTTTCTTTGGCATCTTTGAATATGTGCCAACATTCCTTGGTAACCTTTTGGGTTATCAATTAGGAAGTTATGTTGAGACTCTCCTTTCTTGTGGGGAGGATTTCTAAATAAATGTAGCTCGTTAGCTAGAAGGTTCTCTTTCTTTTTCCATGGAATATTTGAATAGATGTCAACTTTCTTGGCACTTTCATTTAAAGGGGAATGAGCATACTTGTTAAAATGGAAAAATAGCTCAGAAACTCCCAACAATTCTAGGGCCCCATGAAATTGAATGTTGTGGACTACATAACCTCATTGAGGCAAAACAATGGAGCAAGGGAAAGCATTTGAGCTTGTAGAGCATTTGAGCGTCCACACTTACTAGCAAAGCTCAAAATTGGGTGGACCATCTACTAAAGTACCCATATTTTTAAATGATCCCAAAAAACATTACTCATACATAATTGGGAGTCCATTATACAACAAACAAGGTGGCCTTAGTCCTAGGCATAAACAAAGAGTCATCTCATTGCATTCGACATTGGGTGGAAGATTATCATGAGGTTGGATCCAAACCTATACCAATAATAATTCACAAAAAATACTACTCTCTTTTCCACTTCACCACATCTACTTTTCTTCCCAATTTTTCTCCTTTCGGCGTTTTATTGCACCTTATGGGGGCAATTGCTAGTAATAATGTTCTGTTCTTTCGCTTGACAAAATCCTCGTTCATGCCTTTGTAAGTTCCTACAACATGCCATTCGTGTTGGTTTGGGCCCACCAACTAGATGAGCATAGCTGCATTTTCATTTATAGCATTAGTTTATTTATTGTGTGTGTATGTTTGAATTTCTCATAGTCTAGACGTAAGATTGTATATGCCTTCCGATTGATCGATTTCCTATACATGGTAATCGTAAATGCCACACCCACCCACATACTTAGAATTTCATTTCATAATATCTACTCAATATATCGTTAAAGCATGTAGAACAATTATTTGTTTACAGAGCTCGAGTAGAGACTTGTGTGATTTGGTTTGAATAGTGATTAGTGGTTTGAAGAGTAGTTTTATTTCTGCACTTAATTTGTGCAAATATATTCGTATGATTGTTTCAATTTAGAGCCGATAGTGATTAGAATTATTTAGTAAATTGAATTAATCATCAATTGTTGATCACAGGAACATTTTCCTTGACATATGAAAGACTGTGACTTGAACTTGTTAATGAAATTCAGAACTAAGGAACTAATGACTGGGTGTAGATGTGTTTTATGATTTGGTTGTATTCCACACATCACACATTTATTGATTGACAGTGAAGAACAAGATCTAGATGAAGATCATATGCGTACTCACATAAATACTGGGATATGATGTAGAACCATCACAAGTTTGTTCCACTTGACCTTAAATTTGTGAATTTGTGAATGTAAGTAGAATTTGAGTTTGAATGCATTTGAATTGGTTCATTTACTTTTAATGTTAATTCTAATTTCATTTTATTTTTGGTTTAAAGCTGATGAGAAACATGAATTATGTGAATAATTGAAAGAATTATGTCAGAAGATTGTCATAAGAATATTCTTCATTGGAATAAAGATTATGAATGGTTTATTAAACAGTAGCTTCCATAGTTCACTCTGATTCTTGAATTGACTTATCACGCCTTACTATATTTTAGCATTTTAACTGTCATAGGCTCTAGCCCTACACATATTGTGACTACATCTTGCAAGTTTACGAGCCCTCAGGTTGATGATTTAATGTCCGAAAATTATCCATATAATTTGATCGACATTTTTGGCACCGTTGCTAGGAAGATGCTAAAGGGATTAGAGTATTAGTAGTTGATTTTTCACACATTTTATCTTTTTTGTTTCTAGATATAATTTTTGGTTGTGCCAACATTTACGATTTAGAGGATAAAAAACGGTAAGACGGAAAGACGACCTCACTACAGAATTTCTGCGATGTAATACCCTGACGCATCCACTTTTGTGGGTATCTCCAAACACTCGGCATGTGTGTACAATGTGTTTTCTTTATTTTTTATTCATGGAAAGAAATAAGCTAACTCACGTCAACGGATAACTTGGTGACAATTTGGTGATAGCATGATGTTATTAGCATGAGGGCATTCGAGTACATGCCAATCGATTTTGCTTAAGTTTGATTTGAGTGTCTTTCATTTTTTCTTGTTAGTTTTATTTTATTTCTTCAATAAGATTTTAAATTTTTGGTGTTGTAAGAACCCCATGTGTTAATCCATTTGTGAGTAGGAGCTCTTGATCGACCAGAAGAGCTAAATATGCTCAAGAACTTGTTGAGTAAAGGAGGAAATGTTATCACAAGGATTTGACAAATCCTTGTCCACATTCTAGAACTTTCACTAAAGGTGATTCCAAAATCCAAGAAGTAGTAGAGGAACAAAGTATCCATGAACATACTCCACAGCAGGAGGATCTAGAAGTTTCTCCTCGTAGTCCCTGTGAGCAAATCAAGGAACTGTGGAATACATTAGATGAAGAGCAGATACCAAAGCCAAAGATCGAAGAATTTGTGTCATGTTTATCAAGTAGATCCTTTTGTGCATGACAAAGTGTGATGACCAACTTTCCGAAGAATTTCATGGCATGACAATCAAAGAAGACCAAGGAGACAAAGATTACATCGAAACTTGGTTCCAAACAATTATTAGACCACAATACCACTCCATATTTCAACAATTATTGGCACCATCTCCACAAGAGTTTCAACAATTATTGGCACCATCTCCACAAGAGTAGCTGGTCTCTCATATCTCAATATTTATTGAGGTACACTTTTCAAATTTGGGTATGAGTATACTTGAGGTCCTGCTACGCAAATGGTTCCATTGGAAATATTCCTACACTTGAAAATAAATTTTCCTTTTCAAGTAAAGTAGGATAGTGTATATGAATGAATGAATGAATAAAATAGTAAAGATAAAAATAAGTTCGGTTGTGAAAACCAGTTTATTGGCCCAACTGAACACGAGCTTTGCTTGTAAACCAAGTTATTGGCGGGCAAAACTCACACTAAAATTTTGCATGTTGGTTCAATATTTTATTATAGTTCTTCAATTTGTTTTATTATGGTTCTATACTCATACTGGATGACGTGGGATCCCTTAAATCCTTCCTTCCAGTAGGTCTTGTCCCATCGACTTTAACACTATTTGGGATCAAGATAAAGAGATATTTATAAAGCCTTGGAACTTGTATGCCTCAATGATAGGTTTCCTTGATGACAACAATGGGGATGCATTAATTCCTATTGACTATCAGATCCTACGAGTTACTTGAATCCAACACATTCATTCCTTCCTGATGGGATGCATTAAGTTATCTTAATACTCATTGACATTACTAGCCACTAGTTTTGCATTGGTTAACTGCATCCATTAATGGTCGGTAATCCAACAATTTCTTTCTATGTTTGACTTCAAGTAAATTTATTCACATAGATTGAATTGTAGCAATAGGGGATATGGATGAAGACTATAAGGTTTAATGATCCTAACAAACAACTTACAACAATTCATTTTCTTATTCTAAAAGTTTCTTTCTACAACACAATTGTTCTAATAAAATATTTCCATTTAGTCTTGTAGCATGGTATAGTTAAGCAGATTTGATCAACATTCATCATTTCCAACAACCTTGCTCATTCATATATTTTCAGTTGTCCTCTCAGCTCTAGGACACCTCCTATTCAATCTCCAATCAACATAGCATACATCACGTTCTACAAATTCCTACTTCAGCCTGCAGTACAAATATGAATTCCAAGCAAAGGTAAAACTATCCAAAAAAAAAATTATTAAAAGTTTAGGAAATTATGGCAAATGATTACTTAAGCTTGTAATTTGTCTTTCACCATCGTTCATTGCACCGAGTGAAACGAGGTGCTCTGTATGGGGGAGATTCATGTCAGCTCATAAAATAAAAAATTAAATTATGGAAAGTATTTAAAAAAAAACCATGTTGGTTCATAAAATAAAATATTATGAAAAGTAATTAAAAAATAGATGTTTGTTTATAAAATAAAACCTTAAAACTTAAACCCGGATCTATCAATAAAGAGAGATCAAATTTCTTGAGTTTAAATTTTAAAAAAGAAATACACCTCAAGAAATTGGATCCCTCTAGGTGTTTGATGGATACGAGTTTAAGATGGATCTATACTGGTTTTATTTTCATCCATCGTGATCCAATGAAGCAATACTTTGATTATAATGGGTTTATAGCATCATTGTAAATTATGTTTTAAAACAAATTCAAAGTACAAACAATGTAGACTGTGACAATGCCATTACTGTCCACCTTCGGATATTTCACAAAAGCATGATTACATCCAGAAAAAATGAAAGTATGCAATGTTTATTCAACCGAGAAATGGATGTAGCAATCAAGCATTAAAGAAGAAGTTGTAGGTGTCTTTAAAAGCATCTAATGCCAAAGAAAAGAGCTTTATTTTCTAAACATGGGTTTTGTATTAATCCTACTTCAATTTTGTAGACAGTATTGTGGTTTCTATACTTGGTACACTCGACCATCAGTAAACATAGTTAAATTGGATCAAAGATTCCCTACTTCGTTTGCATGAGGACATGCAAATATCTTAGCGTGGGGGGTGTCCATCAATAAAATTAGGAACCGCCTTGTAACTTCATTATGGCATATTGTAATCGGTGTTTGTTATTTTCTTATTCTTTTCGCTAAATGAGGAACCGCCTTATCTCTTCGATGGGTGTGGTTACCTACTGAATCAGATATACAGTCGGAGGAACTCGTTCCTATAGATATCTGAACTTCTATGTAATCGAGTTAGCTGGTGAATGTTAGCGATCTGATGATAGCTCTTTGACCCTATAGTTGTTAAGAAACAAAGTATTATTCAATTGTATCAGCATTTTGTAGATGGTTTGATATAATTTTAGGTAGAAAATTTAATGATAATGTTTTGTTCCTAAAATATATAGTATAAAATATAAAATGTCCCCTTAAATATAACATATTAATAGATAACATATAAACATATGATATACTAACTCATTATTATGTATTAATGTCGTGTAATGGTATTTATTTATTTTTCATTATTTTAGGTGAAAACATTATTTTCTTCATAAGTGATTTTAATATATAATATATATTTAAATTATTTTTTATGAAAAGGAAATAATTATGATAGATTCAATTAAAAGTAAAATAGAAAAAATAATATATTAAAAATTGTATATATGATATTATTTTATTAATTTCTTAATTTTTTTAAGAGGCCATTTATTTGTTGAAATTTTCTCTAATATATTAGTAAAATGTAAATGATTGATTATTGGGGTGGGCCTTTAGTAAAATGTAAATGATTGATTATTGGGGTGGGCCTTTAGTAAAATATAAATGATTGAGTGTGATTTCACTCAAATTTGCCACTTGCTTGATTATTGGGGTGGGCCTTTGTAAGATAAGAATATTGTAACAAACTTATCAATTAGTTGTGATTTAATAATTATTACCCCACTTTATTTAATTATAAATTCTCACATTTAACTCTTAACATATCTAAGACAGATAAATTATACTGCAAAATATCACCTAAAATATCTATCTACATAGCAAATTTGTAAGACAACTAAATAATATAACCATAGTTTTAATATGTACTTTCTTCCTTATACAATAATACTTAATTAAATTTTTCATAAATGTATAAAGAAATTATAAACAAATGTGAAAGCTTGAGAGCATGGAGAAATTTGTTATAATTCATGATAAATCTATATAATTAATCAAGTTTATCATAATACAGAGTAAAATTATATTAATAAATAAATTAATTAAAATTAATTGATTTTTAAAAAAGAAACAAAATTTTATATTTATTATGTATTTATATTGTTTTATAAATGAAAGTGATAAATTTTTATTTTGAATTATACATCAATTTTAAATATCAAATATAAATCAACTTTAAACATAAAAGTTCTAAAAAAAAATTATTACTTTCCAAAATATATATATATATATATTCTCTTCTTAAATATATAAATAAATTTATTACTTTCAAGAAACACACACATATATATATTCACTTCTTAAATAAATAAATAAATTTATTACTTTCAAAAAAACATATATAAAATAAATATATATAAACAAAAAAAATTCCACTTCCCAAACTAAATTATGTGGTAATTTACTATCACTTTAATGTTTATATATCATCATGATGAACGTTGTTATCACTTGTTATTGGATGCATTTTTTAATATACTTGGTGTTGGTATTGGATGCATTTTTTAATATAGTTGGTGTTGATGTGAGTTGTTAAATTCATCATATGCAAGGAATTTATACACATGTAATGGGGATTTTGGGTTTTTTTAATATCATAAATATTTTATTATTAATAATAAATTGCAACCACTACAAACCCTAACGCTTCCTCCATGAGCTTGGCGTGACCCTCTGTAGCTCCCTCGCGGGATACCCCTGTGATGGCCGACTCGGCCCCTCCATCCCTTTCCCTTGAGGAACGCAGGCTCCTCCTTGACGCTGCCTTCCGAGCCCTAGTTGCCTCGACCCCCCCTGCCTCCTCTCCCTCAGATCCTTCAGATGTTTTTTATCAAGCGGGCTGCTGCCCCACGCATTCAGATCCTGTCAGTAGCTTCAAAGTTCAAAGCCATAGCGCTAAATGAACGAGGGCTCATTGGACAATTCACTGGAATCTGGTCATCCCCGAAAACCATGGAAGCTTGGATCAACAAAAACTGGATGCCTCTGATCTCTGGCGGCCTGCAGCACTGTTTTTGTGGTAAGGGTTTTTTCACTTTCCTCTTTGAAAACAAAGCAGATCGGGATCTCATTTTTCATAGTGGTCCTTATTTTATGGGTCCCCGAGGCCTCTATCTAAATCGATGGAGCTTATCCTTCGATCCAGAGAAGGATTTTCCATTGGCTGTGCCTGTCTAGGTCCGCCTCCCCCATCTTCGTCTTCATTGTTGGAATGATGATACCCTTCAAGCCATTGGAAAATCTCTTGGGAAATACATTGATAAGGCAGAACCCTGTTAAGTTTAAACTAATTTGACTAGCAAGATCACTGAAAGAAACATAATCACAAGATAGACAAAGATTTTACCTTGGGAAACCCTCATGGGGTAGAAAACCCAACAAAGCTTTCCTCAATAAGATGATCAACCAAAATACAAGATGTGCTCCAAGACTAGAGCTCCTTCTCTACCTCCTATGCAGACCTCTCTCTCACAAGTGCGCTACTTTCCGAGCTATGCAAGTATAAGATAAGTGAGTAGCATCCTCCTCTACTTATACTAGATTTTCGACTGACTTTTTCCCTAATGGGGCCAACCTCTCCCAATGGAGTCTAATAACCCCTAATTAAATAACTCAGGTCCGACCCCCACATGGTGGATCTAATAACCCTGGTTACCATAATCCATCGGAGGAATAAACATCTCCGGATACATAATAGAATTACCTCGGAGGGATAAAACATCTCCGGAATAATAAAGTACAAATATAATATTCTTAGAAGTTACAATATTCAACACTCCCCCTTAACGAGAAGGATATTATAACAACATCTGCAGGAGCAAGGAGTCATCGACTACATCATACATGATACATCTCTAAATCATCGGAAGCTTTCTTCAATACATCATCACCAGTAACTCAAATAGTTACTAGAATATCTAAATCCTCACGATCAACAACATCGTCATCATACGATTATCAGCATCGTCATCACACGATCATCAGCGTCATTATCATCATCGTCATCACACGATCATCAGCATCGTCATCACACGATCATCAGCATCGTCATCACGCGGTCATTAGCATCATCATCATCATTGTCATCACACGATCATCAGCATCATATACTTTGCAATACACACGATCATATTATAGGATGATCAATCCCGCTCTCTTTAGGACATAGGTCCATGGATGATACAATCCTATCATGTACCTTTTGAAACGAGGTCCAGGGACGATCCAGTCCTATCATGTACCTTTTGAACCGAGGTCCAGGGACGATCCAGTCCTATCATGTACCTTTTGAACCGAGGTCCAGGGACGATCCAGTCCTATCATGTACCTTTTGAACCGAGGTCCAGGGACGATCCAGTCCTATCATGTACCTTTTGAACTGAGGTCTAGGGACGATCCAGTCCTATCATTCAATTCTCGGAGACCTCTGTCTATGGCTCAATTCAAGGGACCGAAGTCCGGGGACGATCCAATCCGCATTCTCAAAGACATCTTGTCTATGGCTCAATTCAAGGGACCGAAGTCCGGGGATGATCCAATCCCCATTCTCGAAGACATCTTGTCTGCGGCTCAATTCAAGGCACCAAAGTCCGAGGACGATCCAATCCCCACTTGTCCACTAAGGACTTCATTCTCGGAGACATCTATCTATGGCTCAATTCAAGGGACTGAAGTCCGGGGACGATCCAATCCCCACTTGTCCACTAAGGACTTCATTCTCAGAGACATCTGTCTATGGCTCAATTCAAGGGACCGAAGTCCGGGGATGATCCAATCCCTACTTGTCCACTAAGGACTTCATTCTCGGAGACATCTGTCTACGACTCAATTTAGAACATGTGTTCAAGGATGATGCAATCCCTCTTCTTTCTCGGAGATATCTGTCTACGGATCCTTTTAGAACATATGTTCAAGGATGATGCAATCCCCATAGTATCCTCATCAATACAGGTATCATCAGTGCATCAATACAAGTATCCTCATCCATACAAGTACATCAATCAATACATGTATACATATCATCAGTACAAGTATCAGTACAAGTACATATACAAGTATCCTCATCAATACATGTATATATATATCATCACTACAAGTATCCTCATCAGTATAAGTACATATACAAGTGTCCTCATCAATACATGTATATATATCATCAACACAAGTATCCTCATCAGTACAAGTACATATACAAGTATCCTCACCAATATATGTATATATATATCATCAATACAAGTATCCTCATCAATACAAGTACATATACAAGTAATATAAATATCCTAAGTATACATATAAGAAATATAAAGATAATAAATATAAATATCCTAAGTAAAATAATACAGGTATCCTCATCATCGACCTTACTGTCGATGCGGGCAATCTCATCATCAGTGTCTTCATCACTCCCCCTTTCGAGGAGGGTCCTTTTGGACTACACCAAGCTTGTCTCGAAAATACTCAAATTTTACCCGAGACAGAGGTTTGGTCAATATATCAGCAATTTGTTCATCGGTGCTCACATACTTGAGCTTGATAGCTCCTCTCTGCACCATATCCCGTATATAGAAATATCGGATCTCTATGTGTTTTGACTTATCATGGAAGACTGGATTTTCTGTCATCTTAATACAGCTTTGGTTGTCACACATGATCACAGTGGGATCCATCTCTAAGTCAAACAATCTCGACAGTAGTTTGCAAAGCCATACTACTTCACAACTAGTAGAGCAAGCAGCTATATATTCTGCTTCGGCAGTACTGAGAGCTACACTAGATTGTTTCTTGCTGAACCATGAGATCATGGCAGATCCAAGACCATAACATCCACCTGATGTACTTTTCCTGTCTGAAACACTTCCTACCCAATCAGAATCTGAGTAACCATGTGATCTGAGTTCATGATTTCCAAGATAGTATAGACCAAAATCTAATGTACCCTTTAGATACCTCATTACATGCTTTGCAGCTATTAAGTGAACTTTTCTAGGTTCCACTAGGTACTGACTCAAGGTATTTACAGCAAAGAATATGTCTGGTCTGGTATTTTTCAAATACATTAATGACCCAATAATCTGTTTGTATAGAGTCACATCTACTAATTCTAATGAGTCATTAACTAATAACTTTAAGTTAGAGTCCATGGGAGTGGCCATAGCTTTACACTCCAACATATCGAATCTTTTCAAAATTTCCACGGCATACTTACCTTGATTTAGAAAGATTCCTTTTGGTTCTTGCCATACTTCTAGACCTAAGAAGTAGTGCATTAATCCGAGATCTTTCATCTCAAATTCTGAAGAGAGCTTCTTCTTGCACTCGATAATTTGTTTCTCATTTCCAGTTAGAAATAGATCATCTACATACAACAGTAATATAACAGGTTCATCATCCATAACCTTGAGATAAAGATTAAGATCAGCTTTACTCTTGGTAAAGCCCATACTTGTTAAGAAATTGTCAATCCTTCCGTACCAAGCTCTGGGAGCTTGCTTCAATCCATACAAAGCCTTTTTCATCTTGCATACATGTGTTATTCCATCTTTAACCTCAAATCCTTGTGGTTGTTCTATGTACACTTCTTCTTCAATCAAACCATTCAGGAAGGTTGTCTTAACATCCATTTGGTGTAGTTTCCATTTCATCATAGATGCAAGTGCCATGATAGTTCTAATAGAAGTGTACCTAGAAACTGGTGCAAATGTTTCTTCATAGTCAATTCCCTCTTTCTGAGAGAATCCTCTGGCTACAAATCTTGCCTTATATTTTTCAATGCTACCATCTGCAGCATGTTTTATCTTGAATATCCATTTGGAAGATACCATACTTTTATCTTTTGGTTTGGGAACTATATCCCAAACATCGTTTTTCATTATTGATTGGTATTCTTCTGTCATTGCTTCTACCCACTCTTTCTTCTGAACTACCTCTTCATAGCTAGTAGGTTGTTGATCCACAAGGTCACACATCAAAGCCACATAGTTGGATACTAGCTTTGGTTTCTTTCTTTCTCTAGTGGAGCCTTCAGGAGCTCCATATTTTTCAGCTCCTTGAATAATGTCTCTAGCCCATGCAGGCCTTCTTTTCTTAGATAAGTTTGTAATGGGGGGTTCTTATGGTTCTAACATGTCATGATCTTCAGGTGTATCATCTTCATGGATGGGCACAGCCTCTGTAACTCTAGGAGGTGCATCTTCTTCATAGACTTCTTCAAGTTGGCACTTCCTAGATTTCTTGAGAGCTGCTTCTTCATCAAATGTCACATCTCTACTTATTTCCATATGATGAAAACCTGGTATGTAAATTCTGAAAGCTTTGGATGATTCACAATATCCAAAAAATACTCCCTTCTTACCAGAAGGATCCAACTTGGTTCTCTTTTCTTTTGGAATGTGAATGTTCACTGGACATCCAAATTTTTTGAGATGACTTACCTCAAGCTTCTTTCCAGTGAACACTTCTTCTGGAGTCTTGAATTCAAGAGCACTATGGGATAGCCTATTTTGTACATAGACTGTTGTCCTAGTTGCTTCAGCCCATAGATACATGGGTAGATCTTGGTCATGTATCATAGTCTTTACAGCTTCCATGATGGTTCTATTCTTCCTTTCAGCAACCCCATTTTGTTGGCGATTGTAGGGAGTGGTTAGTACCCTCTTGATTCCAGCTTCCTTACAAAAGTCTTCAAAATCCTTTGAAGTATATTCTCCACCATTATCTGTTCTGAGAATCTTAATTTTCTTTTCTGAGTGATTTTCTATCAAAGCCTTGAACTCTTTGAACTTTCCAAAAACTTCATTCTTTCCTTTTAGAAAGTATATCCAAGTCTTCCTTGAATAATCATCAATGAATGTGAGATAGTATTCAAACCCACTTAGGGATGTGGTGGGCATTGGTCCACATACATCTGAATGTATTAGCTCCAGGATGTTCTTAGTCTTTGTTTCACTCTTTGGAAATGGGTTCTTGATATTCTTCCCCTTTTCACATCCTTTGCATGTGCCATTATGATCAATCTTCAAGTCTGGTAGTCCTATAACTACCTTGCTTACATAGGGTAAGGCTTTGTAGTTAATGTGAGTTAGCCTTCTATGCCATAGCTCACTGGGGCTAGAGGTTTCATGGACAAGGGCAACTTCTGGATGTCCCTTGAGTTTGTAAAGACCTCCTTCCTCTTCACCAATAACAAATGAATCTTCAATTGATTTTCCTTTGGGCCACATAAGTACTTGTCCATCTATGAATGCAAATCTAAATCCTTTCTTATCTAGTGCTGAGATAGAAAGTAGGTTCTTCTTTAAACCTGGTACATATAAAATTTCTTTCATCTTTAAAGGTGTTCCAGAATCAAGCTTGTAGCTTGCTTCACCAATTCCCTTGATGGGATATTGATAATCATCTCCTAGGGATACCTTTTGTGGAGAAGTCTTTTCCTCAAGTCTTGAGAGAGTTTTCTTTTGACCTGTCATGTGCTTTGAAGCACCACTATCGATGAGCCATGTATCTTCTCCAGGTGATACAGACCCAGATAGTGCAGAAAATAGAACATATTCTTCTGCATTTACTTTCTTTACTTTAGATCTTTTCTTTCGAGGCCTTTCCTCTTCTTCTTCTTCTTCTCCACTATCATCTTCTGCCATATGTGCATGATGTCTTTTGTGAACAAACTTCTTCTTTTGTGAAGTACAAAATCTGGCAATGTGTCCTAGTTTAAGACAATTGAAACATTGGACTGTGGAGAGATCTCTTTCTGAGTTGGGTCCTCTTCCCCTTTTAAATCTATGGAAGGGTTGAGACCCTTTGTGGTCAACTTTCTTGAAGTGACCCTTTCTTCTTCTTTTGGTGTGAGTAGCCAAGGCTTGGTCATCCTCCTTGAGAAGGGCTTCCCTATTGGCTATCCTAGCTTCTTCTTGAACACAATCCTCCCATACTATATCAAACTTCATACTTTCTTTTCTAGCACACAGAGTTTGTATGAATGACTCCCAAGGTCTAGTGAGACCATTTAGAGCAGTCATTACAAGTTCATCTTCATCAAGGGTATCTCCAATATCATCTAGTTGTTCCTTGATTTGGGAAACCCTTGAGAAGTAGTCTTGAATGGATTCTCCTTTATTCATCTTGGTACTCTTCAACTGAGTTCTTAGGTTCATCTTCCTATTGATGTTCCTCCCTTCATACATTCTTCCTAGGGCATCATACATTTCCTTTGGGGTCTTCTTGGATGCCACTTGGGGAATCAAGTGGTCCTTGATAGAATCAACAATGATTCTATTTTCCCTAATTAGATCCTTCCTGTAATGTCCCCTCCCGCGGATCCAACTCCGGTAAGGGAACTTGATGCCAATCTACGGGGCTTTCACATAATCTCATCCCAAACCATTAGCTTCATACAAATTAAAAAACATAGTGTGAAGATACAATTTAAGCAATTTAAGCACAACAGAATTAAAACTCATCCGCACACACACATTTCATATGCATACAGCATATCAAAAACAACCATCAATTTAAACATTTCAGAAGTAAATGCATAGACAGATAAACACTTATCTTGATGGTGAAATGGCCCCAAACAACTAGCTATGTTGCTGCAACGTTCCACCCAACCATAGGCCAGTTGTGTTCATAGATCTCTCAACACAACTGCCACCCCCGAGCTGGGCATGATTCTTATAAGGAAAAGGGGACATTCCAGCTCATTCACAGCCAAGCAATAGAAACCCATCTCAACCCCAACCTTCTTTTACACACAACAACTCTAACTGGGCATGGATACCCATTTTCAGTAATGGGATTTTACAATAAGATGGCCATGGTATTTCCCATGTCGTGGGCACACCAAAAACGAAAAGGCAATTTGGGAATCAACCCTGGGAGAGAAAAATCATTTTCAGAAAACGTTTCTGGGCATTCAAGGGACAAAAACGGCCTCCATAAACCCCAAAATCGTGGCTCCCTTCCTCCCAGCCATTGTGCAATACAAAAACGAGTTCCCAGGCATGGAAAATGTAGGAAAATGGTGAAAAAACATGATGGGTAAATCCCAGCTAGCTCAAACTGCGTGAGAGGGAAAAGGCCATGGGTTTTCCCCAAATCGCGGCTCACCAAATGAACTGTAAAAAAAAGAAAATCGTCCCCAGGGAGAAACCCAATTTCTTCCACAGGTTATGGGCGTTTCCAATGGCCAAAACCGATCCATTGAAACCCCAAATCAAACTCCATCTTTCCCCAGCAGTTCTGCAACACAAAAACGCCCTCTTCCCAACTAGAGAACAAAGAAAGACCAGGAAAACATGGCTGGAAAACGCCCAGGCAGTTCCAAAAACGTGAGAGAGGCAAAACTGCTGGATGGGTTATGGCTTGGAAGGCAAATTCATGGCTCTTTCTTGCCAAGGAAGCCAAACACGTTTTTCCATGAAGGGTGGTTGCCCATACTCGAATTTTGGACAGCCATACCTCTCATTCCCCAAGGCATTAACTACCTCAACCAACTTTTGGGAGAATGAATAATTGGGTACAAAAGTCAACATGGGTAGTTGAGTGTTTTATGGATTCTCTCATTGACACTTGGCTTGACTTGATTGGCTCAAGGGTTTGAATGTTTTCCCTCCTAATTCCTTGTAAAATCATGCCCCCATCTTTTGTTGCATTGCATAGCTAGTTGTGGGTATTTTATTTAAAATGCATATTTACATAATGTTCGCAATTCCATTGCGCATGGCTAGCACGTGAACCATATGCATTGGTAAATCGATGGCGAGGCCTTGGCCTTGAGATCCTCACCGCGATTTTATAACAATATTACATCATTTACGATTTTAATGCCATGGGGTCAAACTGGGGACATTACATTCCCCTGCCCTTGGAATAACACCGTCCTCGGTGTTCCAACACTTAGGAATAAATACCCACTTTACACATGTCTCAAAAATCACAAAATGTGGCAGGTCTGTCCTGCGTTCATCTCTTTACTTTGAACTTTCAGATCAAGTCTTTTTGCTTTCTCAAGCTGCTCATGTTGGCTTTGATCTTCCAGCTCTGCAGGCGGGTATCGCTCCACAGCAATCCCTTCCTTTTATTCACCTTCCCACTGATCTACAAGTCTGGAATTTTGATGGCTGCCATCTTTCTTGTTGTCCTAGCAACTACTTGAGGAATATTTTCAGCCAAAACCAATGGCTTTCTCTATCTCACCTGTGAGATTCATCATGGCAATTCCTGTCAGGACAAGCATAACACAATATTAAAATTAGTCAATTATTTTCCCAATTGACTTGGAACGTCCGTGCTTTACCCATGAGACTTCCACACATTTCATGCTTTCCCAATAAACACATGAACTCATTCATGTTCATCCTTTCACAGGGAAATAACTATTTCAGCATTCACAATTCATTTCAAGCAATAAACACAATCGACTTCCAGTCACAACATGCATTCAACAATCCCTTTGTTTTTGAAATGCATCAATCAAAGACGAAAGAGAAGAGTAAGAGGTTACCCCTCTTAATCTTGTACCAATCTGGAGCCACACCATCACTGTGGTTTCATGCTCCTTAGCCTCTTTCACTTCAACGTGAATGCTTGACTTGCCCGTTCTTGGCTATGACACTTAGTGTCTATGGTCTGTTTAAAGATTTTCAACGTGGGAGTCCTTCCCCTCGTTGCCTACAGGACCTTTGGCTGCTAGGACCCACATATGTCCATTAGCACCATCTTTCATTACTACTCATACTGAGCTCTTTAAGACAGTCACATGTCCACATGCATCCTCCAGATGCTTTCATAGTCCTTGCTGCTAGCATTACCTACACTCAAACATTGAGTCAATTCATATGTTTAGTTTATTTCCATAGGGTTTGTCTCCAAACAAGAGTTTAAGAAATCATAAACAAATCATATACACACGTATTTCATAAGCAAGAAGCTGCAATGTAACCAAATACTCATCTACATTGGATGTCTTCACTTTATTCCACAGCCTCCTTCTTCGCTTTATAAGCCTTGGATTTCCCGTGGATGCAATAATGAATGTTGGGCCAGCACGCAAGCCACTCCACAACCATTCAAATAAGAAATTCCCAGCCAGTACGCCGACTGGGTTTCATCAATCATCTTGTTTAGCAATATGCTAGGCCAGTGCTCCGACTGGTTTTATTAATTAATTAAAGAATGTTTGGCCAGCACGCCAGCTGCTCCACAACATCAAGTGGTTAATGCCCCCACCAACTATTCTCTGAATTTATCGAGCACCAATTACTCTCTAGTTTTACCAAGAATTTATAGTGCACAACCAGTTACTCTCTGGTTTTACCAAGAATTTATAGTTCTTTCAGGGTCTGTGCTTCTTGCAATGACCAAGGTTTCCAACAAAGAAACCACAGTGTATCAACTTAGTTGTTAGAAAAGTTATACCTAAAATCTTCATTATTCCAAGCAAGAAATAAATGAAAATGAATACTTATCTGTATTGTGCATTTTCCTTGCTACTCCACAGGTTTCCTTCTCTACTTTACAAGCCTTGGATCACCTGTGGGGTGGATGCTTGGCCAGCACACATGCTGCTCCACAGCATCATCCGAATAAGCAATGCCAAGCCAGTACGCCGACTGGGTTTATCAGGCATCCCTAAAATCAGTATGCTAAGCCAATACACCGACTGGGTTTATCAAGCATTTCAAAAATCAGTACGCTAAGCCAGTATGCCGACTGGGTTTATCAAGCATACAACGACCATTTCCAAGCCAGTTCTCCGACTGGGTTTGTCAGGAAATAACACCCTTCACCAATACCTTCACAACATGCAAATAGCCAATGCCAAGCTAGTACACCGACTGGGTTTGTCAAGCATCCAACAACCATTCATCACAACATACACATATCCAATGCCAAGCCAGTTCTTCGACTGGGTTTTTCAGGCATAGAACAACCATTGCCAAGCCAGTACACCGACTGGGTTTATCAGGCAATAAGAACAACATAATATGATTACGTGGCTCCTTCTCTTGTGCAACCCAGTGGTTCTCTCCAAGAACTCCATAGGTGACTTACTTGACTGCAGGCTAGCATGGCCCCACAATACCCACTCACACTACACAAGGATGATGCCCCTTTTCTGTTACACAGCTCTTCGGGCCTATCCATCTCTTCTAGTGTCCCTTAGTGTTAGCGTAGACAAGTTACCACTGCCCATACAATTCTCTTGAGCACCCTTTTTTAACTTTGCCTCTTACGTGCAACACCAAAGTGCATCTGTGTAAGCTGATAGCACAAGAAGGATAAGCGGGCTCATCAGTATTGCTGCTCTAAAATTGTAATCATATTTCATAACATTCACTATCAAGTATTGAAACACCAGGAATGTGTCCATTCCCTTAGGGTGTAGTCAATATTGAAAACCCTAACATAACCCAGCACTCGATATGTATGCATCCCTTTCAGATGTGAGTCATGTAGGACTTAATCATACTCATGCAGTCTGGAATAATAATGAAATAATAAAACATGCTCTGCATATTAAATCTAGTAACCAGACATGTATGTCTTCAGTTAGGGTTACAGAATACTCATTCGTTTCACAGATGTATCTTTCATTTATTTGTGCAGAATGGGAGCTCCCTTCTCTGAGTCAACAGTCCTTCGGTTTGCCACCCCAATATTTTCACGTTCCATAACCCACACATGCCTTCTCGGCATAATTTTACTGTCTCACTCACATGATTCACCCACATGCAGTTTGACATGAGACATTATCAACATGGTGTTTCACCTGAAACCCATTTCCAGAGCATGGGATCCTTCCCATCTAGTTTGGCTTCTGCAGGCCATCATACATGGTCTTCCTGCAATGTGTCATCCTGGCACACTTATCAAATAGCCACACAGTCAGCAACATTTAACAATAAGCTTACAAATCTGATTGTTCCAGAACCAATCAATGTCATTAATAATTAAATTCAATATGAATTTGCAACTCTGTCTACTACAGAAATAAATTTGCTTGGTAATGAGGCTATCCTCATATTGTTTGGCTCTTGTAAGTGGTATCACTCTGTCCATTATGGTTTCACCCTTTCTACCATACATGAACATCCACCTACAACATGTCCTCCTAACACAATCTTATATAAGCCAAACAGTCATTAGCAATTATTAGCAAAATTTTGAATTTGAAATTCACAAATCTGTTTCATACATTAGTTAAATTCCACAACCATGAGAACCTTCTCATAACCCTTGGCCTTTATACATGGTAGATCCCGGTCTTCACTATAGACTTATCCTCATTGCCATATGCAAGACTTTTCTACCTGAAATCTGAAACTTCAATCAGCGAAACACGTTGTGAGTATCTTACGCATATAATCCTTTCATTGCTACAACAATCACTGAGGTGATCTCAGAATTATAACACTCAATAATTCAAACACCTTCAGCTGTTAACATTTGAAATGCAATGAAATATATATATATATCATAACCATGCATTCACACAATGCATCTCAACATGTGCACCCACACATGTGCGTGCACATTCACAACATTTACATAATATTTTGATATACATGCACTTAATGTATAACCCCTCAATGCAACCTTGCATTGATCCATGCATATTATGCATTCTAACATATTATGGCCTAACCATGCCCACCTCATATGGCATACACTACCACAACAGGACCATAAGTCCTCACTTGCTTTGGTTGTTAAACTCACAACCGGCATACACAAATGGCATGATATAATTTCATATGAATGCATTGATATTTCTAAGCAAATATAGGGTGTAAGGCTTCCTGCCTTCACTTACCCATACCTCACCATACTTGGTAGGCTGACATTCACATTCAGACACTCATTCTCTCATACAAACAATTCAACACATTTTTAAACATAGTTGAAGGGATCTCATCAAATCCTCTTTCCACATTCATGCAATTAAGCACAATTAACCATTACCTGCATGGTTGATATTAATATCACTTGATGTTACTTGATCAGTTGGCCTCTTACCAAGGCTACTCAGTCCTGTTTGCCAACATCATGATCACGGACTTGTTGCACCATCCTCTCTTCATAAGGTTGTTGGTCACATGCAACAACGTCATCAAATTCTTTAGCCATGCTTTGATTGTATTTTGTCCTACAACCAATGCGGACACAACTAATTATTAGCAACCACAATCATTATCTTAAGTGGCTCATTGCATATGTAAAACCTCATTATTTTACCAATATGCAATATCATATACACGCAAAAACATTTTCACATGCACTGTGCAATGTTTATTGATATGTCATCTAGTGCATATTCATCTATGTAATCTCTTGCAGTTTTAACATTCTTATGCCATAGTTTATATGCATGACAATTTCGTAATTATAAGTACGATAGCAAACATGGGTTAAGGAATTCTCCCTTTCCAATCCCTCATCGTAGAATGGAATCTCTCTTCCATATCATAGTTGGTCTGATTTCCTTCCAGTCATGCAATTCTAGAAATTGCCCATATTGACGAGAATTCTTTTTTTGTCAAAAACAACCGCTGGCACTTTCTTGCACCAAATATCTATGATATATGCGGACCTCATTCAAATTCTGGTCATGCATACCTGTTCTCCTCTGGACAAGCTTTCCAACGCCTAACCCTGTGCTCCATTCCGACCCCAGACATGGAATTTACATATTTCCAAAAATGCAAACTTTGCCCAAATTTCTGCACTTTTACACGGCTGCAATTTTATTCTGGAAGGCCAACTTCAGCTGCTTGCAGAAGTAAATTTAGGAAAAATAATGAAAACTTATCTACCGGGCGAAGGTATTCCATATAACAAGGAACACTCAGCAACCTTCAGATCCCTGTTCCGATGCACCAGTCAACTTCTATAAAATTCGTGGTTTGGCTACTTTTCACTTTTCACTTTTTCCCCAAAATCTCAAAATTTGCCAAAAATGGCTATCTCCCAATCTATGCATTTCTGGAAAATCTTCGTCTAACGGAAACTGTCTGTCTTAATGAGAAGATGAAATGTCTAGTTCAGTAAAAAAAATTATTCCAACATCTAGGGTCACTTTTACTGTCCACAAGCTTTTCAAAATCCCGAAAAAGTGGCCCGGAACAGTGCTTTTTGGGCTTTTGGTTCACCCCGACTCCACATCCTTTGGAGTTCGGCTCCAAGATTCCAAACTTAACACTGTGCCTGCTCCATGGCCGCACCATATCAATTTCAGCTCACACCGACCTTTCATCAAGCCTCGGGACACTGTCTTACAAAAGTCACTATTCTCCATTTTCTGTCAAATTGGAGCATACTGGGTTCGGGACCCTCTTTGGTTCTTTCATGGCCTTTGTTAATGGCCTCCGAGCCCCACAAGAATCATCCCATTCTGAGCCCGACTGCTCTTCCTATCCAAAAATCAAGTTTTGGGCTCTATACTATTTTTTATTTTTTTTTGGCTCCTCCCTATGCGACCGTCGCGGGATTTAACCTTGACTCCCCCGTCGGAGCGCAGGTTTTATTCTTAACATTTCCACCCTTGGCGTTGGATCTAACCCTAAAATCACCGCCGACCATCGCAAGTTTTACCCCTAAGATTGCCGCCGAATCGCAGGTTTTAACCTTAAAACTGTCGCCGTTTTGCCAGTGTCACCGCCGACCGGCGCAGATTTTAACCTTAACTTCTACGCCCATCGTAGCGGTCCTGGCCTTATCTTTGCCGCACGCAATCCTCTGTTGCTGCGACCGCGTCGCAAAATTTAAGGCTAAAATTTCCGCCAAGTGTCGCAGAATTTATCATTATTTTCGCCGTGCATGGCGCGCGCATCGCAGTTTTTAGTGTTAGAATTGCCGCCAGCGCCGCGCAGGTCTTACCATTAACTTTGCCGCCAGCGCCGCGCAAAAATTACCATTAACTTTACTGCCAGCGCCGCGCAAAACTTACCATTAACTTTGTCGCCAGCGTCGTGCAAAAATTTCAAAAAAAGACACTTAGAAAATTTTTGAATTTCTCTTCCCTTTCAGCGCAGCATTTATGCTAATTTTGGCACCGCGCGCTCAGAGTTATGCTTAACTTTTCCGCCACGCCCGTGGCGCAAAATTTCAAATAAGACACTTAGAAAAAATTTCAAATTTTCAAAAACAATCAGAAAATTTTCTGAGATATTTTCCTTCTTTTTGATGTTTAGTGTTGGGCAGGAGGCATACTTACCTCTGCAACTGTGATAGGTAGCCCATGAAGGCCCAATGCTGCAACCAGCAGCTCTGATACCAAATGTAATGTCCCCTCCCGCGGATCCAACTCCGTTAAGTGAACTTGATGCCAATCTACGAGGCTTTCACATAATATCAGCCCAAACCATTAGCTTCATACAAATTAAAAAACATAGTGTGCAGATACAATTTAAGCAATTTAAGCACAACAGAATTAAAACTCATCCGCACACACACATTTCATATGTACACAGCATATCAAAAACAACCATCAATTTAAACATTTCAGAAGTAAATGCATAGACAGATAAACACTTATCTTGATGGTGAAATGGCCCCAAACAACTAGCTATGTTGCTGCAATGTTCCACCCAACCATAGGCCAGTTGTGTTCATAGATCTCTCAACACAACTGCCACCCCCCGAGCTGGGCATGATTCTTACAAGGAAAAGGGGACATTCCAGCTCATTCACAGCCAAGCAATAGGAACCCATCTCAACCCCAACCTTCTTTTACACACAGCAACTCTAACTAGGCATGGATACCCATTTTCAGCAATGGGATTTTACAATAAGATGGCCATGGTCTATCCCATGTCGTGGGCACACCAAAAACGAAAAGGAAATTTGGGACTCAACCCTGGGAGAGCAAAATCATTTTCAGAAAACGTTTATGGGCATTCAAGGGACAAAAACGGCCTCCATAAACCCCAAAATCGTGGCCCCCTTCCTCCCAGCCATTGTGCAATACAAAAACGAGTTCTCAAGCATGGAAAATGCAGCAAAATGGTGAAAAAATGTGATGGGTAAAGCCCAGCTAGCTCAGACTGCGTGAGAGGGCAAAGGCCATGGGTTTTCCCCAAATCGCGGCTCACCAAACGAACTGTAAAAAAAGGAAAATCGTCCCCAGGGAGAAACCCAATTTCTTCCACAGGTTATGGGCATTTCCAATGGCCAAAACGGATCCATTGAAACCCCAAATCGAACTCCATCTTTCCCCAGCAGTTCTGCAACACAAAAACGCCCTCTTCCCACCTAGAGAACAAAGAAAGATCAGGAAAACATGGCTGGAAAACGCCCAGGCAGCTCCAAAAACATGAGAGAGGCAAAACTGTTGGATGGGTTATGGCTTGGAAGGCAAATTCATGGCTCTTTCTTGCCAAGGAAGCCAAACACATTTTTCCATAAGGGTGGTTGCCCATACTCGAATTTTGGACAGCCATACCTCTCATTCCCCAAGGCATTAACTACCTCAACCAACTTTTGGGAGAATGAATGATTGGGTACAAAAGTCAACATGGGTAGTTGAGTGTTTGATGGGTTCTCTCATTGACACTTGGCTTGACTTGATTGGCTCAAGGGTTTGAATGTTTTCCCTCCCAATTCCTTGTAAAATCATGCCCCCCATCTCTTGTTGCATTGCATAGCTAGTTGTGGGTATTTTATTTAAAATGCATATTTACATAATGTTCGCAATTCCATTGCACATGGCTAGCACGTGAACCATATGCATTGGTAAATCGATGGCGGGTCCTTGGCCTTGAGCTCCTCACCGCGATTTTATAACAATATTACATCATTTACGATTTTAATGCCATGGGGTCAAACTGGGGACATTACACTTCCTATACTTTTCTTTGGCTTCATCTTCAGTGGGTTCTGCAATTTCATCCTTGATATATTGAGCAAGATCATTTTCTTCAAGAATGAGACCAATTATGTATTTCCATGCCCGGAAATTCTCTATACCTTCTAGCTTGTCTTCAAGCTTAGTGCTTGGAGCCATCTTCTCTTGGGGCAGTCCAAGAGATTAGAGTTTCAAGAGATAGAGTAACACTTACCAGGAGATGTGCTTGATTGACTTGGGAACACTAGTGTGTTCTGTTTCTGGAAACTTCAACTTTTCACTTTCCGGATCTGCAACAGAATTTCTGGTTTATCACACTTTTGGTCAAACTAGGGTTTGACTTTCCCGAAGTTCTACCCAACCAAAAACTTCCATCTAGGGCTCAAAAGATTGATTTTGAGAAGGGCTATTCAGCCATGCAACCAAAATCCAAAAATACTAACTTTTGCAGAAACCCTAATTTTGGGAGAGAGAGAGAGAGAGAGAGAGAGAGAGAGAAAGATAATTTCACCTTGTGAAAGATGTTCTATTCAGGCTAGCTCTGATACCATGTTAAGTTTAAACTAATTTGACTAGAAAGATCACTAAAAGAAACATAATCACAAGATAGACAAAGATTTTACCCCGGGAAACCCTCATGGGGTAGAAAACCCAGCAAAGCTTTCCTCAATAAGATGATCAACCAAAATACAAGATGTGCTCCAAGACTAGAGCTCCTTCTCTACCTCCTATGCAGACCTCTCTCTCACAAGTGCGCTACTTTCCGAGCTATGCAAGTATAAGATAAGTGAGGAGCATCCTCCTCTACTTATATTAGATTTCCAACTGACTTTTTCCCTAATGGGGCCGACCTCTCCCAATGGAGTCTAATAACCCCTAATTAAATAACTCAGGGCCGACCCCCACATGGTGGATCTAATAACCCTGGTTACCACAATCCATCGGAGGAATAAACATCTCCGGATACATAATAGAATTACCTCGGAGGGATAAAACATCTCCGGAATAATAAAGTACAAATATAATATTCTTAGAAGTTACAATATTCAACCCCAAAGCCCCTCTCTTCTCCTGTGCCAGAATTTGTGTAGAAGTTGATCTGGAGAAAGGTTTGCCAGAGGAAGTAAATCTCTTCATGGATGGATGGGAACATTTGCAAAAAGTAGACTATGAAGAGTTTCCCTTCAAATGTAAAAAATGTCATGAGTATGGTCATTTCGTGAAAAACTGTCCCAAAGCAGTTCAAGAAACACCTGAGAAAGAATAAGAAGATGGATGGCAACAAGTTAAAAATGGAAAAAAAATAGCCACTACCTCTCAGCCTGTGAAGGAAAACCAAGCAAAAATTATTCCTAACTCTGTGCGGCTACCAAGAGAACCCAGAACGCTCAATAAATTCCAGGAATTACCCATCGAAGAAGGAGAGATTAACATTATGGATGACATTGATGCAAGTCAGGAAAGGGAAGAAATCTTGGAGCAGTATTCACTCAATCCTGACCCGGGGACAAAAGACTTTAATGGGGGCATCGTCACTCCTAGCGGCTCCTGGGATGATAAGGTTAAAAGCAAATTTGTGCCATCTTCTTCTTCCATCGACCTATCTTCGGAATCTCTGGAAGAGTCGGGGGAGGTGCAGCCGCCCAACACCAGAGGAAGAAAAACTCAAAAATATCATAAGTAGCTTGAAACAGAGAGGGAGCTAGAACTAGGAAGGCAAAAAAGTCTTGAAGACATGAAAGTGATACAAACCTCAAAAAACCAGATCTGGGGTAAGGAAGGCAGATCCCGAGCAGGATCTCAAGCAACTAAGAAGTAATGTTAATCGTCTCTTGGAATTGCAGGGGTCTGGGCGGAAAGAACAAAATAGAAGCTATTAAAAGTTTGATCAAAACAGCAAAACCCGATCTCATGCTCATCCAAGAGACAAAGATGCAAGGTGACAAGGTATTGGCACTATCTCGACACCTTTGGAAAGACTGCCATGGCTCCTCGATTAGTGCTAGAGGAGCCTCAGGAGGTATTGCAACTCTGATCTCTCCCAATTTCTCCATCATTTCCTCCTTACAAAATCGGCATTGGTTGCTAACAGAAATCAAAGATAGGAATAGCAGCGACTCTCTTCATATTTGCAATGTGTATGGACCCAATCACTTTAGGGATAAAACAAGCTTCTGGACAGACCTGCTAAATCTCAAAGACAGTATGCGGGGCAAAAGACTTATTATCGCAGGGGATTTTAACGTCACCAAGTCGCAGAAAGAGAAGAGAGGTGGCAGCATTGTGCATGACCCCTTTGGAGAAAATCTAGAGGACCTTCTTACTGAATTGGATCTAATGGACATTCCTCTCAAAAATGCAAAGTTCACCTGAACAACAGAAGATGTGGGCTAGGACATATAGCGGCTCGTCTGGATCGTTTCCTGGTATGTTCTTCTTTCTTTAGCCTGGATTTAGTGATTAGTGCCTTCTCCATTGTCCTTTCCATCTCCCCCCCAGAGAAACTTGGCCCAATCCCCTTCCGTTTTAACCCCCTCTGGATCAGCCACCCTGACTTGTCAGGAATTGTCTCTCGGGCTTGGTCTTCGACCTTCGTTGGCTCCCCTAGCTTCATCTGGGAGTCTAAGCTTAGAGCCGTCAAATCTGCTCTCAAACTCTGGGCCAAGACCTCTTTCAAGAACCCCAGCAATGTAAAGCTGAGCCGTCAAGCGAACCTCGCCACTCTCCAACTCAGGATGGAAGCTGAAGAAATGTCCCCAACCATGCTCATTCAAGAGAAAGAACTGGAAATTGAAATTATTAGAGCAGCTAGACAGGAATAAGAGACTTGGAGAATCAAGTCTAGGCAGTTATGGCTTAGAGGGGGAGATAGCAACTCTAAGTATTTCCATAATCATGCTAAAGCTCGATGTAGCCATAACACCATTGTTGAACTGAAAGATGCCAATGGGGAGAAAATTAGAGGATAGGACAATCTTCAGCTGTTGGCCTTTAACCACTTCAGGAATATTTTCACGGATAGTGGTCAATCTGATCTGGAAGCTCAAGCTGGTTTTATAGAAGGTATCCCCAAGTTGATTTTAGACAGCACCAACAAAGAACTTTATATGCCAATTCTGGAACACAAAATAGAGATTGCTATTTGGTCGCTTCAAATAGATAAATCCCTTGGCCCGGATGGTTTTACCATTAATTTCTACAGAACTACTTGGGATACTAGAAAAGATGATCTAAGAAGAATGCTCAATTGGAAGAGGGGAAAAGACAAAGTTGGGGGAGCAACCAACTCCTCCTTTCTCGCACTCATCCCTAAAGACAAGGCCCCGGGTTCCATTAACAGATTCAGGCCGATCTCTCTTTGCAACTCTTCGTATAAGATTCTCACCAAAATACTGGCCACTAGAATGAAAAAAATAATGGGAAAAATCATTTCAGAAACTCAAGGGGAATTCCTAGCTGGCCGCCAAATTCTGGACAACATAATAATGGTTCAGGAAGCTATCCACACCAGCACTGAAAAAAATCATCAAGGAATGGCCATCAAACTAGATATGGCCAATACTTTTGACAGAGTCAATCATAAGTTCCTCTTCGACATAATGCTCCAATTTGGTTTCTCTAGTAATTTTGTGAGATGGATTAAAGCCTGCATCCACAGCGCTTGGATTGCCCCTCTGATCAATGGAAGACCCACGGACTTCTTTTCAGCTTCAAGAGGATTGCGGCAGGGATGCCCCTTATCCCCCTACCTCTATCTCCTCGTTGCCGACACTTTGAGCAGGAGGCTTCTTTCTCTTCAAGTAGCAGGTGAATTAAAAGGAATTAAAATTGTTCATAGAGTCAAACCGATAAACCATGCACAATTTATGGATGATGCAATCCTGCTTGGCGGTGCATCCTTGATTATTGCTGAGAGATTCCGCCTTGTTCTCTCCTCCTTTCTTCGAGCCTCGGATGGGAAAATCAACTCTGACAAATCCAAAATTTACGGATGGAACTGCTCCTCGAGAACCTTGCCAAGAATCTCCCGAATCTTGGGATTCGAAGGAATCCAAGAGTGGAACTCCTTCAGCTATCTTGGCACCCCTATCTTCAAAGGTAACAAGAGAGTAGCTGACTGGGCTGGGTTAGTGGAAAAAATCAAAAAGAAAATCTGCTTTTGGGGAGCCAGATGGCTTAATCAGGCTGGCAAATTGGTCCTCATCAAATCCATCCTTTCTTCCTATCCCCTTTATGTCTGCTCTATCTCTCTGGCCCCTAAGTCCGTGATGAATGAGATAACTAAATAAATCTGAAAGTTTCTATGGCAAGGAGGAAGAAGCAACAACACCAAAAAGTTTCACTTGGTTGACTGGAATACTGTTTGCAGATAAAAAAATTATGGAGGAATAGGGATAAAAGATTCACTACAGATGAATCTAGTGCTTGGAGCCAAAATAATTTGGAGAATCATCTCCGGCAAGACAGCTTGGTGGAAGGAAATCATATGCAAAAAATATATGAGCGGCACAAGGAAACGCTGTGTTGATAACATTAATTATGATACAAAGGGCATAGCCATCTGGAACCTATGCAAGAAAGTTGCCTTCATCATTCGAAACAATCTCTTTTGGATCCCAGGCAATGGGAAGCAAATCAAGATATGGAGGGACAATTTTTGCAGTAATCCTCCTGTGAATTTCCTTCATGAGCTGGAAGATTTAAAACGGTGGATGGATCAAGCAGGCCTTCACACGCTCCATGATATCTCCTCTTGGAATGATCAAGGAAGTTGGATTGGCTGGCGTGCCCTGGACCTCCCGAAAAATCTTGGACAGGAATACAATATCCTCCTCTCTTTATTTCATGGAGCTCTTCCCATTCACCTCTCCAATAAAGATACGCGTGGATGGGGAAAATCTAGCTCATACACGGTTAAAGAAGGATATCACTACTTGGACTCCCTCAACTCTCAAGGGAATTTGGACAAAAAATGGAAAAGAGTATGGGACAGGGACGGACTCCCCAAAATCAACTTTTTCAATTGGTTGTTGGCTCATAAAAAGATCCTCACTGCGGACAACCTCAAGAAAAGAGGAATAGCAGGCCCAGCAAGGTGTATTCTTTGTAAAGCTGCGGAGGAAACTGTGGATCACCTCTTCCTGGAATGTAATTTCTCCAAAGAAGTTTGGCACAGGGCTTATCAAGGAATACAACCTAACTTAACTCTTCCTGCTTAGTGGAATGATCTCTTTGCTAACTGGAACCAATACTACTCAAACACAATGACAAAAAAGCCATGCTTCAAGTGAGCATGGATTGCATCTCCAAAGTATGTTTGTTGGAAACTTTGGAACGCTAGAAACCATGAAATATTTGAAGGGGTTCGGACCTCACCAGAAAAAAGTGGTCTCATCGACTAATAATCTATGGTTCGAGACCCTCGCCTCGAGAGGAATGAACAATCTGCAAAAGGAACACTTAAGTGTTGAAGAAAAACTCCGGGTTGCTGACATCCTGCTCTACAATAACCCGGTACCTTCTCACCTCAGGATAAATCAAAAGCAACCCCAATGGCAGCTCCGGATGGAACCCAAAAAGTTTCAATCTTGGCTAAGAGAACGAGACAAGTATATTGTTCTTTTTTATGGCGCCTCTAAAGGCAACCCAGGGTTGGCAGGTGTGGGGGGGGTCCTCCTTGACCCCGAAGGAAACAAAAAGACAAACTATGCTTGGGGTCTTGGCAGGCACATGAATAATGAGGCTGAGTGGCTAGCCTTGATTAAAGGAATGAATATCGTCAAGGAAAACCATATCCAGAGTGTGTTGGTCATCAGAGATTCTTTGATGGTAATCAAAGAAGCTCGGGCCCTCATCAAGAAGCACCACCCCCCTTCTTCTAAATTTCACATTCTCTTCCTCAACTTGGCGAAAGATATTACCTCCCTTTCCCTCTATCACATTCTAAGACGCAATAACCAAATGGCGGATACCATGGCTAACATAGGAGCCAAGTTAAATTGTGGGAACCTCTTGTGCAATGGCAAACTTGTTTCTAATGTTTGGGTGCCATAGATCTAACCAAATCCCAAGGCATTTAATGGGCTTCGTAATCTGTTGGGCCACCTCTGCCCCGATCAAACAGGAAATCTACACTGGATCCCCATTCCATCTCCCTAGGCCATTTCGACGGCGCCTGCAGAACGTTCGCACCTGGCCCGCATGTGTGGGTTTAATGCGGACAAGATGCAAGGGAGGTCGTGGCTATATGAATCAGTAGGGTGGTGGTCGAAAAAACATTCTCCTCTCTAGTATCCTCTGGCATTTGGCTATCGTCTGGTTTAGGAACAACAGTCTCAAGCTCAGCATGGAATGTGGCAGCAATTCAGGGTTTTGTCCCCAGTGGTTGAAGTGCAAGCGATGCAAGGACACTATTGGACAGAAGCACTATTCCTCCGCCATTGAAATAATGCAGGGTGAAGGTGGTAAGGACTCTCTCCACCCCCCTGGATTTTCGATCAAGCATGTTCGCAGAAACAACAACGATGAAAATGGCCATTTCTGGAATCAGCAGGATGTGGGTCTGCGAGGACACCCTACAACTCCGGTCCAGTCTGGTTTTTTGTTTGATGGTGGTCGAAATTGGCGTCCCTCTGAGATTGGTATGCCTCAGAACTCTGGGGGATTACATTGTCATGGCTCGATGCAAGATGTTCTAATGAAGAATGGCACTCTGCGTAATAGTCCAGGCGAAGCTGGGAATGTATGGAAGGTGGTGGGAGACAGTTTGGGGATTGTCAACTTGGACTCTCCGGTCGCTCGGGAAAGCCCCTCCCCAGGGGTGCTCTCGCATCTCCAAGATATCGAATCCCAAGTCAACTGGTTAAGAGGGGAAAACAAGGAGCTCAAGAAGGCGCTCTCCCACATGTCCACCCTCGCCCAAATCGCAAACTCGGAGGCTAGAAGCAACAGCAACAAAACTAAGGAATACTTTGAAAAGATGGCAGGGAAAATGGACTCTATGCATAGCTGCCTGAGAATTGTGGAAGCAAAGGTAGACTGTGTTTGCACCAGCAAAGAAAATAGTCCATCTACGATCACTGGATTGAAGGATAAGGAGGACACAGACGCTAGCAGCATGAAGAAGTCCCGCCACCCTGAAATCAACTGAGCTCGGGTTACCCTTTAAGTCTATGTTTCTGTTTAGTAGTGCCTAATATTGCAGTATGTAGTATGCTTCTATTTAGTTCTGTCTTCTTAGACTTTCTGATAAATTTTGAACTCTTGAAGACTGGTCTGAGGTGTCTATTTCCCTCGTTTTTTGTGGGTTTAGTCTCCCCACCTTGATGTAACTCGCGTTTTTTTTAATACAATGCTTACAATCGTTTCTGTAAATAAAAAATAAAAAAAATTGCAAAGTAATTTGGTAATTGATTTTTTATTTATTATATAAATTGGTTTGTTTTTTTATCATTAACATCAATATCAAGGAAGTCTCAAAATTATTTATGCATTTAATGTGTAGATCTCTTCCATATTTGAGAAAGCTTGAAAGCTTTTGCATTTAGCTTTTTATTAATAGAGTTGTATTTTTTTAGTGGATGTGCCTAAACTTGAAGGCTATTGAACTCGATGATTTTGTATTGATGTTATATGTTTGAGGGGATGTGTCCCCTACTTACTGTAGGTATTTTTAATGTTCTTTCTTTTACTTTTATTTTCTTAATTTACATAATGTAAATGGCATATCTAATAAGAGTTTAGACCATTATAAATTAAGGCTAACTTGTTATTGTACACTTATGCATGTTACATTTCCAATCATTTTGTACAAGTACTCAATGAGAGACTACATATCTGGCCAAGTGTAGTGTCCATACTGCTCTTCGAGTTGGCCTAGGTTAGTGTCCAAACCTTCTCATAAAAGATTATTATCCTATATGTTGTTCATGAGTTATGCACTTCATTTTCTAATTTTCAGATGATGTTGTCTTTCTTCTATGGTTATATTTACTATGTTGTACTGCATTTTTCCTTAATTTATTGATGCTTAAATAGTAAATTGACTTTATTGGATCTGTTTTTGTGGACGTATCAATTTATTGTTGGTGCAAGCATTGTGTCCATAACAATTTGGGCTCATAACAATGGTGTCAAAACTCCAACCAACAACAAAATTCGTATCAAATTCTAGTTATCAAAATCTTATTTCAAATATCATGTGAATCTATGACAAATGTTTTATATTTATCTCAAGCCTTGGGCCATTCAGTTTGTATGCCACATGTTTCAGAGAATTTGGCGTTATTGTTTGTTTCCAAGGGACATTTGATATAATAGTGGTTGTTTTTAGTTTCTAAACATGCCATATTTTGATTTTTGGTACTGCTATTGGCCATTGCACTTGGGAGTTTTTTTTTATAAAATGTCATATTATACTATTTTTATACAAATAGTTTTAAAAAAATTATTCTGAAAATAAGATCTTATTTTAAATAAATTTGATCACACTATATATTGTCATAAATGAAGTCGTAACTACACAAATAAAAAAAATATCTATTACTAGAAAGACAAATTGGGTTATACATATCATTCATATTAAATTGTAAATCATATATGAACAACATATACACTTCATGACTTTATGTGTGACTGACCTTAAATATTTATAAAATATTTTAGATACTCATTTGAAGTGAGAAACTAAATAAATACTTATTCAAATGTAAATTGATCTAACTTCTGGTTTCTCAAAACCACAACTTTGTTAATATTTACTCCTGAGGAACAACTAAAACCATAATGTGTGATAAGTGTTTTTTTTAATTCACAACTTTGCACTATGTCAAATTATAAAGAAAAAACTATTTTGCAAACTTAAGTTAAATAATATATATTGAAATATCTGTGAGATGTAGAAAAGTTGGTGGCGGGGTATGGTAAAGACGCCCCCTAAGCGGAAAGGTCATCGGTTCTAATCCCGTAGATACCAAAAAATTCAACCATGTTAAGGGTTGGTGCGGTGTAGGCCGAGTGCGATCCCCGGGTGATTTTGAGCTTAGATGCCCTTGGTTCGTGGTAACTTAGCAAAAGGCAAATTTGTTAGTCAAGGAGGTTCCACCACTTTGCCAACAAAATATATATATATATATATATATATATATATAATTTTTAAATTGAAATTGGTCAAATTTTAAAATATAATTAGACTTTTATTACGATTCAAAATCAATGTGTGCCATTATGATTTAAACTTAATAAAAATTGAAATTTCATCTTAAAACTTTACCACTTTACTTAAATATTTTACAAATAATAACCATTCTTTAAAAAGAATAACAATTTTTTAATTCATTGAAATAGTGATCATATTTCAACAATGGAGATTTTTCTATGTGAGACTAGAGCTACCTTTCTTCACTCTATTGTTGTTTCCAGAACATTATCAAATGCGAAAAAAATCTATGCAAATAATGAAGTTCCTATATGTATTATTAGAAAATAAATGATTGCACCATTAAATGTTCTTTTCTTTCATGTTTCATTCCCTCCTTAATTAATGCATTACCTAAGTGTGCTTATTACAATAGAGCTACCATTTCTATCTGGTTCACAATTCATCCTCACAACCTTCATCTATACACAACCTCAATCATTGCTTCAATGCACGGTGATGTGAAACATTAGATATCACAAAACTTATAATATACATCCATGCAATTCACATACAATAGTTTATGCATTAACGATGATGGTGGAAACATGAGACTAGTAAACTAGGGCTTGTGTCTTCGAAATTAGGGTTTCTATGTATTGCTTAAGGCTTCTTTGTCTTCTTTTAACTAACAAAAAATGAAATCCATATTAATTCGCATTGGCATACCCAAAACCCTATCACGATAATCTCTTTCAAGTCTAGCTTCATCACCTTAACATACCATGACCTGTTTATATAAAATCCATGGTTGGTTAAATATAGTTATCTTAATTGATCACACACCATTAGATGTAGATAGGCACATACCATTAGATGTAAGGAGGCCCTTCATAGATAATCGAATACCTATATGTCGTGTTGGAAGAAAATGTCCACACCATCAAATGTTATTTTCTTTCATGTATAATCCCCACCCCCAATTCAATCAACATGTGAGTCATTTGCAACTATTCTTATTTAAGTCCCAACATGTGAGTGAACATGTGAGGCAGATATTATGGCTAACAAAGGAGCTGGTTTGAGTTGTGGTGTTCTAGAGAGTGATAATGTTACCCTTGAAAACATTTGTATTCCTTAACCTTGATTCTCCACCCTCTAGAATCGTTGGCCACTCCTTGGCCTTGAAACCTCCTTGGATCATAGTTAAAGGAAGCCTAAAGGTTGATTCTAGCATCCTTCATCTTATTCTCAAAATCATGGGTCTTTTGAAAGATTTTCATACTCTTCAATCCCACCCTCCGGATCTCCTTTCAATCCTCACACAATCCCCTCATAAATGCTCCAGGACTACTCCATACCTCAGCCAGATCGATCACGTGCGTAGTACAGCGGAGAATTGTCAGTTTCGAGGCTTGTCTTTAAGGACATGAGGGAATGTATCTGCCTTCATTCGCGTCTATGTTTGGTGTCTGCAAGCTGTTTTAGGCAGCTCTGTTTTTTACATCAATTGCGCTCATTCTGCTTGGTGCTGGAGGCAATGTATTGACATGGATCACATCATATCTGGTTCTCCAACCCTGAGTGGCTCAGAGGTACTTGCGAATTGTCTCTGCTGCAAAAATCCTATTAGAAGTGCTTATGGTGCTCAAAGCTGGGTGCATACGATTTATGAAGTTATTCATGGCGTTACGCACGGAGATGTATAGGTTAGCTCCCCTGTCCATGGTCTCTGTTAGTTTGTCTTAGTAGGGAAGGACGAGCAACCAAAAGCCAGCCTGGAAAAGGAAAATTTAGACAATCTTGGTTCTGGACAGGGAAATGGCAGAAATTACGACTTTAGGGAAGTCATGAATCATATAAATGATCTGGAAAACCAAATTAGGTTGGCTAGAAACGATAATTTAGAGATGAAGCGATCCCTAACCCGCCTTTTCTCCCTTGCACAAGCAACTCATAAAGAGGTCAAGCACCACAACAACAAGATTGTTGAGAGGGTTAGTAAACTTGAAGAAGCCATGGGCGCAATTCATCCTCATGAGAGTAGAAAGGAAGCACATTTGGAGGCTACGAACAGTAAAATTCTGGAAGTTGGTAGGAAGCTAGATATGCTAAAGAACAGGCTGGTCAACATTGGACTACAAGCTGGTGCAAGCTCAACGAAGGATAGGAGCGTAGTGAATGTTGAATATGCCTACCTGGACACCTCCTTTCGACAATAGAATCCTAGTTTTTGGTTGCACTCTGTTTTTGAACAAGTTATGAATTCTCTTTTTTGGTCTCTTGGTTATCTGTATAATCTGGTATTATGGACAAAGGCATTAGCCTCCCGAAAGTATAGAATAGGGTTTTATCAGCTTGAAATCTCTTTTTAGTAGCTTCATTTTGGACAGTCAGGAAGCTCTTTGTTATGTTTTGTTTCTGCATTTTTCTACTCGGACAGTATGTAAGGAGCTATAGCCTTCACCGACTAGGTAAATTTCATGATAGTTACAAGTTAGAGAAGGATGAACAAGGTGTGATGGATGTTGTTCTACTTTGGGAATAATCCTATCTAAAGTCTTTGTACTCTCTGTTTTATACATAATCAAAAGCTCTTCAACCGTTTCTATTAAAAATAAAAATAAAAAAGATCTCTAGCTCTATTGATCCATTGGTCAATGGCAAGAACGTGTAAATTTGAGTTACCACCTACCCAGCCGGTAATGATTTCAGAATCACCTGAAACCTGAAGGATGTCAATCCCTCTATTTCTTGAAAACCAAAGTAGACACCACAATGCAATGAGTTATGCTTTAGTGTTTATCCCAAATCCTCCCCCAAACCTCATCTTGATAATGATCCCAATTTTTATTTCCAAAATCATACCTACACCACAAAGTCCTCCTTTCTCTGCCCCATCAAAATATCCAGAGATAATATTTTCAGCCAAACAAGGCCCGATAGAGGGTCTATTCTTTTTCATCTTCACCTTTTCGGAATGTTCAGTATATTGGGAGATTATTCTGGAATACACCAAATAGACCGAGGGCTTGATTTTTTTTTAAATAAGGTAAGTCCTTGCCTTCCAAACTTCCCAAACTATTAACAAGGGAAGTTCTTGGAATTTAACTTTCTTATGAGCCCAGTTATAAAGACTATCTTGAAAATCATAAGTTCCTCGACTATCCTAAAAATTTAATAAATTGCTCAAATATTCCCAAATATATATGAGAAAACTACAATGCACAAATACATGAGAAATAGTTTCCATCTCCCTCCTACAAAGAGAACACATACATGGTCCATTAACTCCTCTTTTAGTCAAATTATCCTAGATGAGAATTTTGTTTTTTAGGCAAAGCCATAAAAAGCATTTTACCTTAAATGGAATTCTCCAATTCCATAGAGGTTTAGCCCACCAAAATGGGGAGATTATCACCGCCTCTTCTGAGAGGGCTTCATAATCCTTTTTTGCACTAAGGATTCCATTATAATTTTTCCAATCCCAAACAATCTTATCCTCCTCATCCCTTAGTCGAATACCTTCTCTATTCAGCATCATAATATAGTTATTCCACTCTGTTGCAAGATCATCGGGTAATTCCAGATCCGTAGCAGAAAGCCAATAAGGAGAACTTTCACCAAAGCCAATACTTCTTCTAAGTTGAGCAATGACTTGAATATTTTTGCTATGAAGCTTTGATATAATATTTTTTTATAACATAAATTTACCTTCATCACTATTAAAGGGATCAATTCCCACAAAAACTTGTCTACCACGTCCAATCTTTCATGATAAACTTTCACCCAGTTTTGGATACACTTTTAAAAACTTCCTCCAAATAATCAAAGCATTTAGAGTAGACTTTTCGAGATTTCAAATCCCTTGAATAATAAACCATCTTTTGATACATTTATCTTTAAGTACACCACTCCATAAACCATCATCATTGATTCTACACCATAGATTTTTCATACTCAGAGCATAGATGAACCAGCCTAAATGTTTCAAACCCCAACTACCCATATTTTTTGGTAATGATAAACTTTCCCAAGAAGATAAATGGAACTTTTTTGTTCTCAAATTACCTGCCCATAGAAACTGAAACATTCTTTGTCTGATAACAGTGATGATTGAAGATGGAATCATAGTCAGGGACAACCAATATACAAGAATACTTTCTAAAACAAACTTCACCAATATAAGTCTTCCACCTAAAGAAAGATATTTGAAGGTCCAATTGTTGATTCTCTTCTCTACCTTTTGAATCAACCACTTCCAATCCTCTTTACTATAACAGTTCGACTTCAAAAAATACCCTAGATATTTAAAGCCAACTTCCAAAGCTTCCATTTTATAAGGAAAGAAATGGGCAATTTCCTTTATCCTAGGATCAAAACTGAAATACAAAAACATAGACTTCTGTGGACTTATGGTCATCCCAAATGATGAACAAAAGATATTTAGAAGGTCTCAGAGATACTTCCATTCAGTCACCAATCCTTTACTAAAAATAAGAACATCATCAACGAAAAGCAGATGAGTAATGGCAAGGGTCCGAGAGATATTGATACCTTGGAAAAGCTTGTCTTCTTTTGTTGCATTGATAATGTTGTTGAGACCCTCAATCACCAGAAGAAATGATAGAGGGAATAATAGATAGCCCTGTATGAGCCCTCTGCCACAATTAAAAAAGGAAGTTGGCGAACCGTTCACCAAAATGGTAAAATTTGCTAAAGTGATACAAGCCATGGTCGATTTAATAACATCCATAGGAAGACCAATTTGAATCAAGACAAATCTCAAAAAAGTCCAGTTAACACGATCATAAGCTTTGTTCAAATCCATTTTGAGAATGACAGCTTATATGTTCTTGATCTTGATGGAATAAAGGCATTCTTGTGCAACTCCCACATCATCAGGAATCTATTTGTTTGATAAAAACCAAACTACTCCTTTGAAATACATATTTTCGATTAAAAATAACCTTTTTAATGACTTTGTAAATCAAATTACATAGGAATGTGGACCTATAATCATTAAATAATTCAGATCTAGTTGCATTCATATTCCCTTGCAGTGGCACATATCCCTTTTTCCTAAAGTCTTGCATTCTTTGCCCACCAAATCAAAAAAATGGAGCAAAACCTCGCTTTGCAGGTGCCCTTGTGTTATTATGATGTTCCATCCGCTCATGGAATTCAAACTCTTCGACCAAAAAGTACATCATAAATGAACTTTAGATATCAAATCCAAAGATAAGATGCTCATTCTCTTTCTAGTCTTTTAAGGAAGATTTAGATATGATTTATGAGTCTTTTAAGGAAATTTTTGATAAGAGCAATGATTTATGTAGAGGTCACAAAATACGACAGGGTCTAATCGTAATGCACTTTTCGAGGAACGTGCATCTTTTTTTCAATTGAAAAAACGCTATATATTCGAGGAACGTGCATCTTGTACTCATCATGGTCCTCTTTGTGAATGTCTATAATAATCATTAATTAAATTCAAATGATTTTTAAATAATTGATAGTAGATGGATTTATTTTAGCGCAATATATTTGGTTTTTGAGCACTTATTTTTAAGAATATCTATCGTCAAAGATTTTCATTTCAATTTAATATGTATTAAATATCAAGAGAGAAAAAAAATCAAAATATATGATTTTTGATTTTTAAAAGATTTGGAGTTAACATGGTTTTGTGTTAATGGGTGTTTGTGTAATATATTCAATCCTTTTTTTAAAGTGAGTGTAGCACTTTGTTTATCTTGACCTAAATATTTAATTAAGATTTTTTTTAAATATTAAAAATTAAGATATTTAATTAAAATATGTATTAGAGAGGAGGAGAGATTTTAAAGGTGGAGAAGAAGTAAAAGAGTACGTATTTAATTATTTATTATATTATTTATTATTCACATACATCTACCTACACCCACACCTATATATTTGAGTATTAATTTTATTATTTAATATTCATTATTTATTGTTTACACAAATAAAATCATACGACATGTCCCACAAAGGAGGATGCAGATACCAAGTAAGCATGCCCATTCACTCTATAACTAATGGATCAATGCAAGGGTCACTTTAAGAGATTTTAAAAACTTGGTTTAATTTAATTTGAAATTAATATTTACAAGTGGTCGAAATTGGTCAATGTGTCTAGGGAGAGAAGACATGCAAAGAGAAAAGGTAAGCACCTAAAATGAATCCAAAGAGAAGGGAGTAATACTGACATGGGTTGAGAAGTAGTAAGAAAAGCACGAGAAGAAAAGAGCTAAGGTGTAAGGCTGAGCTTGATTGAAAGCATGCAGAAAAAGATGTCAAGAGTGACTTATCTTGATATTTGATGGACTTCATAAAAATTAAGTAATACCCCATATTGAATATATACTCTATGTAGTACTTGAACTCTAGACTATAGAAGAGCCAATGATAAATGCTCCTCTAAATATCAAAATGATCCATGTGTCTCTTATTATTTAAACAAGAGCCACGAGGTGGCAATGTCCCCGACATTGCACCTGCATTGTCTAATTATTTGCAATTGTGTTGTGAAATAAATACCCAAGATTTATAGTAGCAGAAGTTGCCAATAGCTACTACTATAAGATAAAAGCCATAAAAAGAACATAGATACCTAAGACATCCTTCCTTCCGCGCTCGGCAACTACATCGAACCCGAATGCAATGAGATCCAACGCTACAAGAAGCAGGAACACCAGTGTAGATGGATTTCTGTCTACTAATTCTGCACCAAAAGTCACTAGATCTCCTCCTTTGCCTTCACAGTCTCACCGTGGCTACAAATAGGATGAATCCCTTTGCTATTTTGAACCCAAGAATAGCTGGTAACCGGAATGAATGGTCACTATAAGCTTCTTTCTTTCTTTTCAATGGGGTTATGAAAGATGATAAACAAGTGTGTGCTGCTTTTGCTTCACAAGAAAAAATAGAGATGCAATGTGAATGACATGTTATCCTTACAATTGAGGTTTGGAGCTATTTGCTTACCAAATAAAATAAAACTGACAAATGATCCTGAGAGTTGGATTATTTGCTTACCAACTTCAACTAGGACACTATCATGTCAAACTTATAATTTTCTAGATATAAAGTGACAAGATGTCTCTGGATCCATATATTTTTGTTGTCAGAAAACTTACATACTTGAATGGAAGAGTATGAGTTCCGACAACTTAGAATCTATAACTATTTCCCTTGTTCAAAGCCATCCTGAAATTACTAGCCAAGAATTAGTTATAAATAGATGAAATAATAAGAGGAGCAGAAAAGCAAGACTCTGATGTGGGTTATAGAAAATGAGATCCTAAGGTAGAGTGAATGAATTAAAGGACAAGTAAAAACTGGGACCAATGCAAAAATGAACAAAATATAGCAATCCATGAAGCCGAGAAAAACAAAAATCACAGATGCTAAAATTTGATGCTATCATATTGCTTTGATGAAGACATGTCTAGAAAAAATGGAAAGAGTAGTTTGGAGTGTTATAACCATATTAGCACAGATTATTGGTGTTTTGTATTACATCATATGTGTATCTAGAACATCAAGCACTGACAGTTTATGGGTTTATTGCATGCCACAAGCGAGAGTTTCCCACCACCCGTCGATAATATTGTTAGTGGGGGACAACTGAACAAGAATAAGTTAGATGCACAAGAAGCCTTTTCAAATTTTACCACTTTGCATTTGGTGTTGGGTTCAACGTTTATAGAAATTTAATTTAATTTGAAATTTATGATATTACTGATTCAATTTAATTTAAAATCATTATAATATTACAGTGAGCGAGAGACAGGTGAACAAGAATACGTCAACAAGAAGATAGGTGGACTGCATGCTCCAACTCATAACTAGATGTCTTATTCATACAATCTGCTCTTCCTTCAATACAACCAGTCTCAAATGGTTGCAACATATGGCGTATCGTATGGACGACCGGTGATAGCCTGTGGATAATGCAGTGGTGACTGTCTTTGCCTCGTCACTACTGTATAGTAAAAGTCTACCTAGCTAAAACATGTCACCAACCCTGCCTTCCATCAGCTTTATGCTTGCACTTAACAATCTTGCATGTTGCCTCCTCCTTGATGGTCATACGTTCAACTACGCGTGTGTTGAGGAAAATGCCTCCACCATTGATGATGATAGTCCACATCGAGAAATAGCTGCAAAGACCTTAGCCTATGCATGTTCATTTGTAGAAATGCAACATGAACTTATATGAGGCAACATGAAGTTCATATTGCAAAGATGATAGTTAGGGAAGCATTTGATTTCTCAGCTCGTTGCCAAGGAGTGGGTACCATACATGGACTGTAATTTATCATTGACGACTTTCAATTTTATTTCATGTTTTTCTGTCATATTTTAACCTATTGGTTGTGCCAATGTTGATCTGAGATACCAGTGTAGCCTTCTCACGATAACATCCTCAAGAATGCTACAACTAAACCTAGGAGGGCTATGAATGTTGTCTATTTCCATAACGTAGTCGCATGAAGTGAAAAAGAGGCTACGACCCACCCTCCTAGAAGTTTATGTGATTGTGCATTTGGGTGTTTTTTCCTGGCTGCGAATTGATGCGCCTGCTCACCTCTGTGCACATGATTGCATTCTCTTTCATAAAGAGTTGTAAGATAGAAACAGGTCCTACAGGTAATGTGGAGAGTGTTGTTGATTGTTTGGGTAATGCTATAGTGGATGTGAATTACAATGGGATTGTCAGTTTGTGAGTCAAGTGCACAAACACTTTTCATATGAAGAGGCACCAGATGAAGTAAAAATCTAGTATGAAGAGTTTAAAACTGATGTCATGACTCTATTTGCAGCTGCTCATACATGGAATATTGACATTACAAGGAGACTTCTAGTAAGCCAAAACCTATTTATTATATATATATATATAGATATAGATATATATCGTTCGGATTTCAGTTATGTTTTAAGTTCCATGAATCTTCTAAGGAATTTGTCCTCATGATGATATGTAATGATCCAATAGTCTAGGTGAATGAAATTTTCTCTGATTATGATCATATCATTGGTCCTAAGTTTCTTCTTCTCATTACAAATATGTTAGAATTTCATCCTTTGGAGAACCTTGCACACTACAAGGTGCTAGTTTGGTTGACAACAAGTCTGAAAACCTTCCTCTTTTTACACGGATGCTTTGTCGTGGGTTTACTTGTTTGGGCTTGAGCGACATGCGTTGGGAGCTCTCTTATCATTGTTATGGCTGAGGGACGTGATGGTCTTCTGGCCATTTTGCTACTGCTTGCTCCACATCTTCCTCAGTGATGCAAGACAGGAGGATGTCTGGATCTACGTCAAGGTTGTTGCCTCGCACAAGCAGTACATTGTGGTTGTTCGCCTAGAAGTGAATAAAGGACTTATATTTATCTATCACCGACTGCAGCACACGGGGCAGCTGCTTAGCCCATGAGTTGAGGTGCGTTATGCGGTTACACATCAGGAGGAATTTTCTTCTTTTGTTGATTAGTTCCCAGTTATACCTATGCATGCATGGGGGCCTTCTAACATACGCACTTACCACTAGTGTGAGGTGAAACAGTCACGCAGTTTTTTTATTAGTACGCAGATGGGAAAAAGGAAGAAAAAACATAATGTCCTATATAATGCGTGTTACCCAGCCTATACCTTTAAGGAGCCTTATTTAAGTGGATACAGATATGAAGCACCATCATTGGGATCAAACAAGTTGTGGTTTTAACATATATAATACAATACCTGGAACCTTTACTTTGGAAACTCATACCTAGAAACACCTATGTTCACCCTTTAGAACTTATAGGACCTCATTGCATACCTCTGCCTTGGATGGGAATAGCCTCGGAAATTAGAGGTTGGAATAGACTCTTTTTCCCATTATCCAAATCAAACTACAACCTGTGTTTTACTAACATAACCTTTCATCTTATCCACCCCACGGGATCATATGGGAAATCCCTCTTGTCAGACCAAATAGAGTCCCTGCTCTCTTTGTACTCACGGAGGTTTTACCTTATTCTCCCTCGTCCTGGCTGAAAAAATGATAACCTGGTATCCTGCTATGCCCGTAATCAGAAATGAATTCACAGGCATAAAATAAAAGTTGTAGGCATGGTCGATTGCATAACTTAACGTACTTCACACCTAACCTGGAAAGTATTGGAATGTCTCTTCTTTGGCGAATGTCGAACTGTCATTCAATGCCCTTGGTTTCTGAATGAGGTCCTTACCATTACTTTAGTTTATAGAATACATCTTCTACAACAAGCATGGAATGCGCAAAGGAACCAAAAGTGCAATTATCATAGCCCTAACCACGAAGCTAGTCAGAATAGCTACACAAATTCTGACATGTAGAGTAAAGAGGAAAGAAAATAGGGTAAGTGCACATTATATTTTCTTGCAGCCGTCGAGCCTATTCATGAGGAAAATCCCTTTATTGGTGCCATATATTCATTAATGATTTTGTTGAAGGAATTAGTGAGGCATACTCAAAGGCCAACCCCTTCAATCGTGGCTTCTTTCTTCTGACATTTTCTATGTTCAACTAGGAATCCCTATGAGGTGATGACTTACTCCTACAACTTCACCAAATCCATGCCTTCGAAGTAAGTCCTCGGCAATGGAATCTTCCCAAGACTAAATTCCACGAGGACGCTAACCCGTTGGTGAGTGCGACCCCAAGGTTGAATCCCATCCGAGTGAAATCCAGTCCCTCCGTCCTAGATTGGATGATGGATCGCGTGAAGGTTTACTATCGGCTAGTGTCTGATAAGGGTGACACTTCTACGAAGGTCATCGACATAAGTCGGTTCATGAAAGAGGAGTTAAAGCTGATGATCGCAGACACCGTGGTCGTGAAAATGGACATTGAAGGAGTAGAATGGCCCATTCTTAGACGCTGGATGAACGTGTTAGGAACCCATGTCAACCCTTCTATTTACTTTGTTAGTATATTGTTGTTGGACGCTTATGCTTTGTAAGTCGTCCCCTAGTATTTGTTGATCCATAGTTTGTCTTATTGTTGTTGGACGCATATGCTTTGTAAGTCGTCCCGTAGTAATTGTTGATCCATAATTTGTATTGGCTCATGGTTTGTATTGACACATGGCATTGACCCATGGTATTGGCGCCTAGAATTAGTATATAAGTTTGTGTTGAGACCAATGAAGGCACCGTGAAGTTATTTGTATTGAGCTTGTTCAAAGGAGGTTTCCCCCTCGAAGTGGCCTACGATCAATAAAAGTGATTCTGAGTTCTGATATTTCTGCTATCTTGTGTATTTTCATTAATTAATTGTTACAGGTTCTTCACATCTGGTATCACAGCACTTTCTTGGGCTCGCTGGGTGAAATTTCTGCCAAATTTTATTTTTGCATATGTTGCAGCTTCGGATCTGGGAATAATCCCTATCCGCTTAACTGTGGGAAGTACTTGGGCATAAGCCCTAAAACTCATTGTGAGGAGTACCACAGGAACCCCAAAGTAGCTGGCCCATTGAGAGGACATGCCAGTGAAAAGGGAAACGACCCCTACCTGATTGACTAGTTCCCACCCGTGAGGTAAACCAAGAGCTGTCGTTTGTGGTAAAGCGGTTATCAGTTTTACCCAAGCCGTGGAGTGAGGGGTACTCCCTTAATACACAAGCCGTTAGATAACATTGGTGGCCGAGTGAATCCCCTGAACCGATATGAAGCAGAACATACCTGGGGTCCATATCTATTTTCAGCTGAACTCTTGCCGATCACTTTCGCGCCATTGCAGATCCATTTGTTGCCGATCACTTCTGCGCCATTGCAGATCCATTCTGAAAGTCGGTTCAAATCCATTCTAAAAGTCGTTTCAGATCCATCCGTTTCTGATCCATTCTAAGCCGTTTCAGATCCATTTGTTTTTGATCCATTCTGAGTCGTTCTAGATCCCGTCGTTTTTTATCCATTTCGAAAGCCGTTTTAGATCCATTCTGGGGAAAAAAAAAAAAAAAAAAACTTCACTAACACCCCTGCAATCGCATTATGCATATTTCATTCCTGAGGACCATATCCCAAATTCCACTTCTCAAAGCCAGGAATCCCACATTTGTCTATTTTTAGGGTTTTCCATAACTTCTTCAATTTTCACCCACTCGCCTCCAAATTTTGCCACCGTGTTCATTCCCTATTTCTGCTTCTTTGTCCCTCTTTGACAAATTTTCTCATTCTTTCACCCTGCTTCTGAAATCTCCATTTTTTGCTTCACTGTCCATCAGAAAGTGTCCAAAACCTAGTCAAACCCCAATTACTCCTCCGAGTTTTTCCCAAATCCGAATTTCCCTTTACTAATTAAGCTTTTGTTTGTGTTTTTCTATCCATTCCCAAAAAAAAAAAAAAAAAACTCCTGGTTATGGTTGTCACCCACGCAAGAGCAAAAACCATGGAGGAAGCACTTGCAGCCATCCAAACCAAACTCCAAGATCTGGATGAAAAATTTCTCAGCCTCCATCTCCAACATTCAGTCATGAACAATCACCAACAACAAGAATCTTTTGCAACCAATGGGTTCTCTTCTTCCAACAATTTTCGTGGTCCAGAGCTTGAATTTCCTTGCTTCAATGGTACTGATCCGACTGGATCGATCTATTGTGCAGAACAGTATTTCAGTCTGCATAATACTTTTGATGTCCAAAAAGTTCCACTTGCATCCTTTCATTTGGAACAGGAAGCCCTTCAATGGTACCGTTGGTACATCAAGGCTCATGACGAGCCAAAATGGATAGATTTTTGCCAACTCCTTTTGCAACGATTTGGTCCTAGTGCTTTTGATGACTTCACCAAAGCACTCACTAAACTTCGTCAAAGTGGCACCGTGAGAGAATATCAAACAGAATTTGAGAAACTAGCCAATCACACAGAAGGATTGTCTGTTGAATTCTATAGGAGTTGTTTTATCAGTGGTCTTAAGGATGAAATATGTTCAGAGGTTAAAATGTTATGTCCCAACACAACGATGGAAGTCCTAGGGTTGGCTAAGTTGGCAGAAGACAAGATTGCAACCCAACAACGCTCCAAACCCACTTTTGTTCCCTTTCGAAATATGGGTTCTCAACGACCTCCCATCCCGCCAGCTCCTCGACCAACTCCTATCAAGCATTTGTCTGAAACAGAGATGCAGGCACGCAGAGAAAAAGGGCTTTGTTATAATTGTGATGAGAAATTCACTTGGGGACATAGATGTGTTCAACAAAAGCTCTATCTCTTGGATATGGATTCTTCGCCTACCTCTACAATTGGTGAAGAAACTCCAGATACAATGGATGATCAGGTCGACATTCAGGAGCTGCCTATTGACTCCCCATCTCAGGATGAACAACCAGAGATATCTCTCCATGCTTTATCCGATGTCACCACCCCCAAAACAATGCGGGTCAGGGGTTACTTCAAGAAGCTTCCTCTTACAATACTCATTGATTCTAGTAGCACTCATAACTTCATTGACCCTCAGATCGCCAAACATGCTGATTGTTTTGTCCATCCTTGCTCCAACTTTGAAGTCATGGTTGCCAATGGGGGCACCTTACCTTACAAGGGGAAGTGTCACAATGTGAGTATCTCTCTGGACGATTATAACCTGCGCTCTGACATGTTTTCCTTGTCCCTAGGAGGATGTGATGTGGTTTTGGGCGTTCAATGGTTACGCACACTTGGCCCCATTTTATGGGATTTTGCTGAACTTTGGATGCAGTTTTCAGTCAATGGGAAACAACACAAATTTAATGGCTTACAAAAAGGGTCTCTTCGCATCATCAGTTCACATCGCCTGCAAAAGATCCTGAAGAAGAATTCACATGGTGTCATCGCTCAACTGCATTCCATTTAGATGCACCCATCAATGGTCTCCCCTACTTCCTTGGATAGATATGTAGGTGTCCTTGCTGAACCAGTGGGCTTGTCACCTTCCAGAGACCTTTTCGGTAAGAATTTAGCCGCATCTACATATCAACAGGAAATGATGGCTATTTTGCATGCAGTATAGAAGTGGCAGCCATACCTATTAGGGAATTATTTCTGCATTAAGACTGATCTCCAGAGTCTGGAAAATTTCCTAGCACAATGGGTCTCCTCCCCAGCTCACCTGAAATGGGTTATCCAACTCATGGGTTATGCCTATGCGATCACTTACAAGAAGGGTAAGGACAATATGGTGGCAGATGCTCCTTCTCGCACATTTGATGACCCAGTTTCTCTTACAGCTATTTCTCTGCTTGTTCCAAATTGGTTGCAATCTGTTCAACAGGGCTATCTCTTCTATGAACTCCATGCTTCTTCATCAACAGGGCACTCTGGGTTCCTCAAAATGTATGACCGGGAACAATGTAACTTCTTTTGATAGGGACTGAAAATGACAATTCAACAGATGGTGGCTAACTGTGATACTTGCCAGGTCAATGAGGGTGAAACGACACTCCTTTCGGGACTACTCGAACCCTTGCCCATCCCTACACAGATTTGGACAACTTTTTATATGGATTTCCTAGAAGCGCTCCAGTGGCACAATACCACATCTAAAAGGACACCATATGCAACAGTCTATGGACATGCACCGCCAATTATTCTTCCATACACCCTCAGCAGCTCCCTAGTTCAAGCAATTGACTCGGTTCTTCAAAACCACGATCAGATTCTTCTCATTATGCAGGACAATCTTCACATGGCAAGAATTCGACTGAAACAACAAGCCAATTAGCACCGTTCTGAGTGCACTTTTCACGCAGCTGATATGGTTCTTCTTCGTCTATAGCCTTCCAAGCAACCCTCCCTGAAACTCACAAGGCGTCAGTGGCCCGGAATGCAACCCGAGGATGCTACAAGGGAACCACTCCTTCAGATTCTGCATCAATTTCCACATCTAAAGCTTTGAGGACAAAGCTTTTTCTAAGGGAGAGGGGATGTTAGGAACCCATGTCAGCCCTTTTATTTACTTTGTTAGTATATTGTTGTTGGATGCATATGCTTTGTAAGTCGTCCCTAACATTTGTTGATCCATAGTTTGTCTTATTGTTGTTGGACGCATATGCTTTGTAAGTTGTCCCGTAGTAATTGTTGATCCATAGTTTGTATTAGCCCATGGTTTGTATTGACACATGGTATTGACCCATGGTATTGGCGCCTAGACTTAGTATATAAGTTTGTGTTGAGACCAATGAAGGCACCGTGAAGTTATTTGTATTGAGCTTGCTCAAAGGAGGTTACCCCCTCGAAGTGGCCTGCGATCAATAAAAGTGATTATGAGTTTTGATATTTCTGCTATCTCGTGTATTTTCATTAATTAATTGTTGCAATTTCTTTACAGAACGATCCAGACATGCCTCGCATTATCGATGAACTCTTGGTTGAAGTTCATTATCGATGAACGGGGCCCGATGCTGGCATAGAAAATCTCTGAACCACCCACCCATTACTATTATTAGCTTGTTGAAGGCACCATGCAACCCCTGCCTGTAAACTTGTAAAGAAAGAAATCCTCACTTCAGACACTAAAGTACTGTGAGAATTCCCCCTGGTTGCAGATATTATGATTTTCATTAAAAATCGTTGAGATCTTGGTTGCAGAAATCGCGATTCACATTAAAAATCGCTAATGACACCACGCCGCCAAGGCCTAGGGCACAACGCCCCAGGAAGATGTCAGCTGCACGGGAGAAATAAGCTCCATGGAAAATAGCATTTACGATAAAATATTATTAATATATAAAAATCAGACTATTGAAAACAATTGCAAAACACAAAAAATTTCGGATGCGATCCCTAACTAATCGACTTGCCCGAAAAATATATGTCGGGGACATAATAAATAATGAGGTAGTAAAACAAAATTTGGATTAAAGTTAGATCTAGTGTATGTGTAAATGATTTTGAGTGATATGCGAGGAGTGATCTAGATTTATGTGAGAATGAAATGAAAGAGCATATATAGAACAAAAATACATAGGTATATTGCAAGGAACGCAATGATACAACAAACTCAAATTCTATTAATTGAATGAAACATAACAAACTATAAAAGCAGCTAGAATGGTGGTAGATTTATCTTTGAGAAGAGATGTAGCAGCTATGCTCATTCATCACAAGCTGATTACAAAAGGAGGCAGAAGGGCCTTTTTATCACAAGTATGAGGGAGAAAACCCTAACATCCAAAAACCTAACCATATGAGATGATCCGTAAAAAGTTTTGAGGGTCCCGAGGTGGTTAGTTGAGGTGTCAACTTCTTAGAGGCATAAATTTCACATACAATATTAGCTTAGGGCTCTCGGTAGCTTGTTGGAAATAACTAATTGAGAAGTACACATTTCGCTTATGAAGTCTTGCCTTTGGCTACAACTAGACGGTGTGGCAAAAAAACGTCATTTAGGGTCTCAAAATAGCCTCGAAATTTTGGACATGAAAATCTGTACAAACTGCCAAACTGGAAAATTTGTCTTGAGCTTGTGCAATAGGTGGGTGGCCATTGATATCCATCTGGAGTAGCCCTCTAACCTGAAAACTTCTAAATTGGAAAAGTTGTTTTGAGCCAGTGGAATACATCGCAGGCCATTGATATCTAGCTAGATCAATTATCCCTTTTTAAGAAGCAATAGTATCCATTGTGTCAAGTCCCTCATCATATGACATATTGTGTGTTGATTTCAAGTCCTGGTGAGACATTTGCTAAGGTGAAGAAGTTGCCTTGCTTTGAAAACCTGATAGAGTTGTAGTTTATGGATGTATTGGACTCGTTCAACAATTTTGGTTTCCTTATCATCCTTGGTCTGAACCGGTTTGGATGATTTCTTTTTGGAGGAGCACCTTGAATGCATTGCCTTGCACTGTAGAGGTACCTAGATAGGGAAGGAAAAAATGCCTTTGTGTTCTTGTTTCTACTCAGTAGAGGGACTTTGCAGATAGGTTGTGGAGGTCTTTATGATCTGATGTTCACCTTCAAAGGAAAATGTGAAGAGGGGAAATTTCTGCGTATGGGAGATTATCTTTCTGCACTCCTCGGTTGAGGTAAAAGATTCTACAATAGGTGCAACTCTCTCTTTCGTATCCGATAGAGTTGTCCTCCCAAAGTGACAATGACACTACGAGGTCGTGACTCATACAAAGCGTGATGCTTCCACATATATGGATGCCCTAAAAGAACAACATAGACTTCAAGTGGGACCACATCACATATTACCTCGTCTTCGAAAGGCTTGATGTCGTATGGTAGATGACATTGCTGACAGACACTAATACCTCACCCTTGGATTAGCCAAGCAATGGTGTATGGTTGCAGGTGTGGTGTTGTCTGTAGCTCTAATCTCTTGATGATTTCTGTTGAGGTCGGGTTCTTTTGGTTGCTGCTGACAACAACACAATGTAGGGGGACTCCATTCACCCACATCTGTGAGTGGAAGAGGTGTTATTCTACCTCTTAATCTTCTATTTCATATAGAAGAATCTATGTGGTAGCGACAGTGACACTGGGTTCTACAGCATTGATCCACTTCCCTATGTCTACAACTATGACGTTGGGTTTTGAATCAAAATCGGAACCAAGATCTGATTCTGAAGCTTTGATCTCGACCACCAATGAATGCTTTGAGTGACATTCATCAGTGTTGTGACAAGGGATTTTGTGGAAATCATGTAAGTTTTAAACCTGTGTAGAGAAGCAAAGCATACAGATTCTTTTAAGAAAAATAGAGATTACATCATAGCATTCATACATATTACACAGAGATTTACCTTGGAAACCCTTAACCGGGAAAACTAACAAACCTTGGAGCCACACCTCCTATTCTTCTTCTTTTTTTCATTATGAATCACTCACAATACAATATAGGTATTCCGTAAGATCCAATACCCTAATCCGTTAACCCGGATTAGTAAATAGACCCCAATCCCTTAACCGGTATTAAATCACATATTTTTAGAAAAATCCCCAAAATAACCAAAAAACAATCTGGAGGGATCGTCACGCGCAGCGCTGACAGGCGCACTCTCCCCTTCACATACATGCAGAGAATATAACACATAACCAACAACTCACACCACTTCCTTGTGTCCTCCTTTATCTTTCCCTTAACCTTCTTTGCTTGTGGCTGGCACTCGTTTTCTTGGGGTTGGTTGTCCTTTCCCTACACTTTGTTCCGTGAGCTAGGGTTTCTCTTGCCTTGCTTCTATGGCGGATTTGTAGGTCCAAATTCTCACTTGTTCTTTTGTTGAAATTTTTGCTCGATTTTGATAACATTTCGATAAGCATCTCCCAATGAAGAGATGTCTAGGAATTCCATCTCTATTCGGATGTACCGATGTAGGACACTACGATATTCTAGAAATGGGTGTTGCTCAGAGTCTCTGATACCCAACTTTGTGTATTAGTCATCATATTTTTCCACAGGTTGATATTGTTCCTTAACAACATCTATAAAAGAATCCCAAGGGGGATCAACCTCATATATTTCAAACTCCTTCGTTATATTTTGCTCACAATAAGTTTTCCACCAATTTTTGACATGGGGGACAACCTTAAGGAGCACAAAGGTGATCTTTTCCCTGTCGGGAAAATCGCAGACAGAGTAATACCCTTCTAGCAAACTCGACCATTTATCTAGGGCATCAACATCGATCTGGCCTTTAAAAAAAGGAATATCAAAGTTAACTTTTCCCTTAAATATTGTGGCTCCTCTTAAGTGACTGCTTGATGATCCCTATGTTGCTGCCGACATGCGTCGAAGAATCTAGGAGAAATTTTCTATCATCTTGTTCCTTTGTTGTGCGAGGGCTTCCTCAAGCAACAACTTGATACGATGTCCTTCTTCGTCATCTCTCTTCTCTTCGGCCATGGGAGGTGGTTTGGGTCTATGGGGGTGGTTTTCCCCATTCTCGACTAGTACAAGACCCAACTCTCAATATCCACATCTCGTTGGGGACATGCACTAAGAGACAATAGAGAGCAGATTGCTCTGATACCACTGATCTGTATTTATGTAAGAATGAAATGAAAGAGCATATATAGAACAAAATACACAGATATATTGCAAGAAACAAAGATATATTGCAAGGAACACAATCATACAAAAAATTCAAATTCTATTAATTGAATGAAATAGAACAGACTGCAAAATAAAAGAAGCTAGAATGGTGGTAGCTTTATCCTTGAGAAGAGATGTGGTGGCTACACTCATTCATCACAAGTTGAATATAAAAGGAGGCCGGAGGGATTTTTTATCATAAGCATGAGGGTGAAAACCCTAACATCTAAAAACATAACCCTAGGAGATGATCCATAAAAAGGTTTGCGGGTCCTGAGGTGGTTAGTTGAGGTGTTAACTTCTCGAGGGCATAACTTTTGCATATGATCTCCATTTAGGGAATTTAGTAGCTCGTTGCAATGATTTAGCCAAGAAGTGCACATATCGCCCATCCAGTCCTACCTCCAACTACTTTTAGATTGCGGCGTCACCAAAAAACATCATTCAGGGCCTCAAAATAGTCCCAGAGGTTTTGGACATGAAAATCTATACAAACTGCCATATTGCAAAAATTGTCTTGAGCTCGTGGAGTAGGTGGGTGGCCACCGATATCCTTCTGGAGTAGTCCTCCGACCTGAAAAAATGCCAAACTATAAAAGTTGTTTTGACCCAGTGGAATAGGTGGGTGGCCACCGATATCCATTTGGATTAAGAAGCTATAAATCTCAACTTCGTATTCACATAATACAAATGCTACCTTTATTATAGCATAAGAAAGATTTCAACTTTACACCTCTTTCATGCAAAAATATAGACTTATCAAATGATCATGAAATAATTGACTAATACCTTATCCTTATCTCAAAACATCAATACCTTTCTTTTCAATACCATTTTCAAATGAAAACTCTTATTTTTTCACAAATTCTTTTAACATAAACAATATTTAATATCATTTACCTTTGCAATATACAATTAGAACAACCTTCCCAGGAGTTTGGTTTCCTTGTGTCTCTTTTAATATCCTAAACTTGGATATAAAAATATACATAACTGTATTAGTAACCAGTAAGCTTGGAGAGAACTTTATAATTGAAACTGTTAGGTTGTTGGCCACCAATTACATTTTGAGTAGGTTAAACTAAATATGCTTTAGGTCATGTCCAACCTCTTTGATTAGGCAAATGGGAATATTCCAAAAGGATTAGTAGAAAGCAAAGAGGAATGGATTTAGATGGTGAAAATTTATAACAAAAGAGCTCAACAACAACTAGAGATGGGTGGAAAAAACATGCTAAGCTAAGTAGTCTGTAGAAGAATAGATTGGAGAAGAAAAAAAGCAGTGGGGGACAACGTAGGGGATGGCAATTAATTTCAAGGGTGTTGTGGAGGACACTTTGTATATGCTAACTAAATCAGCTTAGCCTTGTCAAAATTTGATAATTCAAATATTTGTAAGTTTAAAGAGATTCGTTGTTTAAATTAATTTTTTTATGATTTGGGTTGATTTAAAGGTCCCTAAAATGTTGTAGATGGCAGTTGTGAATTGATGAAATTGTAACTTTAGTGTAGTGGGATTGCAGTTTAATATATCTAATCAAATATATGCCAAAAAACACCACCTAAAAGTGCAAACCACCACTAAAAGGACGATTTAGTAAACCTTCAGCCTATAACATTGTGGAGAGGCTCAAGTCAAATGTACAATCTTTTCACTTGAAAATGTATTTCAAAATCTAACCTACATGCATGAGTTAAAACCAAACTAGGGCTTAAAAATGAACTAATGAAGGATGGTTAGAGTCCACTTCAAATCCCAACCTAGAGGATGTAAACATTTTTAGGTGGGGCTTCCCAACAAGTGTCGAGTTAGGACTTTCACCATGACATCTTTCGAATTACATAATTCGAAATCAATCCATGTTATAGTTATTATTAATAGTTTTCCCATTGTGAAATCAAACAAATAATTGGAATTATCTTCCTATACAATTATTTTAAAGCCCTGCTTTAATGATTTAGCCTACAACATTGTGGAGGGGTTCCAAGGCGAATGTACAATATGCTCCAAATCTAACCTACATGCAAGAGTTAAATGAAAACTAGGGCTTAATAGACGAGTTGAAGAAGGATGGTTATAGTCTACTTCAATTCCAAACCTAATGTAAACATTTTAATTGGGGGCTCGCCGGAAAGTGTTAAGTTAGGATTTTCACCATGTCATCTTTCCAATTATATAATTCCAAATTGATCCATGCTAATTTTTTTCATGAGATTTTCCATTATGAAATCAAACGAGAAATTTGGAATCCTCTTTGTAAATAATTCTTTTGAAGCCCTGCTTTAATCATTTACCCACACCATCACCTATAGCTTAGAGTTTTGTGCAGTTATTTTAGCGAGATGTCATCAATTGTAGCTCAAAGTTCGGTGCCAAATTATTTTCTTTAGTAGCGAATTTTGATATCATTTTTTTTCATCAAGGGAATAAATGAGAGAATAAGGAGAAAACCAAATTTTATAGCTTCAATGTAATTCTTATAATATTTTAGATATAGGATTGTTTTAAATTTGGAAATTAAAATAATTGTTAAGATCTAAAATAGATCTATAATATTACTTGAAAATAGTAAATAACATAATTATTATTTAAGTAAATTGGTTTGTATCATTTTTACAATTGAAAATGATTATATATATATTAGTAATTTTTTTTCTTCTTATACTATTTAAATAAAGAATATTAATGTAATTTTAATTTATTAAAAAAATTAAATTGCGTCGAGAAGGTGCATTTTTACAGCCGGGGTGGAGGGGAAGTGTCCGTCCGTCCCATAAAATAATACAATAATAATAATAATAATAAAATAATAAAAAATAAAAAATAAAAAATAAAAATAAAGTTTGAAGATTTGATCCCTCTTGGTGCTTTGTAGAATCAAAATTAGATAAACCTATATTGATTATTATTTACAAATCTTATTATTGCATAATTTTAAACATTTGATAATACCCTTCTCTTAAATACACCAAAAGTAATGTCATTTTTAACTTATATAATTATATTTGCAATAAAAATATGTTATAATAATTTGATAAGAATGAGGGAAAGTTAATACCTTTGGAAACACAATGCTTTTCTCTAAATAACGGTATCGCTTTTTTTTCTTGCATTTATAGATATAAGAAGATTAAAAAAATATTATAAGGTTTATTCAACGAGTTGATATTATCAATGTTTTTTATTGATTTTTTAAAATTGTATAAAGTTTATTCAATAAATTGATATTATCGATGTTTTTTACTTTTACTTTTTGGGTAGAGGGGGTTATTTTTGACCCGAGAGAAAATATAGTTAAGACTTATGTACGTGGATTAGGATTTGGTACAAACAATCAAGCATAGTGTTATGCTTTGTTTATGGGATTGAAACAATCTCGTGCTTTAGATATCTTTTCTCTTGTGGTGATTGGAGATTCGCTCGTTATCCTATCTCAAACTTGTCGTCGACAAGAAATTCAGGATCAAATAGCTAGAAGACTTCATACTTGCATCATGGGACTTACTATCCAATTCCAATCCCTTCAAATCTTTCATGTTCGAAGAGAACATAATTCCCTTTCAGATGGATTAGTAGATTAAGCCTCTTCTCTTCCTAAAGGGAGTTTAATTGAAGATGAAGGTCCACCTCATCAATGATGGCTCCCCTAATGATGGATTCAATGCATGTATTCGTGATGTTATACCACTTGAGTGTATTTACTGGATGGCATGTGAAAGCAAGGTATTTGATGGCGATTGTTGACAGGTGTAGGGTTGCAAGACATGTAACTTTTATTTCTCCTCGATATGCAAATCATCGTCCCTGTCTTTTTAATGGTTGTTGGTGGAGCAATTCTTTTGGATAGATCGTTTGTGATGGAACAATTCTTCTGTTTCTTTAATTTCAAATTATCGTCAGAGGCTCTGCTTTAACATTTAGGGATTTGTGTAGTTAGTGGAAGGCTACTAGTTTTGGGACCAGGACTCGAGTGAAGTCTAATGTTTCCTAATTGCTCGTTTATGTCGTGTTGGAGGTAAGATCTTCTGTGCGTACTCTGGTTTTATGATGGCGTTGAGAACTTCCTGGATTTTCTCAACCTTCTACTTTGTTCGAGGAGATAGGCCTCTTGATTACAATATGGTTTCTAGAGAGGGTTTCTTCTCTCAGACTAGTCCAACTCGCCTCGATGTTTGGCTATCTCGGGGATCCGGGATTTGGGAGATCTTTGTTCTACCCTCTGACATTGGATGGGAAGATTTTTCTTCTCTGTTTCCCCTCGGTTATGGTGAAGCAATTGCTCTCTTTTGGACTCTTTGCATTACAAGTTTAATAAGGCTAATTAGCGATAGGCAAGTGATTTTGTTTAACCATGAAGGCATTAGCCCAGTGAGATTCCTCCTTCGCAACTATAGGTGACTTTTCATATCTGGTAGTGCTAGTATTTTTAGAATTTGCAGTATTTCAACTCTCATTGACAATGAAAAGAGTATAGAGAATCTATCAAAGAGAACTTCTTCAGCTCAGGCAAGCATACTTGACTTTCAGCGACAGATGAGATGGATTAGGGACCAATTGGAAGGGATAATTGAAGTTGTTCAACACCTTACAACTCATATTCCAATTATGGATGGCCATTTGGACTATTTCAATGATACTTCTCAGTATCTCTCTTTCCTAAGCTCTGGTTTGGATGCTCGACTTGGTATTGATGAAGGAATTGTTCATAATTGTGTTTATAAGGTGAAAGTCCTTTCGAAGGCTGTTAAAAATCATGAATATCTCCTTGTAGGTAAGTCTTCCAATGATGATGAAAATTCAGAAGAGAAACCCAGTGATGGTCTTTCTGTCATACAACTAATTCAGGTTATTTATAGTTCTGAGGATAAAGGTGGAAATGAAAACAATCAAGATAACGAAGTTTTAAGGTTGTAAAGAAACAAAGGATGCTTCAAGAGACTCACAGACAGATGATTATTCTAAGGATGAAGATGCAAAGGTTTCCATAGACCAAGATTTAGAGAATGACGCTGTTAGTCTTGTTGAGGACATTGGTGAAGAAGAGGTCGACAAAAATTCTAAAGAGCAAACTAAAGAACTTCAACATGTCCAAGTTTCTGATGAAGATACTAGTGACTAGTTTGTCCATATATGAATTTTTTGTAGGTTATTTGTTGGAGAAATGCTAAAATTTACTATAAATTAGGAGATTTTGTTTTTTGTTTCTTCAATAGATGATTGTACCTAAATTTTTGTTTCCTCAAAACTTAATAAAAACCTCTAAATTATTTAAGGATTTTTGTGATGCTCTACTAAACTTATTCATCCTTTTTAATATGAAACCGATTTTAATCATTACTATTACATTTTCTTATTTTATTTTTATTTTTTTTAAATTGTAATTTTATTAAATAAAAACAAAATTAATTTTAATATAAAAATACATTCTTTTATAAAGTTCAAAAACAAAAACAAGAAGTGTATAGTTCTAAACAAACCTATCTTTAGTCCTATAACATTCTAAATTTCTATTTTTTAAAAAGTAACAATCCTAAACTTTCATGACATTTGATCTCCACATAATGCTTAGATAAAAGGTGTTTGAAAGTATCCAAAGATATGTTTGGCTTCTATTCGTCACTTTTTTAGCTTTCAACTTCATTGTTCCTTTCTCTCGAAAAAAAATATTGTCAAAATCAAAGCAGTGTTTTTACATACTACTCTAACATGTAATTTGCAACTATAAGTTCTATTTATCCATTTTATAACAATGTAAAAGTCCCCAAAAAATTAAATATTTAAATCACTGTTTTTTAAGCTACTATTAAAACCATGAAAGCTCAACTATATAATTGGAACTTTATCGAAACTTATTTTAATTTTCAAAATATAATCTTTATTAAAAAAACTATATACATTTCTAAAAAAATGTTTTTATTTTTTTATTTCACGCCATTAAAATATATCTTAATTTTTTGTTGTTGTAAATTTACTATAATAAAATATTTACTTACAATAATGTTTTGATTTTCCCCTTTTCTGACATTATTTCTTTATTTGCTAGAATTTTCAGATCCGCACCCGATTTATGCCACACTAACCCTCAACTAATTGGATTTGGGGTGTCTCCTCCCAAATAGCTCATCCCTAAAGGGAATTGAACCTAAGTTGCTCTGCTAACAAGAACCACACCTTAACCAAATGAGCTAGGAGGAATTGACATCCCACACCATTAAAATATATCCTAAAAACAATATTTGTCAATCTACAACAATAAAATATTACTTACAATAACATTAAACTAGCATAACCATTTATTTACTTACAATAACATTAAAGTAACAAATCCATTTAAGTTGTTGTTGCCCTTTTTCGGCAAACAACTCCAACCACTACCAGTTCAATTTTGTAGATGGAAGGTTGCAGTTATTGCAAATTAACTTAACAAATTCTCCAACACCGAAAGAGTTTCACAATAATCGAGTGAATTTAAATAGTACTAAAATTTCATTTAGCAAAATTGTGGGTGAGAATCAAATCTTAGGCATGTACGAGCATGTTTCCTCATAATATTCAAATAAAAGAGTACCATGATTCTAAACGAGGTTGTGTGTCAAATTGAAACCCGACTGTAAATTTTTGTCATTTCGAGCGATCAAGCATTTAACTCCGTATTAGCGTCCATGAATTTTTCTGGAATACATTTGAGTGTTCATTTTAAACTTTGAGGCTGAGAAAGTTGTAATGTTTCTATGTTTGGGTGAATTTGATCAAAATTGAAGTGGTGTGTTATTTTTTGTGCAAATGTGCGAAAGCTAACCTGCGTATAGATAGACACATTTGTATAGAAGCATGGAAGAGGGTGTGGGCAATACAAATCAATAGTCAAAATCCGCACCTGCATTAAAAACAATGACAAACAAACTCCAAGAATTTAGGATTTTTGGAGATCAACCTCCAACCCAAAAAAGAGAATAACAATAAGAAGTGTTATTCTAACACCCATGGATGTAATTACATACCACTACTACTAATAAAAGAAGGTAATAATAGGTGTTATTCTAACACCCATGGACGTAATTACATACCATTACTACTAATAAAAGAAGGTAATAAGGAACGAGAAAACAAAATACCATACAAAATCACCAATCTTATAGATCTTTAATTGAGAAAAAGTTATCAATATAATGGATTTTGATACTTCATATTTCTAAATTATCATTTCTTAAACGAGTAAGCTAAAATATCAATCATTTGTGTTGATTATCGGATGATATTTCTAGCCAAAATCTTACAACACTTTTAAGTTGTTGGAATTGCATAATCGAGGTGCCTCTAATTATTCTAACACCCATGGACGTAATTACATACCATTACTACTAATAAAAGAAGGTAATAAGGAACGAGAAAACAAAATACCATACAAAATCACCAATCTTATAGATCTTTAATTGAGAAAAAGTTATCAATATAATGGATTTTGATACTTCATATTTCTAAATTATCATTTCTTAAACGAGTAAGCTAAAATATCAATCATTTGTGTTGATTATCGGATGATATTTCTAGCCAAAATCTTACAACACTTTTAAGTTGTTGGAATTGCATAATCGAGGTGCCTCTAAGGTATTTTTACCCTCACCAAATTCCAACAAATATCACCAAAAAAAATGCAAATAATCAAGCTTAAAACGATTATTAAAATTTATACTTTAATTTCAATAAAACATTAAAAACCCTATACAAAACTTCTAAAAACCACTATAAAAAGTTGACCCTCACCTTACCCTGTCCCTTACTTTCTTTGGCGGAGCGGTTTTATGTCAAACCCACGATGGACCGACATGTCGGTCCGCCTAATTTTCTGTGACAAAATGCACAATAGGGACGTTCACAAAATCCCTCGGAGCGAGAATTTGGACTGCAATATCATTCCGCGCTTAGCCTTATACGAATCTTCTACGTTTCCGTCGATTGACGTGAATCTCAGTCTCAATGCGAATACCGTATCATACATGTAAAGGCATACGAACTCTGCAGAGCAGAAGAGAACAGAGACAGAGGCAGGGAAATGCTTGGCTTAAATAGTCTTCTATTATCAGGCCTGTCTCTTAGACTCGCTAGCTCACGGGGATATGATCAGAAATCTTCTCTCGGCTGGTATTTTCTGCAGGCAGAAAAACGCCATGTTTTGCGGTGCAATTCCTTTGTTAACAGGCGGATATGCCTGTTTGCTTCACAAATATGTGAACCAGAGTCCTGAAAATGGTGACGGAGACAATGCGTTATTGCGACAGAAGCATTTTCGCTTCTATTCCACTGTTTTCCCCCCAAGTTCAGTACGTATTAAACTACACTTTATATCCTTAAAGAGCTAACTCATTTGTTTTTTCTCGGACAAAGAACCTGGAAATATCATCTGTCATTTAACAGGACTTCTTTAATGGCGGAAAACTACGCGATAGCTTGCATTTAGGAGGCAGCAGAATGACAGGTATTTGCAGAATGCATAGCGGTAAGTAGCTTTATCTTCTAGTAATTTGATGATTTTGATAACGGTGCTGGTTATGCTAAAGCTAAATCTGAGTAATAGTGGTGATTTTAACAGCTGGCTATCATAACCTAAGTCTCATTGACTATGTCGGCTGATCATTTTATATTATTCCAACAGCCGTTTGCACTGCCTGATAAGTCAAGTCAGTATGAAATACAATCTTTAACATTTTATTCCGCAGAATGAGTAAATTAGAGTAACATTTCTTGAAGTACTTCAAGAAATTGGCAGAGTACTGAATTTAATGGAAGTTATTTTAGTCAAATTAAATCCAGTCCAAACTGTTGTTTAATATATCTTCCAGCTCAAAATACTCCTCAACCTCTTTAATACCGTGCCAGAATGATTACTTAGACTGTTTCAGCTTAATCTTTAAATCTCACAGAGTAAAGGCAGGGATTATCTCCTGCAGGCTGAAAGTTAAGCTAAATACTACGAACTTTGGGTTGGATGATTGCTTATGTTGAACTAAATCTTTGTAATAGTGTGCTAGATTATTCTTCACGCTGCAATAGGTTAGCTTAGATGCGACGCACGTTCACCTATTTTTTGAATAGACAGCAGGTTATTTTCAAATTTTAAATCCTCCTAACCGTAGACTGGATGGCTGGTTATGGGAACACAGTTTTGTTAGCGCACCAGAGGATTACTAAGGCTGTCGTAGATTATTTGAAATCATAGTAGTTCTGCATAAGAATGATTCCTGGGAATTGGTGATAGGCTGGAGTAAATTTTACTCATCGGGGCCTGGATGATCTATTATGTTAGGTCACACTTCTAATAGTGTGTCAGATTATTCGATAAATTAGCATAATCTTAGTACTTTCAGAGGATAATCTCATACAATAAGCAGTTTAGAGTCTAGACTAAATCTTACTTACTGTAAACAAGATGATCAGCGATGCGAATCTCTCTAATATTGTGCCAGATGATTAATGAAGATTCAAGACTGGTAAGTTGAAATCTTTGTAGTTGTCTGCCAGAATGTTTTCTTTCGGTCAGCAATAGGTTAGATAAGATAAGTTTATTAATGTCCAACTAATGAACACAATAGTGGGTAGACAGGGCTCAGAAGTACAGCCAATGTGAGTTCATAGTGGGAGTGCAAAAGCATATCCTAACCCTATTCTGCAAAAAGCCTAAAAGCTGCAGAAGAGTGTTCATTTGTTCTGGTAGTATTTTTAATCTTGGTGATAATGTGCCATATAAATCTGCTGTCTCAGTCATATGTTTGAACTCTGTACCATTTCTCAATAAAAATGTGCTAGAGAGTGGTCACTTAGGTGAAGTAATAACTTTAAACTAAGTTTCTTGCTGATGTCTGATAAGCCTTCCTGAATATTGTTATACTAAATCTCATGATAGTGTTAGCCTATGGCTTACCTTATGAATCATTAAGTCTTCATGTCACCTTAAATTGTATTATTCATTTAGGATAATAGTGATCAATGTGACTAGGTGAGTTTGTTAAGATTGCCTAGCCTAATTACCATGCATGGTTTTAGGATCTAGAGCATATCTCTCTATGAGGTTTCTTCACCCATTGTACTATATATTTGTAGCTTTGGTGTGAATATTATGAGACTGGGCTAGTGAGCCTTTTTCTGTCATGTTGCTGTACCTGTGTATATTTTAACAGATAGCATGCTGAAATCTACTACTCTTCAATCTTGTCGACAAGCTCAAACAAGTTCCTGAAATTGTATACCAAATGATCGATCATTCTCAGTACTAGTTTAAATTTATGTTAGTAAATGTTTTACTAAATGTTCCCCAAAAGTCGTAATGGATTCTATAATAGTGCATGAAGCAATCACTCACCAAATGATCGATCATTCTCAGTACTAGTTTATATTTATGTTAGTAAATGTTTTACTAAATGTTCCCAAAAAGTCGTAATGGATTCTGTAATAGTGCATGAAGCAATCACTCCTCACTTTTAGTAGTATAGTGTACGCTAAATTAATCCTGAACAATGCCAGGTGAATTTTGTAATAATTTGCTGAATTCTTTTTCCTCCAGGTCCAACTCATGTGACACTGCATCTAATTATGGCTGTAGAATCTCTATATTGTGTTAATGTAAATTTTTCCAGTTGTGTGTTGATTTATTGCACTGAGAGGAGTGATGTGCTCTACAGCCCAGTATGGGGGAGATGTTGTCATGTAACGTAGCATTATGTTACCAAAAATAAAAAAGTAATTAAAAAAATTCATGTTGGCTCATAAAATAAAAAATTAAAACCAAATGAAAAGTAATTAGGCTCATAAAATAAAAAAAATTAAAACCAGCATAGATCCATTCTATCAAGCACCGAGAGGGATCCAATTTCTTTTGGATGTGTAAAAAATTTAAGTTAAAAAATAATTTAGACCTCGAGAAATTGGATCCCTCTCGGTGCTTGATAGATCTGGGTTTAAGATGGATCTATGCTGGTTTATCCTCAATTATGGTAAATTGGTAACATACTAAACGAATTTCTCAGACAGTGTGTCGAATTAGCACTCTTCATTCTTAGTAATAGTCTAGAGTAAACTAGACATAAAGTTTAAGCTATCCTAATTCACACAATGATAGGGTTTCTGATCTCTGCTTCTGCCTTCCTTTATGTCCATTCTTGTTGGGGGTTGTGGAATTGGTTCCATTCTCATTAGTTCAGGCCCTCTCAATGTGCTTCTGATGCTTTCAAGCTGTTCATTGAGTCTGTTTTTGGGAAGTTACAGTCTTGTTCAAAAGCCCCCCCAGCATATTGTTAAAAAGCTAGATGGGGCAGCTTGGCAAAAATCTCATTGGGAGTCCTGGAAAACAAATCACTGCTTTATTCTGAAACTGCCCCGATTGGCAAGTTCACTGTATCCTGATTCCTAGCTGTATAGAAGTCCTTAATGTATGGATTAAAAATGATGACTACGATACATGGTTGGGAAGTTGAAATTCAATTACTGTGGAAAAGGCTTTAATACATTTCTGTTTGCAAATAAGGCTGACAGATATTTTGGGGCGGGGGTTGTGAGCTGACCTCTCATTAGTTCGGGGCCTCACTTGCCTTCTTCGAAAGGTGCTTATGATGCCTTCAAGCTGCTCGTTCAGTCTGTTGCAGGAAAGTTAGACAGTCTAGTTTAAAGGGCTCGCAGCATTTTGTTAAAAACTTAGATGGGCTCCTAGGCTCAAAATCATTGGGAGTGCCACAGGACAAAGCACTTCTGCTCTCTGAAACTGCCCTGATTAGCAAGGTTATTGGATCCTAGCTGTCTAGAAGTCCTTGCTGGATGGATTAAAAAACTGTGGTCACAACATATGGTTGGGAAGCTTACATTCAATTACCATGGAAAAGGCTTCTATGCATTTCTGTTCGAAAATAGGGCTGACAGAGATTTCAGGAGGGGGAAGAGTGTTGGCTGCCCTCTCATTAGTTCATTCCCTTGCCTGCCTTCTTTGCAAGGTTTCTGATGTCTTCAAGTTGCTTGTTCAGTATGTTGCATGGAAGTCAGTTTGATTCAAAATACTCCCAGCATTTTGGTAAAAGGTTAGATGGGGCTCCTCGGTTTAAAATCTTCTCTGAAACAGCGCTGATTGGCAAGTTTTATGTATCCTGGCCATCATTTCAAGTCCTTGACAGATGGATTAAAAAATGTGGTTACCACACATGGTGGGTAAGCTTAAATTCTGTTAGGTTGGAAAAGGATCCTATGCTTTTCTGTTAAAAAATAAGGCTGACAGAGATTATATTTCAGGGGCAGGGGGTGGTGGGTGGGTGCAGGCAGTAGCACTGTCTCCCCACTACATTAGGTCAGGCTCTTGCATGACTTGTTCTTCATGAGGTGCTTCTAATGCCTTCAAGATTGCATGGAGGCATATGCTTGACTTGAGGATGCTTGGGTTGAGGAGTGAAGTGTGATCATGTAGGTGTGGTGGACCCGGAGGTACAATGGGCTTAGGAGGGAGCATTGGAACATTGGAGGCCTTTGGAGGAACAGTGGGCACATCTCGCGGAGTGCTCATCTTGGAACCCTTGCTTGTTGGAGTGCTTCACATGCCAGCCTATTTATTGTTTAGTTGGGTTGCTTGTTGTGGACTAGGTCCACTTTCTTATTGTTGGCCTTCCTCACCTTTCATATAAATAAAGGGAGGAGAGTATTTTCACTAATTCATTCTTGTTCACTCATGTAAAAACTTCATGTATTAGAGATGTTAAAGCTAGAGTGAACTTGTCTCTTTCACTTTTACTTCTTCTTCCTCTTTGAACTTTGCTCTCTTGTCTTGAGCACTAGGGTTCTTGGGTCGATGCAAGCAAGGCATTAGGGTTTAGGTTTTCCCTAAGAAGACAAGGGAAGCTAGGGTTTGGGAGAAACCCTTGAGGAGCAAAGGAAGCACCTGTTCTTGTGGTTCTTGTGAAGAAGATCTGAAGAAGACTAGGGTTTTGTGGCATTGGAAACCCTACTAATATTTGGAGTGCTTGATGTAGAGAAGATAGTGGATCACTATCTTGTTTTCTCTTATACAGTTGTGTGTGTTACTGCTCGAACTAACAGTCCTTTTAGAATAGACTATGTGTGGTTGACTTCCCTGAAGATTGCATGTTTTTGTCAATCTTCTCGGCCAATTTCCGGGCTTTCTTCGAATCAGTGGGTTCTTTGTCCCTTAACCGATACCTCATTTCTCCATTGAATGACTCCATGTAATAAATCAAGATTGACCCATCAGGAGGTTTGATATCGGCATGGAGGCCTGAGATAAGATTATTGGATTTTTTGTTAAATTCCTCCATGTTTTTGTTCTCGTTCTTTTTCATACTGTTAAGGGCAGCCAACAAATGTTTGTCTTCTTTCTTATCTCCCCATCTTGCCAGGAAGCCTTTTCCAAAATCTTTAAAATTTTTGTAACTGTCATCGTCAAGCTCGAAAAACCAGTCAAAAGCATCCTCTTCTAAGGAAAGGGCAAATAACTTCATTTGCACATCTTCATGCTTACCATTCAAACACCATTTGTTAAAGCATTGCGATTTTAAAAAAAAAATGTGCCTTAGCACTTATTGCATTGTTACCTTGGAAGGAAGGCAATTTTTCAATCTCCTTCTCAGGAATAGCATGAGGGTAATCAACTATGCTAGTAAAATCTAACGGACCAAAAAAGTCTCCCATTTTATTATCTACTTCATAATTTTCAAATAAAAGGTGGATATCTAAAACATACTTAGATTCGAGATTCTTGAGGTTTCTACGAGAAGTAAGTTTATTCAATCTCCTCCGATAAACCTTTTCAGGCTCAGGGATGAGAGAGAATAAGCCTTCAGAGTTTCTTCTTGTAGAATACCTCATTAAGTTATTTGATAGTGGAGTTGCCAGATGGACTGAATAAGTTTTAAAAATTCACTGGATGCATCAAACAAAGTAAAAATAAACAAGAAGAAACAAAGTCGTAACCCGATAATAGAAAGATTTATCCCTGACAATGGTGCCAAAATGTTGTCGCCTAATGCACACCTGGGGGGAGTGCGGTAGAAATCTTCAATCCGCTTGGTGTGTCCTCGTGGGCAAGTCAGAGTCAAGTACTGTCACCTGACTACTCGACTCCTCCATCTAGGCTACTCTTGGCGAAGCCAAGGGGGGTGGTCCCTATGAAAATAACCTAAGGCTTTTACACTACAAAGGAAAAGATAAAATCTAGCATTTAGAACACACGAACAATACAATTATGAATTAACAACATTCGTCATTCCTTTTTACCATTTTAAGCATAAACATAAAAAAATGTTCCAAATGAGACCAGTGCCGATTGTAAAGTAAATGTTGAAAAACAGTACCATGTGATGCAGATTGTTCTTGGTAAATTTTATTATTAAGGTTTTTTGGTTGTTAGTGGGCTTATTCTTGGTTTGGCCTGAATAAACTCAACTCCTTGAACCGAGTGCTTAAAGCGGCTTTACCAATTGTCCAACAGGGCGAGGCATAACCTTCTTAAAGTAGCCCCCTAACTTTGTGGTAGTCACCCTTTGCGACCTCCCTAGTTCTTAAAGATAAGTTGTTCGGATTGTCCTATTAATCTAGTCACTCCACCCTTTCTGGATTGACCAATTGGTCGGACTAAGCCGCAGCGGTCTAGAGCATACATGGAAGGAGCCTTGGTTAATTTTAAAAGTTTTAGAATGAATTAATTAACTAACTAAAACTCGAGAGTCTCTTTTCCATACATCACTTACTCGGGCAAGCCCTTTTGACTGGTGCAGTACTTCCGGAAAGCAAGGGAATTTATTTTAAAAACCCATTTGGGACATGTTTATTTCCTTTTTTAATATATATATATATATATATATATATATATATATATATATATATATATATATTTATATTGGTGCAATTTGTCGAAACACTAGCATTTAAATGCCATTTTGTAGGCCCGATAAGAAAAATGCACCGCATGATAATTTAATCACCCGAAACATAGGAAGACAGGGTCCCTAGGTAAAGAGGGTGTTCTGAGTGTGAAAATGAGCACCCCTGCACCAAATTCTGCCTCCGGATCATACTTTTATCACAATTTGAATTTTTCCAATTAAACCATTAAAAATGGCCCAATTTTGTGGAAAAATGGTTTTTCTCGGAATTGACTCAAACTCCTAGGGGACCTAGTGCATATCTATACGACTTATTATTGATGGCTAGCATGTAAAAATACATAGACACTTAGGATTTAATAACCCCTCAAGGTTTGACCACCAAGGTGAATACTCTAGCTTTGGAGGTGTGAGTGAAAAACTCAGGAATTATATGTCGCTGAAGCGCGACGCATAATTCCTAAGGAAAAAACACTCTAGAGTATCCCCTTGACAGATAAACCTAAGGCAAGCCAAGCCCGTTACAAAAAGACCATGCTTAGACCAACTTATTACAAACCCCGTGGGGCATGGACATGCTTTAAAAAAAATAAAAAGGGGCCTTGAAAAGGCCTTGTTATCACATCCATAATAGTCGAGCTACCATGATCGCAGAGCAATTCCTTGTATATTTTTGAGCCATGCCTTTACAGATTTTTGATGAGATCAGCATATGATGAGCAGTACTTTCAATGATCACTCACATGTCAGAGCAACACTAGATAAGATATGATGAACCTTATGCCAAGACTGAGCCTCGTGACCTCAGACTTGATGATTGAGGTGACCATTATTGTTCCATTCAGAGCAGTGTGATAGTGCCCAGGGTTTGTAGCAGCAGTGTTCTAGTGACTATTGATGATCCAGATGGCAGATACAGGTATATGGCCCAGCAGGTATATGGTTGTGCATTGGATATATTTACTTTGCTCTTTTGCTTATCTTGGTAGCTTGACTAGGTATTTAGTGGTCATGATCTGGCGATATATATATATGGATATGGTTGTTTTGATGATTATCTAAATGGTTTAATTAATCAGATAAGAAGTTCTTGTTTATACTCATTGGTTTTACCCTTTTTAGTAGTATGGACGTAGCCATTCCCACCATTTTTGGTTTGCTAGTTATGACATCACCTTTCACTTTCCCCCATCCATCCGTTCTCTTACAGATTTGGTTTTACCTTGGCTTACACCTTGGCCTGTGATATGGAGGACCTCCCCACTTTTGCCTCTATGTTGGATAGTTTCCCTGTTGTTTGTGTCTCGGCTCTGAGTTGGCAACAGAACTTACCGAAGCCTTGATCATTCTGGGCCAGGAGAACCCGCTAGTGTTGGTTCCTGAGCTTAGGTGAGTTGGATTTGATGCCTTGACCTCTCTGGTCGGTTGCCCCCGATGTTTGGTCCTGATTGTGGATGATCCCCCTAGTTGCCTGAGTTGTGTTGGCTGGACCTGAAGCAAACTGTACTACCATCATTACATGCATGTGTGAACTATAATTATATCTTATGTGCAAGCCCATGGAAACAAACTAAAATTGTGCTTCTCAGCACAATGAAAGAGGGCTATGAAATGAAATGAAATGGAAAATACCCTGGATAAAAAGCTGCGATTAGCTATGCTTCTAAGTACTCGAGAAATCCAAAGGGTCATAAGGCCTAAAAAAGCAGTGGTTAAATATATGCTAAATCTAAAGATTGCTGGCCATGATATTATGTAATGATTAATTTCTCACGGAGCCTATGGGTTGGGATGTGAGATGGAGTAAGGGACTACTAATTCTAAGTGTCCCCTAGAACCTCAACTTACGGTTAGCTGTGCACCTAGTTACGACGGTTCTAGAAAAAATCCTCACGAAGCTAGTTTCAGCTTGGATGTGAGCTGTAGACATTTGCTAAAGGTTGAATAAGCACCTCTCAAAACAATTTATTCGATTCATGAGACACTGCCATTCCCCGTGTGTATATTATCCAACATATGCCTAAGTGAGTATTCCCCTTTCCCTTTATCCAAAGTGTCATAGTGTTGATTCTGTAAAGCCATTCCCTTATCCTAGCCTTGCATTTTTCACCTTCACCCATTCCTAGCAAAATGGTCACGTCCATGAAATGAGTATATTCTTGAGGTTCTGTTTTGAGTAATTGATTGTTTTAGTCTTATATTTGATGTGTTAACTACTTAACCACCAGTGAAATGATACTTTATGCTTTAGTCTTGCTATTAGAATAATTTTTTTTTTAACAAAAACGGTTAAGGAGCTTTTATATAAAATGAAAAACATAGATTAAAGAGATCTGAAAGCAGACTGTTCCCAAAGGAGGACTACGTCCATGACTCCTTGTTCATCCTTTACCAGTCTATACTTGTCATGGTACTTTCCTATTCTATGGAAACTGTATCTCCTTACAAACTGCCCAAGAAGGTAAGTACAAAAGCAAAACATTGCAGAAAGAAAATTACTTGTCTTACTGTCCAATAGGAGTTCTGGACTACATCTGCTATAGACAAAAACAAAATTGCTCCTAAACTATACTTCTGATAACCCTGAGATGCTACCATCCTCATAACTGAAAGCGACTGGAAGACTTTTACTTATGGGGACCATTACAAAAATACCAGAAAAAGCCAAGACCAAAACTGAAGAGCTAACGATGGCGATGAGTTTCGTTCTGCTTGTGGAGAGTATCAACCTGAGACTCCTCATTACTTCTAGCCGTTCCACCTTTGCCTTCTTGCAGATCCAGAGTGCTTTGCCTAATTTCAGCGCTCATGTTGTCGATCTTCGCTTCCACGTCCATTACACTTCTAAGAACATCGGTAATTTTATAATCCAAATTGACAGAACTAGTAAATACCTTATCAATGGTTTCATCCAGGTTGGCGACCTTCCCATTTATATGACTGCTACAGTTTTTGACCTCTGAATGCGAAGCTTGAGCAAGGGAATAGAGGTGAGTGATAGCCCTCTTGATTTCAAAGTTCTCATTGCGAAGCAAACGTATCTGGTCCTCCATGCCCTTCATGTAATTTTTAGCCTCAACCGAGAGACTGTCGAACACCTACGAAGAACCATTGCTTCCACCACCTTCCCTGGATAAAGGAAAGAGCAAGTTCTTTTCCATTCCCAGGAACTCAGACTTACAAGTTTCATGGAGAGCAAGGAAAGCACTTATTGAGGAGCCTTCCTGAGCCGTTGCCTGGCAATCATCCTTCGCGGAGAGCACCTCCAGGGTTTCCAAACTTGCAATTCCTCCTGAGTTTGATAAGGGCCTCCTACAACGCAGACACTGAGACAAGGATGGAGCCGAAGGAAAAACAAAAGGTTGCACAAAATCGTCCATCTCACAGCTTGAAACTCCTGCTCTGTTTTTTCACAAATGCCTCCTATCCGGACTCCCAAAACAAGAATTAATACAACTGCTCCCAGCATTAAAGCCTTTTCTGACCCGACAATCCACCGCATTGAAGTTCGGCATGGAGACCATGTGTCTCATTCGTGTGACCTACCCCCTTTCATAGCTTGGGGCACGGTAGAAGTTCCATAATTGATAATCGATCTTGGCTTTAGCCATTAGTTTGCAACGAGTAAAGTTCATAGTTGATACTTGAATGAGGATGAGGATGTGGGCAATCCAATCCAGTGAGGTGAACCTCCTCTTATCCCATGAATTTTTAGATCCATCAACACCTTTAGCCAGTAGAACAGTGTTATGGTACCCAGTTTTTCTCATAGGCCTTTTGATCGCAAACTAAGACGCCACAATTGAGACCAACTCCTTTATTGTCCATTGTGTCTGCTTGCTGGCTATTTGCTCTCAACACGTGGAGGAAGTTGATAGCTTTGTATTCATTTACAATGCATTTCAGGAGATGATGCATCTTGGTAACTGGATTCTTACGATTCTTCGTCAGATTCCTCGCTTCCCTTACGACCATAATTGAATCGCCAAAGACCACCAATTCCTCCATGCCGACATTCCTTGCTAGCTCCAGACCTTTGATTAGTGCAAGCCATTCTGCACCATTATTTGTCCTCCTGCCAATTCCCCAAGCATACTCTTTCAACTTGTTTCCCTCAAAGTCGAAGAAGACTCCACCTGCACCCGCCAACCTAGCTTGCTATTAGAATAATTAAAAGAGCATGTCTTATCCATTTGCACATGCAACATCAGACATTTTCAACCAAGGTCATTATATTGGTCAATCTTGACCTGGGCAACCCAGTTTGACCAAGTCAACCACAAGACTTGAGATGAGTTGGACCAACGATGTTCGAGATTGATTATTTATGGTCCTATGATGCCCACTTGATGGTTCCATGCAACAGACATAGGTTTCAGATGATGGTTTGATGGATATTTTTTATTGTTATTATTATTTACAGGCCATTATTTTTATTTGTTCGGGCATGGTTGAGCCCACAAATGATTATACAGGTGGTCACAGGGTGTATGAGTACTCATCTCTAGTACATTTGGACCTTTTACTCATCTCTAGTACATTTGGACCTTTTGAGTTATAGGCACTTCCATATGAGATTTCACTCAGATGGTCACTTTATTGCAGATTTGCCATTATAAAATGGCCTGACAACACAGTTGGATGTTTATTTGCTTCTCCTAGGGCGCTACAAAGGGAGTATGGGGTCCAACCACTTGTTACTACCATTTTCCATAACCACAGACACTTTGGTACAGTCAGATTTGTGCCCAATGCACTAGGCAGAGAGCTACAAGCATTTTATTACTTTACAGGTGATTTTCTAAGGATTAAAAATGGAATAAAATGGTCACTAAGGAAATCGATTTGGGCAATTGAGGCAAGGAATTGGCATGAGGTTTGTTCAAAGGTTATTTGTGATGCATCCCACACCTTCCGACACAGCTTGCAACATTCAGTGGGGTCCATACACACTCCGGGCCATTATTTTGATGTATTATTATGCTTTTGAGGGGGCCATGTCCATGATTTGGTCACTTGGTCACTTTGTGATGTTATAGAGTCATATTATTTGTCATTGTGCCATGGGGTGATGCTAGTGAAGGATATAAACACCTCCTAGCCCCACCATGTGCTTACTTTACTTGTCCTAGTCATTTGTCATGTGGTGCGACCCCCCTAGGGCCACTTAGTGAGTGCACACCCCCTCATTTAGTGAGTTGATCCATGTATTGTATTTCTGGCTCATCTTAGCCGTTGATTATTATTGTTTTATCTTTTGATCTCCACGGCTCATTCAAAAAGTGGTTAGGGTTTTGGTCTCTCTCATTCCTATTTAAGGAAGAGACCCCCCTCATTGTAAAGGCACCTTTGGGCTCTTGAACTCTTGGAATAAAATATTATTTTGTAGATCTACTTCTCATGCTTTGATGAATGCTCTTGTACATGATTGTCAATCTTTTCTTTTGGACATCTAAGGGATTTACAGGTGATTTCAACATCTTCTTGGGGAGGCCGAATTCATCTTTTGCAGGGTGCTACTTTGCTTGGAGGGGCGATTGTGGGGGTTCCCCATCTCTTCTTGGGCAAGACGTTTCCATCTCTCAAGGAGTTTTTCAATTGTGATTTTGTCCATTGATTTATTCTCTTAGATATGCCATGCATAGTTCTTCTTTCATTTGTGGATCAAATCTAACTTGGGTTGTTTGAATTTTCAGGTAAAAGAAGACACACATCCTCCTTGGACTAGGACATTTTAGCTTGGAATCAACTAGATCTTGCTTGGAATTGTAACTAATCGAAAGGATCATCAATGCACTTGGCGGCTGCAAGCATTTGAGGTAAGATATACAGGGTACGTATTGCTTTTCATGCATTTTACCCATTGGTCACTTCAAACCCTCATTGTTAAAACCCCCGTTTTATAGATCTGATAGATCTGGCGATAATTTGGGTTTAATAACTAAAACCTACTTCTTAAATAATTAATAAACCCAGAGACCAAGTTTGGTGGAATTCCGACTCCATTTGCCCTCAGATCCAAGCACTGGCCATCTCTAGGGGAGGACGCACTTGTGGGTTCTTTGTCAATTTTACAGATCTATCATCTGGGTGTTGCTAATTTGTCCTCAAAACCTCAGATCTATCACTTAGCCACCTTTCTCTTGCCTTTCCTAGCCTAATTTCACCAAGTGGGCCCCATTTCACTCATTTTTGCCTAAATCAAGGGTGGGCCCCACTTGGATCTTTTAGATTGGCATTAGATCTATCTAGATCTACTCATTTAACTCCTTTAGTGGCATAATCACTTATTTGTTTAGCATTTATCTCTTACATAAGCGTCCTCAACCAAGCCCTAACTCCATTGGCCACTTGTCTTTCCTAGATCTAGATCTACTTACTCTTGATCTCTCTCTCTCACTCCACATCTCCCTAGAGTGTCTAGAGTAGGTTCGCTAGCCTTCATTAGCTAGCTAGGGTCTCCCCCTTGGTATTGCACTTGCTTGATCTAAGATTCTAAAGTGAAGAGTGCCTCGATTTGTGTGACAACCATTTATCCTTGGGAATCAAAGCCCTCTTAGGTCACCTCTTTAGTTGCCCAACACCTCTACCATCCTGTATAGGATCACCTTTTGGGGCAACTACAAGTTGTGTGATAACAGGCCTGATTTGAACTTATGAACACTCAAATGCACAAGTATTTGTGCAAACTTTGGCGGCTCTTTGGAAGTCCAACTGATGTGCAACTCAGTTGGTAACATCTGGCTCCAATTGTGGGGCGTTTGATTGATCTTACTAGGAAAGGAGATCATTCGAGAACTCTAGAATCTCGGTTTCCTGCATGGAAACATAAGTGCATCAATCACATGTATATGAAAAAAAATGACCAAATGAAACTTTAAGTTGCAACATTTATTATAATGAAAATGAAACTAATATATAAAAGAGAAATTAAACTAATGTACAAAAATAAAAGTTAGTATACAAGAATAATATACATAAAAGTAAATCTACCTAGGAAATAAAATGTAGGATGAAGTTTTAGAAAATCACGATACAAAGATGCCCCCATGGGCATAAGATATTTTCGTTGTAAAACAATTTCAGAAGCCCTCCGTTTACTTGGAAGGTACACTTCTCGCCGTCCAGATTTCTAAGGAAGAAAGCATTTGTGCCAGCTACTTCGTGGATGAGTTAAGGGCCAGTCCATAAACTGTCAAACTTTCTATGCTTCCCAGGCTTGTCCCTTCGTTTGTCCCAAAGTAGAACTGTGTCACCAATCTGAAATACTCTTGGTTTTGATGACTTGTCAAATTTTTTCTTAACTTTCTCCTGATTCTTAATACTTTGATCAACTGCTTTCTGTCTGATCTCATCAAGCTCAACCATTTGATTGATCATGTACTGAGCTACATCCTGATCTGTACTACACTCAAAGCAACTGATACATTGGTAACTTCAGGTGGATGGGCAGAGTAACATCAAGTCCATAAACTAACTCAAATGGAGATTTTCCAGTTGAACTTTTCTCTGTGATCCTATCCGCCCATAATGCAAATTTGATCTTACTATCCCAAGCTTTCTTATTATCTCCAACAATCTTTTTAACAATGGTCATTAAATTCTTATTACTGGATTTTGCCAGACCATTTCCTTGGGGATAGTAATTGGATGAATCTGATAAGATGATGCCATACTTAAAGCAGAAAGAAGACATCTTGGCTAAATTGAATGCCTTAGCATTATCTGTGGTGATTCTAGCGGGCACACCGAACCTAGTAATAATCTTATCTTCTAAAAATTCCATGATGACTTTATCGATTGTCGCTTTCGTGGGGATTGCTTCTATCCACTTGGTAAAATAATAAATGGCAGTTAGGATCCAAGTAGAACCGTTGCTAGAGTTATCCTTAAACTGACCAATGAAATCAAGACCCCATTGCTGAAAAGGGACGTGCACAACTACAGGTTTTAGAGGCAAGGCTGCTGCTAACTTCTGTTCCCTGTGAAAAGTTGACACTGTTGGCAACTTCTGACGTGTTTATGAACATCCGAGAACAAAGTGGGCCAATAATACCCTGCTCTGAGGACTTTATGGGCAGTTGTCTTGGCCGCATAATGTCCTCCACGAAATCCAAAATGAAATTCAGCCATGAGTTTTTTGGACTATGGCTCATCAATGCATCTAAGAATTAGACCATCTGGATTCTTCCATCCCAGCCCATCCTAGGTGATACAAAACTTTGTAGCTTTCAACCTCAAAGCACTTCTTTTATGGCCAATTAGATGATCTGGGCAAGTGAGGTTGGTTAGAAAATAGATGATGTCTGCATACCAAGGAACCTGTTCAAGACGTTGAAGCTCAACTGATCTAGCCTATACTGACTCATTATTCTGGCATACCATCCCTAGTGCTTGCTCATTTCCTTTAGCCATCATGCGGGCTAAACCCTGACATTTAACTAACTTGGTGGGTTTGATTTCTAAGTCATATTCCTGGATCTTAGAGACCCATTTACCCCTTATACCAAGACAATCTTGCTGTGACAAAATATCCTTAACGGCCGCATGAGGCACATACCCTATGACTTTAGAGTATCCAATGTACATTCTAAAATGCTTAAGTGATTTGACTAAGGCATATGCTTGTTTTTCCATGATGGTGTACTTAAGTTCAGAATTTTGTAGGGCTCTACTCATAAAGGCTATAGGTTGCTCCTGGCCATCCTTATTCTTCTGCAACAAAACTCTGGCTATGGTGTTTGGTGATGCGAATGAAAAGATTTGGAAGTCTTTGGAATAGTTGGGACTAATCAACATTGGTGATCTACAAATAACATCTTTTATTCCATTAAAGGATTCCTTTCCCTCCTTATTCCATTCAAACTTAGCGTCCTTTTCAAGTAATCTTTGCATGGGTTTCATTAAATTAGCTAAGTTAGGAATAAAACGTCTGATGAAGTTAATTTGCCCATTGAATGATTGCAAGCTTTCTTATTACAAGGCAAAGGAACTTTCTTTATAGCTTCCATCCTTTTTGGGTCAATCTTGACCCCATCTTTAGAGATGATGTGACCTAGTAACATCCCTTCGTCAACCCCCAAAACAGATTTAGCTGGGTTTAAGGATATGGCAAATTTTCTACATCTTTCAAAAATTTGTCTAAGGTGGCCAACGTGATCACTTCTTTCCTTAGAAAAAACTGTGAGATCATCCTGATATATTTCAATTATTTTGTCGATTAGCTCGTTGAAAGCATAATCCATGGATCTTTGGAAGGTTGCACCGGCATTAAGCAATCCAAAAGGCATCCTGAGATATTCAAAAGTACCCCAAGGGGTGGTGAAAGTTGTTTTATGTCTATCCTCCTTATTGACCAACACCTGGTTATATCCTGAAAAACCATCAAGCATTGACATCATTCCGGCACCAATTACCCTTTGCAACAAGGTTTCCATATTTGGGAGAGGGTAGTTATCCTTCAAGCATGCCCAGTTCAAGTTTCTAAAATCAATGCAAAGCCTTAGGTTTCCATTCTTTTTTCTTACAACAACTAGATTTGAATACCATGAGGAATGTCTAGTTGGGGCTATGATTCCTGCTACTAGCATCTTCGGAAGCGTTTTTTAATACAATGGGGGCCACCTTGGGATTGATCCGTCTCAGCTTCTGGCGAAAAGGCTTGGCATCTTCTTTTAAAGGGATAGTGTGCTGGAAAACATTTTCCCGATATGACTTGAGCTCATCATATGAAAAGGCAAAAACATCCCGATATTCCGGAACTAAGCTTATAATGTCATTTCTTTCCTTTTCACTCGTTCCTTTACCAATTTTTATTAGCTTAGGTTTTGTTTCGGTTCCAATATTGATCTCTATATGGGTTCCAGCTTTCAATATTTCCTTTTTGGGCTTATGCCTATCCTCTGTAAAAAATGTGCTCCCATTCTACTACGCTCCTTGGGACAATGTTCCTAGTTGTTGATTTTTGAGCAGCATCGAGAGCCATTCTCCAGGAGAATGGAGGCACTTGGTCAGTTATTAGGGTTGATCAATATGTTTAGTCTGGGACTGAAGTTCAGCCTGGGGTTGAGGACCATTCCTAGGGAATGGGGTACTTGGTCAAGGACCAGGGGATTGATCAACACGTTCAGTCATGAGACTGAAGCTCAGCCTAGGGTTGAGAGCCATTCTTCAAGAATGGAGGCGCTTGGTAAATCTTGATGCATGGGTAAATCTTGATCATGGATCATAGCCTTCACTGCTTCTACGGTCGTTCTATTCTTCCTTTCTGCTACACCGTTTTGTTGTGGATTATAGGGAATAGTAAGCTCCCTCTTAATCCCTGCTTGTTTACAAAAGTCTTTGAAATCACTTGAAGTATATTCCCCTCCATTATCTGATCTTAAAATCTTTATCTCTTTCTCAGAGAGGTTTTCTACAAGGGCCTTGAACTCTTTAAACTTTTCAAAGACTTCATTCTTGTTCTTTAGAAAATAAAGCCATGTTTTGCGGGAGTAATCATCAATAAAAGAGGCATGGTGGACATAGGTCTCTAAGATCCAGTAAACAAGTAATCATCATTCAGCTCTGATACCATGTTAGTTTTTACTCGTTTAGCATATAACAATAAACAATCAATCACTGAAAGTAATACAAGCACAACAAGAACACAATGAACACAGTATTTCTCTCGGGGAAACCACAAGGGAGAAAACCCCGGCAAAATCTTCCTCAATATAGAAATCACAAAGTACAAAAGTAAACCCCAAGACAAAATCAGCTACTCCTCCACTTGTGCGAACTTCTCTCTCTCTCCTATACGAACTTGTGTGAGTGAATGAGTGAATATAAATGAGGAACTCATCCTCTATTTATATTCTTTCGTTGGGGTGACTTTCCCCAACTGGGCCGACTTCTCCTAACTGACTGGGCCGACTTGTCAAATACAAAATATAATAACCTCTTTTGGGTTCTTCTAGGCTGACATAAGACGTAGGGTTTACATTGACTCTTTCAATGACTCTTACATTAATAATTATATCAATAACATCTCCCGAAGGAGGAATACAAATACAATAGACAAGTATCAAATAGAATATCTTCCGCAGTTACATTCTTTTAACAATAAAGTCCTCTAGGGGTGACGCCATAGGAGACCCACCTTGGGCTAGGCCTTAAGATGAAAACCCAGAAAGGAATTGCCAAAATTCTAATTAATGAGACCAAGAGAATTTTTTTAAGTTTTAGCAGTTAGGGTTTAGCAGTAAATGTAGATGTAGACTAATGGAATAGATCATTAAACACAAGAAAATCAATGGGACCTACCTCTTGTGGCTTGTAGATGCCAAGTGAATGATGCTCCAACCCCTTGAAGCAATTCCAGGCCGAAATGATGAGCTCCAAGATGAAATCGATTTGCCCTCTTGAACTAGTGCGCCCCCCTTCCTGCAAAAGACAAGCTCGATGAGACTTGATTCACAAAAATGGAAAGTAAATGATGCAAGAAGAATAAAAATGCATTAACATTGATTAACGATACAATGCAAACTACTCCCTGATTATTTTACTCATCCAATGGATAGATTTAGAGGACCCCCACAAAATATCCTAGTGAAATCACACCCCTACAGAGCACACACTAATCTAACATGTGTAGCATGGAAACATCATCAAATAACATGGACGTCTTAGGCTATTAGATCTACAATCAAGCACGAGAACATTCTTTTGCAAAGTCACCAGATTTTTCCCCAAAAATATTTTTTTATTGCAAAAATTCTAGAGCCAAAAGTCCATTTACAATGAGGGGGTCCTCTCTCTTAAATAGAATTGAGAGATCAAAACCCTAACCACTTTTTGAATGGGTGGTTGAGATCAAAAGATAATACAAGATCAACGACTGACAAGTGTCGGATATATTATACATGGATCACTCTAAATGAGGGGGACACATTCCCTCAATGATGCCCTAGGGGGGACGTGTGACATGACATGACACTAGAAACATCAATATGACATCATGTTGGGATGGCTAGGAGGTAACAACATTGTCACTAGCCAAACCCATATACAATAAACATGAGATACATCATAAAGTGACTAAAGTCACTAGGACGTGTGCCCCCAAATAACATAAGAAGACGTCCCCAAGAGATGACTGTGAGGATGTGTGGACCCCACTGATGATGGAGACTATGCTAGAGGATGTAGGAAAGCATCAATATCAAGTCTCGGACCAATCTCATGCCATTTCCTTGCCTCACTGAGCCAAATCGATTTCCTTGCTAGCCATTCTTCCATTTTTTTGCTGCCGAACATCACCTCAAAAGATAAAAATGCCTATAACTCACTGCCACATGCTTCGAGCACCTATGTAAATGCACCAATGAGTCTGGGGACATGGGAATATGGTAATAACAAGTGGCTACACCACATATCTCCTTTGTAGCTCCCTAGGAGAAAAGTGATGATCTCTGTAAGTCTTGTACATGCCATTTTTACATGGCAATTTGCTGCTAATTGATGAACTGACTATAACATCAACTATATGTGCCCGGAATTGAAAACTGAGTGTGCCAATGGACACAGAATGTCCAAATCAAGTAGGAATGAGTACTCATACTCATACACCATGTGTCCATCAAGAAAATCATCTGTAAGCTCTGTTAAGTTTTTACTTGTTTTAGCACAAAAACATTAAAACATTTGCAACAATAGGATCACTGAAAGAAAGACAAGCACAACAACACAAAGAACACAAGATTTTCCTTGGGGAAACCACAAGGGAGAAAACCCGACAAAACTTCCTCAATATAGAATTTACCAAGATAGAGTAAAAACCCCAAGACAAGACAACAACTTCTCTTCATTAACGAACTTCTTCTTCCTCTCTCTTGCGCACTTACATGAGTGAATGAGTGAGTGAGAGTGATATAAATGAGGAATTCGACTCCTCTATTTATATTCTTTTGTTGGGTGACCTTTTACCCTAATAGGGTTGACTTCACTTAGGGAGACTCAATAATATATTTAATACATTTCTTAAGGGTACTATTGACCCGACTTAGAAAGGAGGGTTTACATTGACTCTTTCAATGACTCTTACATGACCAATTACATCAACGACATCTCCCGAAGGAGGAATAATAATATAATAAACAAATACAATTAGAATATCTTCTGAAGTTACATTTCTTTAACAAGCTCATCCATGCACGGATAATAAAAATAATGGCCTGTAACTGCCGATAATAATAAAATTATCACAAACCATCATATGAAACCACTGTCTAAAGCATGGAACCATCTAATGGGCACCAAAGGACCATGAATAATCAATATCGAACATCATCGGCCAAACTCATCAGGGAACCTGTTGTTGACTTAGTCAGACTGCGTTGACCAGGTCAAGAATGATAAAAAAATGACCCAGGTTGAAAATAACTGATGCTGCAAGTACAAACGGATAAGATATGCTCCCTTTTATATATATTGGCAACAAGACTGAATCATAAAGTAGCATTTAACTGGCGATTACACGTATAAAGTATCAATAATAAGTCTAGATCAAAGTAGGCAATCACTTCAAACAAGAACCTCAAGTGTATACTCATTTATAGACTTGGCCATTTGCTAGTTACGGGTGAAGGTGGATGAAGCAAGGTTAGGCCTAGGGGTTTGACTTGACAACCTCAATACTATAACATCTCAGATGAAGGATAAAGGGGAAACCACCTATACATATTCTAGATAGAGAAACACTAGGGGATGGCGGTGTCTCACAAATGGGTAGAGTGATGAGATTGCTTCCAACAAACTCTAGACATACAACCTTTATTGCAATTTAATTCATCGTCAGCTTTACACACTTTTAGATTTAACATTAACTTTAACTAGTCATCCTCCAAGAGCAGGTGCCTTGAATGGCCTTGCGGGTCTTAGATAATGACTCGGTATGACCTCCATTGCCTGCCACCGTCCATAGGTGCAATGGAGTGACCACCCTATTGCCTTGTAGAGGCAAACAACCTTACATCATACAATGGATGGGTGCTCGTCCCTTGGCAACTGACTAGCTACAATAGACATTTAATTTATTTTCAATAGTGTTTAGCAACACTATTTTTGCTGACTTGGCATCCTTTTAGATATGACACATTTAAGTTATGATGCTTGAGTGTCTAAAGACACTTTTTTTAGGCATACCTGGTTTTGATGACTAAAGGAGAACAATCACTGTGACGAGAATTGACTAGAATCACACACTCCAGAGCCGAGACACAAGGTAAACATGGGGTATATCCAACACAGAGGCATAAGTGGGGGAAGTCCTCGATATCACTAGTTAAGGTGTAAGTCAGGATACAATCAAGAATGGATGATAACAGATGGATGGGGAAGGTGACAACATGATGCCATGACTAGCAAAGACCCTACGAGGGAATTACCAAGTCCATATTATGATAAGGGCATGACCAACGCGTATACACAAGAACCTCTTACTCAAAGTAACTGAATCACCTATACTCTAAATCAACCAATAAAAACAACATAAGACATCGCCAATGCATGACCACCATATACCCAGTCAAGCTACCAAGATAAGTAAACGAGTACATTACAAATATTTTAGTGCACAAACCATATACCTGCTGGGTCATATACCTGCATCTATAATTTGTAACCAATAAATGATACTGTAATTTGTAACCACTGAATGACATTGGAACTCTGTTGTTGTACAAACCATGGGCACTGTTATCATATGTGCTATGAATGATACAAGAATGGCTAACTCAATCATTGACCTAGGGTCATGGGGCTCAATCTTGACATGAGACTGAAAATATATAAGCTCTGGGTCCGTTGAAAATAAGAGTGATCATCAATAAACTGCTCGTTAACTGCTGATCTTGTGCATAGCATAGCAAAGGACTTGCTCAGAAATATTCTTAAAAAATCAGGACTGCATCATGGTAGCCCTAGCTACAATGTATGTGATAACACTGCCTTTGCTGCACAATTGTAGATTCTTCTTTTCAGTAGTCTGCGCTGGTCTTCATACATTTGCTTACAGGGATTACTCCCTTTGTCTTCATGCTTCTCTCTTTCGCTGGGGTTTCTGCGCAAATTTAGTTACCTTGCAGTCTGTACACTATCTTAGTAGTTGACTTGGATATGCTTCCCCTGTACAATTGCTATCTGTTACCGGATAAACTAGCAGGGCTAGTATCAGATGAACAAATGTATGGGGGAAGTGACCATTGTCACCTCAGTCACTCCTCCGACTACTTCGAAGAGTCGAAACCTCCAAGGGGAGAGCCCTTCAAGGATCCGCAAGACACTTATGACAAAGAACACTATGCTTTCTAGATAACCAAGTTAGTGACCAGTGCCTTGTAACCAATAAGTTAAGTGCTTGTAGATGTATCAAGTCAATGTACTAGTGCAAATATTTAATGCAATGATCAAAGGATTGTTAATTTTTTATGGACTTAGGGTTTTATGCAGAAGAATAACAATTCAATATACGTTAATGAAAAAATAGATAAACAAGTACTAAAACTAAATATGAAATAGTGCAGCAGTAGCTCTAGTAAAACATAATTTTCATCTCTTTCAACTTTTCACCTTTAACACTGCCAAATGGTGACCGTGTTAAAGTAATCTTCAGTAACATGTAATCTTTAACATTAGTACATACTACAACATACACAGTGTTTATTAACAAAAAATAAATAAGACAAGTTTAGGGTACTTACCTGGAGTGTAGAACACTTCTTGTTTTATACTCGAAAATATTACTTTCAGACAAGGTTGTGCCTCTCAGAGGCCAACCAACACTAGGAACCAACTGACCCTATTTAAAGGGTATGCACAAACAAGAGAGAAAGAGATGACTGGGATGAGGTACAGTCAAACAGGAGTGGTCAAAGACAGTCATAACACATACAGACAAAACCAAGACTCAATAAGAAGTCTGGTCAAGAAACTCAGTACAAAAAAAAAAATTGATAAGTCTTAAGATATACCTCAATAAGGTCTCAGAACAAACAAGAAACAAACCAAGAAACGGGTCTCTGCAAATTAGATCAGGTTTAGGACAATTTAAGAAACAAAGAGCAGAACCCAACAGTTGTGGCCTCCAAAGAGAAACTCAGATCTGTTCTTAGAATAGGCTGGTTGAACATTACAAAAAGAATAAATCAGATCCCAAGGGTCACTGCCTTGACCAAAAATAAACTTTTAGGCCTCACTGCCTCCACAGAAATACAACCAGCAGACTGAGAAATATGACCTCCATAAACAGATGGATCTAGGGCTTAAGGCTGAGTCACGAACTGAAGGTAAAGTAGAAGTAAAGAAGGTCCGAACCCACAACTAGCAGATAGGATCCTCTAAAGAAAGATCAAGGCAGATCGAACTTCCACAAATAACCTCACAACTGTGAGGGAGCAGACCGTGAAGAAATTGACCTGGGAAGAGGCTGACCGTGAAGGCGCAGACCGTAGAAGATGCTGACCCGTGAAGGAGCAGACCGTGAAGGGCAGACCCGTGAACAGACTGACCGTGAAGGAGCAGACCCGTGAAGAGACTGACTCGTGAAGGAGCAGACCGTGAAGAGGCTGACCCGTGAAGTAGTGAAATCGTGAAGGAGCAAAACCGTGAAAGAGTGAACCCGTGAAAGGTGAACCCATGAAAGAGCAAACCCATGAAAAAGTGAACCCGTGAAAGAGCAAACCTGTGAAAAGAGCAAACCCGTGAAAAGGCAAAAGATGCAAATCCGTGAAGGATAAAGGATATGTTTTAGATAAAGATAAGTCGTAAAAAATAAATAGAAGCAAGAACTTCTAGAATGGTCCAAGAAAGGGTTCCATTAAGTAGGGAATCACATAATAAAAAAATAAAAAATAAAAGTAAAGAATAAAAAATAAAAGGTCATAATTAAAACATAAATTATAAGTAGGGTTCTAGGGTCAATGGGTGAGGGTACAAAGACTAAAAAAAATAACATAGGTGTGGGTATAATACCCAAGACCCTTAGGACCAAGGGTAAACCACAAGGTGGTCAAATAACCATAGTACCCATAGGACCAAAAACATCAAGGTATAAGTCAAGAAACAACTTAAAGTGGGTAGAAGACCCCACTAACCACAAGGGTACCATAAGAACAAAAAACAACACGGTGTAAGGACCAACAGTAAATCAACCAAGGTGGGGAAGGTACAGCCAGTCATCTCTCTCTCAAATGTACAAATGTTCCATATAACCTGAAAGTTCATCATCACTGTAAAAGGAAGGGTCCACACAGATGATGTGATCATGTGGTCCTCTAGACTGCTCCTAAGGTCAAATGTTAGTGGCTTCATCAAGGGGTGTCCAGTCCCTTGAGAAGACCTTCTAACTCAACCATCTCGAAGACCTAGGAGAAGAGGACAACACACATCATCATCTTGGTAACTGACCAAGAACCTCCATTCTCAAGGAATGGCTCTCAGCCCAAAGCTGAGCTTCAGTCCTAGACTGAGTTATGTTGATCAACCCTCTGGTCCTTGACTAGGTCCTCCATTCTCCCGGAGAATGGTCCTTAGCCTCAAGCTGAGCTTTCAGTCCTAGACTGAATGTTGATCAACCACCTACATGACCTACTTGGTCCTTGACCAAGAATCTGCCTGGTCTTAGACCAGGATGTCTTTGTCTCAACCTACAGGATTTGCTTGGTACTCATGACCAAGAAACTGTCTAGTCTCAGACCAGAATACCCTAGAGACAAATAGGGGCCCTAGCCACATGCTAGGGACTTTTTTGCCATGGCATCAACCTGCTTGGTCCCCTGACCAAGAACCCCGGGAGACAGCTGGGGGCCCTAGGGTACCTTTTAGGGTCTTACTCTTTACTTTGCCTGGTTAACATAACCAGGAACTCTAGTTAACTGACTAGGGTACCATTCTCTCTGACAACGGGTTTCGCAACTGCACTAAAAATTAACAAGGATTAGCAATAGAATCAATCAATAGTATTTTATCATACGAAAGAAATCATTCGTAAATGACAAACACGGAACATAGATCATCCAATGACAAACGAATTTAATCACCAATAACACATATAGGGCCGATATAATAAAGTATAGCAGTATGAAGACAATCTAAACAACCGTGTGTAAGAGCAGTAAGTTAGGTGTAGTGTTTGTAACAAATGTTTCTAATGTCTATTCCAACAATTAACCACTTTATGACCACCAAGTAAGAATAGTTTCAGACTGTGTATGAATGGGTTAGCAGCAGTTTCGACAGTCACTAGAGTAGCAATTATAACGGCAGAAGTATAGCATGAGATATGTGAAATGATGTGTACAATAAGTATCCAAATTTCAACCATTTTATTCATGCATTCATTATAAACTTTCAAACTGTGTGTACTAGCAGTAAATAAGTAATTTCAGACCTCATTTGTCAGCAATATATCAGCCTTTTAAAACAGTAGCAAAGATTTAACAAATAACTAATAATTTTGTGGTTTTGTGTAGGTGTCAAGTTGGTTTTGGAAGGCTGTCAAGGGTGGACAGTCTGCTGATTTTGTAGACCTAAATGCAGCAGAGGAGTCATTTAAGGCTGCTATAGCCTTGGGGAAGGTTCAAAAACAAGGACCAAGGGTGAGGAAGAGAGGGAAGAAAGGAGAAGAAAGAAGGGAAGAAAAATGAGAAGGAAGAAGATAGGAAAGGAAGGGAAAGAAGGGACGGATAGAAGGAAAAGGAGAGAAAAGGAGAGGAGAGAGGAAGAGGAGAAAAAGGGAAGAGGGTTAGGTTACGGCTGGAATTAGGGTTTCATATTTAGGGTTTTAGGTTTAGGTTTTTCCTTTTGAAATTTATGTACAAAACAAAAATAAAAAAACATAGTTACAAAAACAAAATTAGAAAACATAGTTACAAAACGAACCTAAAATTAAGATTTACACGTAAAATTAGGGTTTTTAAGGATTTTTGATATTTTAAAATTTTTAGGGCTTCCTAAAATTTCGCCCTAGGGTTTTTAGGGCTTAAAATGGCAGGGCGAAATTATATGGAGGAGGGCTGAAATTTTAGGGAGGCCAAAAATTGAAGAAAAATTAATTTTTGATTTTTAGGGTTTTTTTAGGAATTTTTTGATTTTTTAAGATTTTAGGGCTTCCAAAAATTTCGCCCTAGGGTTTTTGGGGTTAAAGAAGACAAGGTGAAATTGTAGGAGAGGGCCGAAATTTTAGGAAGGCCAAAAAGTCGAAAAACTTAATTTTTTGATTTTCTAGGGTTTTTAACAGAAAATTGCAGACCTAATTATAACCCTAATTCCACCATGAAAATGCAAGTGAAATTTAGTAAAAGTTGATAACTTAGGGTTTTAATGGATGTTACCTCAAACCCTAGCCTTAGAGAAAGGTGACAAGCCTTCTTCTTGGAGGTAATTCTCCTTGCTATTAGGTTGGGGCTTCTTGAAGCAAACTCCAGGGTTGGTTTCAAGAGTCTAAACTAGGGAAAAGTTGGAGATTCAAGGCCAAACTTTGTAAAAACCTCATTTTAGGAGCGTTGTTACTCTGCAATGAGGATAGAATAGTAGGCAAAAGCCCTATTCAAAGAGAATGTAGCCCTAGGGCTACCATTCAATCATTCAAGATGCAAAATGTACCTACCATTCATCAAATGAACCTTAAAAATGTAAAAGACTTACTTGAGCATGAGTTATTCCGACCATTCTAGCATCCAGAAAGCATTAGCAAGACAAAGAAAACATCCAACATCATTCAAGAGCAAGAAGAATCATCCCTCCAAGAGGTGAACACCACTTCATAAGGCCCTTCTAGGGTAAAAGAGTAGCATAATGAATTCTATCCCATAAGTTGTTATGCAAAAATTAAGTGAGGAGAAGTATATTTATACCTTCTCACTCACTTTTTAAAATATCCAGGCCGACATGCATTTTAAAATGTCAAACTTAAAATTAAAACAAAAATAATATAAAATAATCAAATTTGTGGGTAATTTGGGACATTTTCCCCAGTATTTACCCATACATGACTAAACAACTTAAAATTAAGCATGTCACTCCGATTTGAAGGCTGGAGTGCGGAGGGGGGGGGTCGTCATACCCCATCCAACTCCAACAGTAGTGAAAATCCCTGAACGCCCTCCCTAATCAAGCAATGCTGGCCTGGAGGAAGAATGACGTCATCATCAAGAGCAACCCAAGGAGAGAGGGCGCTGTTGTGCTGGAGGACCAGGAGGGTGTGGAAGGTGGCCTGGGGGAGAGGCATGAACCTTAATGCTGAGAGAAATGCCAACAAAGTGATAAAAAATGTGGGGGGTGTTGCCAACTAAGTTGTACTTGGTTGGATTATCAAGCGAGCGGGCAAAGTTGAACATATGACATGTTCATTTTTGATGATTTGATGATCAGCTGGCCTTTTCAAGGGCCCCCTTTTTATTTTTATTTTTCCACATGTCCATGCCCTGCGGGGTTGGTAATAAAATGTACTAGCATGGTATTTTTTGTAAAGGACTTGGTTCCCTAGGACTTTTTGACCAAGTCGGGTATTCCAAGGAGTTTTTTCACTTATTAATTATGTCTTGCAACTTTGCATAACATAATTTTTGAGTTTTTCTTCTGCTCCTTCAAAGCTGGAATGCCTGATGAGGTTAACGGGCCTCAAGGGGTTATTAAAGTCCATGGGTCAATGTATATGAACATGCTAGACATTATTTTGGAGTCGTATGGACATGTGCTAAGTCCCCCTAGGTTTTTTTTTTAGGTTTCGGCGAAAATAGATTTTTCCGTAATTGAGCCATTTTTTAATGGTTTAATTAAAATTTTTGTAACTGGTGTAAAAGTGTGGTCTATGGGTCTGTTTTTGCCATGGGGGTGCTCGTTTTACAACTCAGAGCACCCACCATACCCCTAAACCCACTTTCCATAGTCTTGGACCCATTTATTTTTCACTTATACTAAAAATGTCAAAAAAAGTGAAAAATGGAGAAAAAAAAGTCATAAAAAAATTAAATTATTTTTTGAGTGATTACGGGTTTGATTTATTTCAGCATGATCAAAGGAGTGTATTGGGCTGAGTTTTATGACATATGGATAGCGTAAGTCATGGGCATGACTCCCCAATTGAAGCTAGGTGCATTCCTCCTTAGCCTTGGGCGCATTTGGTAAGTGGAGGAGCCCACGTTTTATGGAGTTGACTGCTTGTTTAGTGCTGATGCGTGGGCACTTTTCTGGCTGATTTGTGGCAGCATGTAAGATGGGAGAGGCAGCCCCATTCACTCCACGATTTTTGCCACCCATTCCCCCCTTCCTCTCCTTCACTTGGGCGCCCTCTCTTCCTTGTTTTCTATAAATTGGAGCAGCCTTCTCCCATTTGCTCTAGTTGGAGTTTGGGAGTTAGAGCTTGCCTTTGTAATTCGATTTTGTACTTGTCATTTTGCTTAATGAAATAAAGAGACTTTGGAGGTCAGTCATGGTGTTGGGCTTCTTATGAGTGGATGAATGTTTTGATTTAAACTGAGGTAACCTGTATTTATGCTATTTGTTTCTCTTTGCATCAAATCTAGCTTTGGGAAGGATCAGTACTGATTTATAAGAGAGGTTAAGTAATTTGTTTATTGTTTAATCTTTTATCTATGCATATGTAGAGATCTGATTTAGATGTTTCATTTGTTTATGAGCATTTTCTTTGATTTCTTCTATGTATTTTTCTAGATTTGATCTTTGTGTTTCAAGTTGATGTGTTTTGCAGGTTGCTTCAAGTGGATGGGTGGAATATCTTGCTTGCTTCTTCTACTTCTCGAACTTCTTATGAAGATACAGTTCCTCAGCTCACCACCAGGAAGGATCCAAGGCTTCTTCAAGGAAAAAATTTGATAAACTAATAAAAACTCTCCATATCTCCTCCTTTCTTAAAACATTTTCTTTGGTTACTGGTTACAAACAAAGAGTAATGGTGGTTTGCAATTTGAAATTTACATTCTGATATATTACTCTCAAAGGTCTGATATATTTTGTTTACAGAGTCCTTATCTTTCATAGATTAGATCCTTTCATTTTCCAAGCATTTTACTTTTCTCAACTTGTCAAAAAATTGTTAAATTTTAAAAGTTTGAAAAGTAGTGTTTAGATCTGATTTTAAAAGTTTATTTGGCTGTCATAAGAGCTTAGAATTTGCAGCTCATTAAGTTTGCAAAGACCCTAAGGAGAGGAGACAAGCCTCACAGCTTGTCTCACTTAGTTATTTTTTTTTCATTTTTACTTAGATTTTTTTTGGGGTTTTTAGCAGGTGTTCCAAATACACTCTTAAAGTGTTTTTGGGCATCTTTTACTAATGTTTGTGTTATCCCTAAAGTTGAACCCTGACTGCTAGGGTCAAGCTTAAGGAAATCTTAACTGTAAATTTAAGATAACTAAACAGTAACTCTATCAGGTTTGGTGGTGGATGAATGGGTAACAAGTGAGGAAAGATAATGAGTGGGTGGTTGGTTCGTTGACTTGGGATTATGGCAGCTAAATATGAAAGGGAACATGGTTTGGAAAACCATAAACTTTTTAACCATGCATTTATCTTTACGTGGCTTTATTACCAAGATGCTTTTAAGCCATATAACATGGAAAGTTTTAAAGGTAAAACAATATTTTTTAAATGATTTTATAAAGGCAAAATTTGACATATTGGATAAGGATGTGGAAAATGAAATGTTAAAACTTTTGACCAAATTTTGGATAGAAGGGAATTGAGCATTTTGTAGGACAAACCTGGTGACAACATCTGGCTCTGATTGGGGATAAAGCTCTCCTTGTGAGGCTTTAAGAACAAGCAGACAAGTGCCTTATCCCTTGGGCTGGAGTCTTCATGCTGCTATCTGAACTACTGGTATATGGTAACAAGCTGAAACAGAAAACTGGTAGACTGAAAGCTAATCCATGTACTGCAAACTGAAACCAATGCCGGGACACCGCACTTATTTATATACATCTTTTTACACTAATAAGTTGAAATAATTCATCATGTAATATGAAATTGCCAGCATAACCACTGAAACAGCTTATTGATTGACTGTACTCTTGATCTGGGTTGAAAAACTGAAATAATCCAATGCATAGAAAAATGCAATCGATGGCAGAGACAACATTCTCTAAGCATGAATTGTCTGATGTCTATCTTGCTCATAGATTCCAAATAATCAGCGACAGGATCATGAAAGATATAAAAATTTACCTTTTCCTGACATTGTCCCAGCTGGAGATCAAATTGTTTCTGCATATTATCTTCTACATGATCACTGCCAATTTCATTTGTCTGCAAATCTGAAACTTCCTGCGGGCTGCCTTTACTGATTTCACTGTTAATCATAAATTGTTTCATATTGTCTGTAGCTTTAGGTTGAAGCATGTTGAATGCAAGCCTGCTGATTTGCAGAGATGGATGCTCAATGTCTTCTACGGATTCAAGATGGCTGATTTGCACACAATATTGTTCCTCATCAAAATCTGATTCATAGTTGAAAGCTTCGATAGGTGCTGACTGAGAAAGCTTCTCTTCTTCGTCAGAATACTCATCATACTTAGGTTGATCCTTATGAATTCCTAAATTTTGAATATCAGTAACCTTTGCTTCATGATGTTCTTCAATCTGCATGTTAACCTTTGATGGAAAAGAAAATATAGCAGACTGATCTGGTAACTTCTCATCATCAGATTTAGAACTGGCATACACAGGTTGATTGTTGAAAAAATCAATATGTATAGATTCATAATTTTTTTCTTCGTCACTTGAATATTCATCATAAATAGGCTGGCCTGCATAACTGGAATAAGTAATTTGATTATCTGGACAATTAGAAGCTTCTTGAAAAATATGGGGAACGATTGTTTCTATAACAACATCTTCATTCCAAGGTTGACCTCCATCGCTAAAATCATTTTCAACGTGACTTAAAACAACAACATGGTTATCATAATGATCACGGGACTCTTCCTTGATAGAAAAATTTGAAAATGTTTCTTCTTTATCTTTAATAAATTCTGAATCCACATCTTCTTCACTACATGTTCTGAGTCCTTGATTATACTTATCATCATGTCTTTTTGAATCACAGACTGTACTATGGAAATCAGCTTGCTCACAACAATCTTTCAAAAGGAATTCAGCTGAGAACGTATACTTACAATGTTTTCTGAAACATGCATGGAATTCTTTCAATGAGAAAATACTAGCAGCTGGCAGAGAAAAATACCATCCCTGAGCATCACCATCCAAGGAGTACATGGACATCTTCATACGAATATCTTCGTGCTGTAGATCTAGCAGATCCATGCACTCATGAAACTTAATGAGGTGATCTGAAGGATTATCTTCTTTGCTTTCTCGGAAAATAGGCAGAAAATCTCCCCACTTTGACATAGTTGGTACTGGATGCGGGAAACCAGTAACTTCAGAAAAGTCAAGAGGTGCAAACCTCCGAGCCACCATGGCAGCCATTAGATCATTTGATGGCATTCTGGATCCTGAATAAATAGAGTCGCCTCTGGATTCTTCGGAGTCGCCCGGTGAAGAAATCTGCAGTCATATAAATGTCCACTCCTTGTTCACCGTCAAGAAGAGGATCTAATCAATATTAAACCTCGGGGAAGATAACTTCGTTTCTCTGTCCCCGAAAACGGCGCCAAAAGATGTTATCCCTAAAGTTGAACCCTGACTGCTAGGGTCAAGCTTAAGGAAATCTTAACTGTAAATATAAGATAACTAAACAGTAACTCTATCAGGTTTGGTGGTGGAAGAATGGGTAACAAGTGAGGAAAGATAATGAGTGGGTGGTTGGTTCATTGACTTGGGATTATGGCAGCTAAATATGAAAGGGAACATGGTTTGGAAAACCATAAACTTTTTAACCATGCATTTATCTTTACGTGGCTTTATTACCAAGATGCTTTTAAGCCATATAACATGGAAAGTTTTGAAGGTAAAACAATATTTTTTAAATGATTTTATAAAGGCAAAATTTGACATATTGGATAAGGATGTGGAAAATGAGCATTTTGTAGGACAAACTTGGTGACAACAGTTTGCTTGTTGGTTTGCAGCAATTGATGAACATGTAGGAGGAAATGTTGGCAAAATTTTGAAGATTCAGGCCATCCGGAGCACCTAGAACCTTATTTTTCAAAACTTGTTACTTTTTCCTTATGTTATTGTAAGCCATTGAGTCATTATAAATGACTGGGGCACTTCTCTATTACATTGTAAAAAACATATTAAACGAGAGCAAGTGGGCTAACCAGTGCCCACACCCCATCCCCCCAGGGGGGAACTGTGTCGACTCATTTTCGTGGCGTGATTTTTTAGTTTAGTTTTCTTTCTTTTTTGGCAACTAAATAAAATCAATTAACCTCGTTGGTCTGTTCCATTGGCGGGCCACGAGTTCACTCAGGACATAGTTTTCTCACTTTTTTTACAATTTTTTTTTTTTTTACAATCCAAAACACCCCCTTGCTTTCACGAAGTAAGGTTTCAGGACAAGGGTTTGCCCGAGTACTGGCCCGAAAAGAGACTCTTGTGGCTTAAAAAAAGTAAAATATTAGTTCCAAAAAACTTAAAATTTCCAAGGCTTTTCCCCGTATGCTCTGTGGTCATTGCAACATAGTTTGAACATGCTGACACACATCAGAAAGGGATAAGTGGCTAGTAATAGGATCTAACACACCCCAAATAAACCACCTATTTGTGAAAATCCGGCACAATTGATTATTCTTCAGTGGTGGGAAAATTTCTCAAAGGATGTGGGAACCACTGGGTAGCGACCTCTACGGAAACTGTTAGACTATACCCTCGTTTGGTATAGTGTTGAACACCTCCCAAAGACTTTGATCCAGCCCACATGTCTGAGTGAGAAGCCACCTGGTTGAATTCCGAACATATTCCCAGTGCCTTTTGGTATATCGGGAATCCCCCAGCCTTAATAAAAAGATCCATTACCACAATAATAATAAAATTAACCAAGAACAATCGCACAACATTGTCATTTCAGTTGCAAGCACTTTATTTCTGACTCCATTTTATCAGCACTGGTCTTAATATTTACATTTTCATGATGATGGATGCTTTATATTTTCGAATGACAGTGATAATGAACAATGAATGATATTTCTTTATATATGTTGCATTGCTCTCGTGTTCACAAAAAATTCTCTAACTCCTAGATTAGTGGTTTTTTTTTCCTAGATTAAACACCTTAGTTTATTTTTTTACTTTTTAGGGTCCACCCCCCTGGCTTCTCTAGGAGTAAGCCTAGACGGAGGAGTCGAGTTTCAGGTGACAACACTTGACTCTAGCTTGCCCCCAAGGCCACACGAACGGCTTGAAGACTTTTGCGGCGTTTTCCAAGGTGTGAAACCAGACGGCAACAGGGGGTCATGTGACCCAGTGACCCACCCCTAGGAGCCCCGAACACCAACCTCAGGGCTTCAAGCCCTTTCATGAGGCAGTCAGCAATGCCACTAAGCCATAGTATTCCCAGGAGAAGGACCAAAGGGTTTGGCCATAACCCTCACTCAGAAAAAGCTGGATAACATCCCTCCTGGTCAGGAAAAAAAATGACCCTCTCTCCCTGGGGCACATCTGCAGGTGCGCTGGTACTGGTACCACGTAACACTATCTTTCTTCTATCTTGATCTCCTATTCCTATCATATCAACCATTAATGCCATCTTCCTGTCATGTTCACTGCGTCATGCTGAATTCTGTCTGCGGCTATTTCTGCACTGTGTTCTCGTCATATTCTTCCTGCGTCTAACTATTCCATTTGTCGCATTTACTGCGCTGTCACCATTCTCTGTTGCCTTTTCTGTTGTCGCATATCTCCCCACGACAATCAAAGTTGCACACATTTCCACTTGTTAGCCAGCTTGGCCATAAAGCGATATGACAAACAATTTGTGTGGAAATCTTGACGTGTCAGATTTCTACTTGAGCTTTTTGGGCTGCATCATTCCTACCGTATGAAACAATGAATTAGATTTTTGCTTTTCATTCTTTAGCCAAAATTCATTAACTCATGCATTTATTTTTGACGACTCCATAACCGGCTTTGAATTGCGCGGAAATTAATGCGATTTACTCCTCGTCTCTTCAACTTAATTTTCGCGCACTCAAAGAACTACCATCCAATTCTATAAGAGAGCTGCGAAATGACTGGTTCATCACCTTTGTTCTTTTGTCTTCTAGCTTGCTTTGCGTCTAGTTGCCTCTGTATCTTTCAACTTCTTCAATCATGTCTTCCCTCTTCCAGAAGTTTAGCGACTCATTTGATAGTGTTCGTCTAGCTGTTCAGTCGCAACAATCCGAATTCACTCGACCGAGAGTGGACATGGGCATTTGGCAAGGCCAAATGAAAGAGTTCGAGTTCAACAATTGGTATGCTCAATCTCAAGTGAATCTCAACAATGCAGAGGGATTATCCAATCTGAGCAAACTGGTAGACTTCCTGGAGCAGCAACAACAATAGATTCTTGATGAATCGAATTCAGTTCGGGCTGAGTAGTATGTTGATAAGGCATCGTCTTCAACATTGCAACAATATCCTCTGTAGTCAAGTTTTGAAATCATCGAGCCTGTTTCAATGGACTTGGAGCTTCGACTCACACAACAACCAGATGCAGAGTTAGACCTTGAGCCGCGACTTTGAATTTCCCATGGAATTCTCAATTGCCTGATACAACTTCATTTTTCCTTTTGGCCTCGGCATGATGCCTTCTTTGTAATTCAACTCTGTTCTCAGCAACAAAAGACTCATGTAGTTTTGTAAAAAACATAATTTGAATATAATACAAGTTCCGTTTATATATATATATATATATATCTGCGTAGTCTCATGTTTATTTCTCAGCACTATTTGTTTGTACTTTTCCTTTATTCTATCATATGCAAGTGCTTTTTGTGCGACAACTTGACTTCAACATAACTCAACAACTAATTGAATATATGCGCATGTCTAACATAACATTAATGTAACCAACTTCAAACATTCACTACAACACACCACTAACACACTCCTTGAATTCCTGATTTGTCGTGTTGAATTCAAGGATCTCACTTAATCTCTCGGAGATCAGCAAGATGGGCAGCAATTACTTACTGCTTTGGATGTACTTGGATTGTCAGCTTCTTCTGCGCATTTCTGATGAGTTTTCCTTATCCGTGTTTTCATGCGCGCACTTCCATTTTGATTCTGCACTTGAATGTCATATCTTTTGGTCTGTGTATTGCGATGGTTGTTGTGTAGAGTACCCTCATCTGGACAGTTAACTTTTACTCGATAATACATAGCCTTGTGCCTAAAGCCATCACATGGATAGCATCTCATAGTTTGACAATACTTTGCAATGTGACCAATGAGATTGCACCTTGCGCACTTCACTCTGTTAATCCTTCTTCGGTTAGTGTAAAGAAAGGAGTTGTAATCATACGTGAATGACTTCAATTGATTTGGATGATGTTCATTGTCGTAGACCTTCCTAGATGTGTTTTCACTTTTCATAACCAAGTCTTGACTTGCCTTCTAGTGATCTCTGAACATTCAGGATCTTATTCAGAATTGATGTGCTGCCTTTGAATTTGTTCTTCACTTCATCTTCAAGACCAGTCTTGTCACTTCCTGAATGTGCGAAATCGGAGTATCACTAGTGATGTGATCTTGAACTTGTTTCTTTCCTGTTATCTCGATCAACTTGTTGTCTAAGCGAGAGATCTTTCTATCCTTCAACTCAAGCTAACTTGTTAGCATCTTATTTTTCTGCACTAACTCTTCCAGAGAAGTCTTCAATACAGATTTCTCTTCTTCTAGTATTCTGATCTTGTCAACTACGCAATTTAACTGTTTCTCATAGTTCATCAATTTTTCATTGACCTGTTTATCAAGAGATTCTTGAACCTCTTTAGCTTGCTTGACCTATTCTTCATACTTCGGCAGTTGGTCCTGTAAGAGTTTACTCTTCTTTGTTGACTTCTTCAATTCATCCAAGGCACTAACCAGTTCACCTTCCCAATAAACCTCGACAACTTCTTCTTCTTCAGATTGACTATCCAATTTGACTTTTGTGACAGGCTTTGAAGGCGTATTGAAGGACCAACTAAAGAAGTACTTATCCAGTGATCCTGGTTTGCTTTGCGCAATTGGTGTATTCTTCTTGACTGACGAACAACTCTTCTTCTTTTCATCTTTGCTTTCTTCTTCCACAAAGGCCATGAACAATACCTCTTTTGGCTTCTTGTCGCAATCACTTCCTTCAGATAAACTGTTGTCTTCGTTAGTATATAGACTCTGCCTCTGCTTCAGAACTTTCTTCCTGTTATCAGGGCTGTCCTGAGTGCGCGCCATCCTTCGTTCATGGGAATTGACTTCCTCCTCACTTTCGCTATTTCCATCTTCTCTATACGAACACTTCGAAGCAAAGTGGCCTATCCCTCCACATCTAAAACATTTGAAAGGCAATTTATTCTTATACTTACCACGTCCTCTCTTCAACTAACTTACGAAGTTTGACTCTTCTTCATCGAATTCATTACAGGAGTCCTTGTCATGTTCGTGTTTAGCCTTTTTATTGGCTTTAAAGGCTGCTTCTTTTTTGATGAGATTTTCTTTCTCTGTTCTCATCTCGTACGCAATCAAGATTCCTTGAAGCTCGTCCTTTGTCAGATCTGTGAGATTGGCTCTATCTTCTAACACAAATAACTTTGCATCAAATCTTGGGGGTAGAGTTCTCAGTATCTTCTGCACTACTGATTCTTCTTCCAGTGTAACTCCAAGACTCTTGAGAGCATTAACTAATTCATCAACTCGCAAGAAGTAAGAAGCAATATTTTCATTTTTCAGGGATTCATATAAACCAGAATAATTCTGCAGCTTTGCTTTTTTTACTTTCTCATCACCTTCATAAACATTTCTAAGTTTATCCCATACCTCTTTAGTTGATGTGCAATGCATGACCTTGGTGAATTCAATGTCTGTTAGCCCACATAACAGTGCGTTTCTCTTCTCTGCTAGATCAGTTGGGGCGACTGCTGGACTACCAAACATCAACTCCGAGAGATTGCAAATATACTTCCATCCTGATCCTCTAGAAGGTGTAGTTGGTGCCATTGAATCTTGGTGCTCTGTTGGTGGAAAGACCTTCCTGCTTGTCCATATCTGTGCACGGATCTATCTTCCAGATGTTAAGCTGTTACTAAAGACACCCACTCTGATACCAATTGTTGGAATCTATTTAATACTGAGAGGGGGGGTGAATCAGTGTTAGCGCAGTTATGAACAGTTTTTAACTTCTTAACAAATTTAACCTTGAACTTAAATTATGCATCCACCATAAATAAAGCATTCAACATCACATGAGCACAATACATAACACACCGAATTTTTGTGTGGAAACCCAAATGGGAGAAAACCACAGAATGCTTTCTTATAATAAAAGATCACTTTTGAGGAAACACCAACTTCCTAAGTTCTCCAGCACCAACCGGAAGGAGGCACTGACCCCCTGGTTTTACAGGCACCGACCTAAAGGAAGCACCAACTCCGTGATTTACCAGCTTCAACTGGAAGGAGGCATCGACTCCTTGCTCCTTGCCCTGTCTTGCCGCCCTGATATATAAAAAGAAGATATTGCTTTACTGTTCTTCTGATTCGCGCACTCTTCAGATTTGTTGCTGTTAGTTTTGCTGTGCACACCTTCCGTATGTTGTAATATTGTTGTCGCTGTATAGCATACTTCACTTGACTTCACACTTAACACTTCATAACATTATTGACTTTGCACTTCACAAACTGTGTGCTGCTTCATCATATTCTACAGTTTGCGCTCTGGTTCAATGTGCCATTTTGTTACTGCGCATCTGCACCTTCAACTGACACTGTGAATCTTCTGTAGTACTACTATTCTGACTCTGCGTTACATTATCAAATTGTTTTGCGCACCTTCAGTGATATGTTTGTTCTGTCTAGGTGCAACAACCTTTAGATAATCTGTGACTCTCTGTGCATGATTTGGCCTTTTTGTTTAACGCACTTGTCTCAGATAATCTTTATCATAATGCACATCCTTTACTGTGCTGCAACTCTGTCTTTGCGCATCTGATGGACTACCTTACTTCGCATAGCTCAAGATATACTTCAACTTAGTCTTCGTGCATCTGGCTTAGAACATCTGTTTTATCTGCGAAACTGTCATTCTGGTCTTACAAGATTGCATATCAACTGTAGTTCTTCATTTTTGTCTTTTCGCAACTGTCACAGATAGGCTTGCATCATACTGTGCACCATCAACAATTCCATTCCTCTGCTTGTGCGCACTCGGCTCTCTGCTAGATCATTTGTTTTGGTTCCATGAGCCCTTGATGCCCCGAAAATTAGAAGCTTGATAAATTTGTATCTTCCAGCTTTCCACACACAAGCTTACTCCTCAAGCTTACTTCAGTCAGCAACTCGACTTCTTATTTATACTTGTTCTATGCGGATGGTGATGTCCACAGGTTGGTCGTAGCGTCCCTTCTTCCTTGATTCGTGGTTTTGCTACTTAACACTTCCATTAGTTGTCATGGTCTGCGTCGCTGATGTGTCTTCTCTTGCGGGTCTTGCACATCCTTGGTCCTTTGGCTAGTGGGACTTGCGCCCTTGTAGTTTGGACTTGCGCCCTTGATGTACTGTCGCTTGTGGGACTTGCTCACTTGACTTCTACAACCGCTACTTTCTTCTTGGTACTTTTGTGCGCTTCAAGAGCTTTGTATGCTTCTTCTGATTGGCGTATCTTGCGTGCTTCCGAGGCTTGCATAACTGATTGATCGCTTCTTGTTCTCAAGCCAGTTGCGCACTCCCAAACCTTGTCCAGCCAATTCTTTTGACTTAGCCTAGGTGGACTTGGGACTTGCGCATGTACCATATGTACTGAGTGTATTCCTTATGTACTTCTTCAAGCTGGATATGCTTGATGTACTCTTGGATATACTTCTTTAGACTGGCATCCATATACATCTTCAAACTGGCACAAGAATACTGATTCCAATTTTGACATTAGTTGACATCAATGACAATTGAAGTTCAACAAACGTGCCAGTCACCTTTCTTCTCTCTCAGATGCGTCATCTTTCTCCTCACAAGAAATTCAACTTGCCTCTCCTCTTGCAAATGCTCATGGAAATGTATTTAATGCCTTTCCCTTGTCTTCTGGTTGACTCATGAGGACAGTTGAGAGGGCTCAAGATCAAGGGCCCTAATTTAATCTTGAGATGAAAAAATGAATGGATGAGATTAATTCTCTTTTTATTTCCAAAAGTAATTATTTTTTCTCGACCCCTCATAAATATTTCAAAAGTCACTTTATAACTCTAAAAAGTGATATTAATTACACATCTCATGTAATTAATGCAAGGGTCATGTTATTTTCCCCCTTTTAGTGAATTAGGCAAAAATCACTAGGGGAACACTTTCCTAGGTACAAAAATCAACAAGCATTAGAGTAGGTTGATGTGCTTTGGCATTAATGGCTTGTACCTTGCTTGTAAAGCTACTTATTAAAAAACAATGATGATGGAACATTTGATGTGATGTGCTATTTAGGGATGTTGAGGTTATCCATCTTGTTACATGGTTTTTGGTTTTCTTGCATTGATTGCCATTGCTAGCAAGTGCATTTCAAGAGATCCCGAGGTTCTTATGCACTCTCATTGGAGTATATGTCCCATAGTTGGAGCTAGATGTAACCCCCCATTTTCCATGGGCTACATGTTGATAGCTTAGTTGCATGGGTTCGCGTACCCGGGGGTAGGGTTCACGTCCCCGCATCGGGTTCACGAACCCATGTCTCCGATTCGGGTTCGGGTTCTTAGTTGGCGAACCCATACGAACTGGGTTCTTGACTGAAGAACCCGAGACGCCAACTTGAAAAAATGGGTTCGTTTGGCTTAGAGGGCATGACGTACCCTGATTTTTTAAGCAATGAAATAAATAAAAGGAAGGGGGGAAAGGTGCCACCCCTGCCAAACCTATAAGTACGCCCCCCAAACTCTTCAAACATCATAATTTGCCATTCAAACATCTCATAATCATTTCATTCAACAACGACAGTGTTTGGTGAAGGGCTTTCCACGGCGACAGTGTTTGGTGAAACTGTGAAGGGCTTTCCATGTTGAATATAGTGAGAAGGTTACATTGTTATTGCAAGGAGAATCGTTGAATGAAATCATTGTTGAGTGTTTCTGAATTTTGTATATTCTAGTTCATGTTTGGAAATGCCACTGGTCCATTAGGCAAATTTTGAATGTAGTATGACAATGGAATCATAATATAACTTCCACTTGATATCAAATTTTAGGTTCCAATGTGAATGTTGAATGAATGATGAATCATTGAATTATGAAGAATATGCATGCCGCATGTTTTTAACTTTTAATTTTATTGTTTTGCTACAACTACGTATATATATATATATATAGTACCCCAACGAACCCAAGTACCCTATTTCAAACTTTTAATTTTATTGTTTTGCTACAACTACTTATATATATATATAGTACATCAACGAACCGAAGTACCCTATTTCAAAAAGTGGCGTCCCCGTCCCGACACTTGTACCCACACCCGTCCCCGCACCCACATTTCCTGGCAACTTAGGTTGATAGAGATTTGGATGGCTTAGTATTGATGATTTTGGAGGCCTTATCTTTTGGAGTGTTCTTGATCCTTAGCACATAGATGGCATCATAGCGTTTTTGGGTATCATCTTTGGTTGAGTACCCTCCTCGTTTCTCTCTTGTGGCATGTGTGGTGGCATTCTAGTGGTTTATAAAAGTGGTCGTCCCCTTCCTCATGGGTTGGTTATCTATTGTGGACACTTGTTCTTGAGGTGGATGCTCCTATTTTTGATTGATGGTCTCCATGGTTCATGGATTGATGAATTGGCATGGAGGTAGGGGTTTTGTTGTTATGTGGACATTCATTGGACATCTGAGATTGTTCCCCACTTGATGGAGTATTGCACATAGATCTATTTAATGGTTGAGGGTTTGACCCCTTGATGTGTTAAAAAGTTAACCAGGGAAGTTATTCTCTGGAGGGCATGACAAGTTTTGCATGCTCAGATGCATGAAAAAGTGAGTTTTGCATGCACCCACTTTAGGTTTTTGGTAAATCTAATCTAATCAGTGAGTTGATATAAGGAGACAAAAGGTGTCTGACAGAGTTACCGAGCCAACTGATCTGAGATAGATCCAGTTGAGAGCTGGGCGACTTTCCTAAGGAAGGAGGGCACATTCTTTGAGGAGAGAGAAGCTCGTACTGATTGCAGTTGATCGATTGAGCAGCTGAGACTTTCAGAGCATCCTTGCCTCAGTGATTGAGAAAGGACTGTGACGGTCAGAGCTTAGATCTGTTGAGATCTGATTTCGTACGAGCATTTGTTATCTTGAGGGAGGGCACACTTATCCATGCAGAGGAGGACGCATTCAGCTATTGGGCTTCTTCCGTAGCAGAGCAGATCAAAGCAGAGGGGTGGGAAAGCCCCATAGGTTGCTGGTTTTCCCCGTTTGGGGTTTCCAGGGTATATTCAGTGTTGTGTGTGTGATTGATTGAGTTCTCAATATTTAAGATGTAAAGAGATCTATAGCATTTGATTCTTAAGTCTTTAGAGTATTACTGATTTATAGAGTCAAACCGCTTGAGATCTCAGGGCTATCCAGAGGGATTAGTGATCTCTGGATTAAAATTTACATGGTATCAGAGCCCTATACACCTCAACAGAATGGGGTTGCTGAGAGGAAAAACATGGCTATTGTTGGTGTTGCTAGATCTATGTTGCATGACCAGGGTTTGCCATTTTTTCTTTGGGCCGAGGCATGTAACATTGTAGCTTATATACAAAATAAGAGTCCTCATAAAGTTTTGGGGGACAAAACTCCAGAAGAGGCTTTCTCTAGAAAGAAATCCGAAGTTGGGCATTTCAGGATTTTTGGATGCCTTACCTACTCACATGTTTCCTCAGAGAAAATGACTAAGTTGGAACCTACAGTCGAGAGGGGAATTCTTGTTGGATATGATGAGACTTCGAAAGCCTATCGCATTTACATTCCTGCTCTCAAGAAGACTGTTGTGAGGCGGGATGTGAAATTTGAGGAGGATCAGGCTTTTCGAAAGTCATGTGAGTCAGAAAAGGAAAACAACAGATTGCTACATCTCTAGATGACACAGTTCAGAGTGCTATTCCACAACCAACAGGTTCCCAAGTATTTAGAGTGACAGAATCGCAGATTACAGGTTCCGCAGGCACAAGAGCAGGAACTAGCATAGGATCTCAGGTTGGTGATCAACTAGGATCAGGGTCCTAGATTACAGGTTCTCGAGCTACAGGATCGACGACTGCAGGTACCTCTACTTGGGGCATTCATTCTCATATATGTGATGGGACGAGGATGAGGAGTTCTCCTCTCAAGATGTCACTTCAGGGAAGAGGAAGCCCAAGTGGCTTCAAGATACCTTGAAGGAAGCACAGGCAGTGGGAACTCCTAAGAAGAGTGTAAGAGAGAGGAAGACACCACAGAGATTTTGCAGTTACTTAGCTTTGGTAAGCAGTATCAGTGAGTTAGAGCCATCCTCATATGAGCAAGCAACAGGTGAGCAGGCCTGGAGAGATGCCATGTTGGAAGAGTATGCTTCCATCATGAAGAATGATGTTTGGGAAGTTGTGCCCAGACCAGAGGGAAAATTAGTAGTTACCTCCAAATGGCTCTATACAATTAAATATGCTGCAGATGGCAGCATTGAGAAATACAAAGCCAGATTTGTGGCTAGAGGGTTCTCACAGATAGAGGGAGTTGACTATGATGAGACATTCGCTCCGGTGGCCAGATATTCTTCCATTAGGATTGATCTATGTAGCAGTAGAGCTGGGATGGAAGATTCATTAGATGGATGTCAAGACAACGTTTCTCAATGGACTCATAGAGGAGGTGTACATTGAGCAACCAGAGGGCTTTGAGATACTTGAGAGAGAGTCTCATGTATGTAGACTAAAGAAAGCTCTATTATACGGCTTGAAGCAAGCACCTAGAGCTTGGTATTCTAGGATAGATACCTACTTGCAACAGTTAGGTTTTTAGAAGAGGGAAGCTGATCCCAATCTCTACTTCATCATAGTGAATGGGGATCCTCTTATTCTTGTGTTATATGCAGTGTTACAAATATCGGCGATTTATCGCCGACATCGCGAGATATCACGATGTCTACCCTGCATCGATATTATCGGTAAAAATCGCCCCGATTTTTAAGGTGATGTTCCAGGTGATAAAATCGCGATATTTCCTAAAAAATCGCTAGTCGATACGATGTTATCGGCAGGCAGAAAAAAATCGGTTTTTTTTTTTGTGTTTTGCCCATCGTTCGGGCTCGCTCGGGGTTTGTTTTCATCGTTCCAGATAGGGTTGCTGCTACTGCGCCTGTGAGTGAGAAGTGGGAACTGGAGGTCGCAGTGGAAGTTGGATAGGAGGAGCAGCTGCCAGCACTGTAGCAGAAGTGTTGTCCCATTGTCACGGCCCAGGATTTGAAGTTCAAGCGAACGCCGGCACGGTGGAGCAGACTCAGCAGAGTAAGCAGCAGATCGTTGTTTCCGTTTCGTGGGGTAGGAGAACACTGTTGCCAGCTTGAGCCGCACATGTGGAGAAGTTATGCACCGACCCTAAGTCTAATTGTTATGCATATTGCTGTTTGTAGCATACTAATTTAATTTTTAAATTGAAATTCCAATTTTTAAGTTTAAAAACTAAAAATTAAAATGATTAGTTTTAATTTTTAAATTCCAATTTTTAAGTTTAAATTTTAAAAACTAAAAATTAAAATGATTACAAATTTACAAGGATACCTGCAAACTTGCAAACTTGCAGACTCCCCTTTCTTCTTTCAGTGTGATACTGACATGATGGTTCATAAATTCATTTAACTCAAGTTGATTCATGTGGCAATGTGTTTATTTCATGTTCTTGTTGCTTTAGATGTTTAGAAAATTGAAAAAAATGAATATTTTTGTATTTTTTTAAGTTTGCCGATATATTGCCGATGTTTGCCGACATTTTCGTCGATAAATCCGATAATTTCTTTTTGGACCCTCGGCGATATATTCGTCGACACGATATTTGTAACATTGGTTATATGTAGATGTCCTATTCATTACAGGGGCAGAAAAACTCATTAGTGGTTGTAAGAAGGACTTTGCTTCTGAGTTTGAAGTGAAGGACATAGGATTGATGCACTACTTCTTAGGCATGGAGGTCTGGCAGAAGGATGGGCATATCTTCCTTAGTCATGGCAAGTATGCAATGGACATACTGAAGAGATTTCATATGCAAGATTGCAAGCCCATGACTACTCCTATGACAACCAATTGGAAGAAGCAAGTGGCTTCTGAGAGTAAGTTGGTTGATCCCACCAGGTACCGACAACTCATTGGTTCCTCGATGTACTTGGTCAACACCAGGCCATATTTGAGTTTTGCTGTCAACACCTTAAGTCAGTACATGGTAGAACCTAGGGATGTACACTAGGTGGCAACAAAGCATGTTCTAAGGTACATCAATGGAACAACAAAGTATGAGCTGAATTATGTAAGGCTCGGGGGAGTACAGCTAGTTGGCTTTACTGATTCAAATTGGGCAGGCAATGCAGGTGATAGTAAAAGCACCTCCGGGTGTTGTTTCAACTTGGGTTCGACATTCGTGTTGTGGTTCAGCAGGAAACAAAAGTCTGTAGCATTGAGTTCTGCTGAGGTCGAATATATGGCAGCTAGTTTAGCCAGTTGTGAGGCCATTTGGCTTTGCAAAATGTTGTTGAGTCTATTTGATCAGCAGTTGGAGCCTATGGTGATTCACTGTGATAATCAGAGTTGCATCAAACTCTCTGAGAATCCAATTTTTCATGATAGGTCCAAACACATAGAGATCAGGTATCACTTCATTCGAGATCATGTTTCAGAGAGGAGCAGTTAGCTCCAGTACATATCCACAGATGAGTAGGTTGCAGACATTCTCACAAAGTCCTTGATGAGAAATAAGTTTGAGTACTTCAGGGAGAAGATGGGAGTGGTTCAGAATCTTTTCCTGGTTAAGAGGGAGTGTTAAAAAGTTAACTAGGGAAGTTATTCTCTTGAGGGAATGAAAAGTTTTGCATGCTTAGATGCATGCAAAAGTGAGTTTTGCATGCACCCACTTTAGGCTTTTGGTAAACCTAATTTAATTAGTGAGTTGATATAAGGAGACAGAAGGTGTCTGACAGAGTTACCGAGCCAACTGATTTGAGATAGATCTAGTTGAGAGGTGGGCGACTTTCCTAAGGAAGGAGGGCGCATTCTTTGAGAAGAGAGAAGATCGTATTGATTGGAGTTGATCGATTGAGCAGTTGAGACTTTCAGAGCATCCTTGTCTCAGTGATTGAGAAATCACTGTGACGATCAGAGCTTAGATCTGTTGAGATTTGATTCCGTACGAGCATTTGTTATCTTGAGGGATGGCACACTTATCCATGCAAAGGAGGACGCATTCAGCTATTGGGATTCTTCCGTAGCAGAGCAGATCAGAGTAGAGGAGTGGGAGAGGCAGTACAGTTAGAGCTACCTGCAGACAAATTCAGATCCAGATTGACAGCTAGGTCACATTTCCCCAGTGCATGCATCAATTGATGCATGCAGATCTAGGATCTTGATCCAACCAGGATTGAGTGTTACATATGAGGTAACATTGTGTGTGCTTGTTTGTTTCATATATTGCTCTGGGCTCGAGATAGAAGAAAGCCCCACAGGTTGCTGGTTTTCCCCGTTTGGGGTTTCCAGGGTATATTCAGTGTTCTGTGTGTGATTGATTGAGTTCTCAGTATTTAAGTTGTAAAGAGATCTATAGCATTTGATTCTTAAGTCGTTAGAGTATTACTGATTTACAGAGATTCAAACCGCTTGAGATCTCAGGGCTATTGAGAGGGAGTAGTGATCTCTGGATTAAAATTTACATGATGAATGGAAGCAACCTCTCACATTTGTTGACTTGTTGTACATTCATTGGTTTTCCATTGATGAGCACCCACTCATTTTGGCCTTTTTTAATGGGATGTTTTTGGAGGGGCATCCTAGCTTCGAGAGCAATTATATTTTGATAGTGTGTCTAGAATTGTAACATCTCAATGCCAATAGATGTAGAGTGGTCACGGGGTTTCCGAAACGTGGTTATAGTAGAAAATCCGATAAATATTGAGGAAGTTAGCAATTCTAGAACTGTCAATTAAATAGTTGCATCGAATTTTTGCCGTGCGTGCCTTTTGGAGTCTTTTCATGGAGAGCGTTCACCTTATTGAAAAACTCTCCACCTTTTTAGGCCTTTTCCATGGAGCGCACCTTTTGGAGAGCCTTTGGAGGCTATATTTGGGATATCTACTTGTTATCTTTCCTCATTTGATGGAGGTGCCCTCCTTCTTGGGCCTTATGTATCTTGGATGTTATAATTGTGGTTTTGAACACCCTATTTTGTGGATCTTGTTAGAGTTTGTTAGGGTTTAGTAGAGTATTTTGATTTGTTTACTCCACCCTAGGGTAGATCTAGGATTTTATCATTATTTTATTGTAAAGGAAGTTGACCTGCTCTCCTATGTAAGAGAGCCTCTTCCTCATTCATTTCACATGTTTGGATTTGGGGGAGAAATCTCACTAAGACTTAATGGAATATCTTTTGGCTCTTATGGATGGTTGATGTTAGTGTTATGATGTGGATGCCTTGCCAACGCTTTGGTTTACTCTTGGATCAACAACTGCTGCTATTTTGGGATGATTTGCAAGTTGTCTTTACTTTGCAAGGTTAAGTTTATTTGGGTTTATGGTTGAATAGGTGGTGTATTTTCAACTTTTGGTTGTATGCCTAGGATTCCATGCTTGATGAATATTATGCCCAAGTTAGTGTTGAAGACACTACTCCGGTTAATCCCTTGTAGATCCTTAGGTGATTTCTAGCCTTCCTTGGATTTGTGGGGATTGGCACTCAAACTCTAGCTACCCTTGGATGTTAGTAAGCTGTTCATTACTATCCTTGATTGATCCCATTTGCCCATTTGATAAGACACTAGTTTCCAATCCCTTCATCACCATTATCTCTTAAATTAACTATCATAAAACCATTTTGCTAAAGCTATCTCTTCATTTCACCTTGAACCTAACTACAAGCTTTAGTAATCTTACCCTCAAGACTCCTCCCTTGAGCTAGAGAAGAGCTAGCCTAAAGAACAGAAGAGGGTTGGGGAGGTCTCTCTTGTTTATCCATAAGCCATCATTGATGTTAGGGCTTTAACCACAAGATATTGGTTTGTGTGGCAACATGCACTAGAAGGTTTTCAGATGTAGCAGCTTTAGCTTCAGAACCTCTACTGTTGCATGGGGGCTATGTAGCTAATGGTCATGTTCCATGACCATTTCCACCTACTCTTAGTCCTATTGTTCCTTGACCATGGGAAAACAAATTAGAAGTATCCTGTGACAAGAGGAAAGAGAAGTAGACGGTAGATTTTTTTTTTGGTTTAAAGTCTAATTTCTAGAGCTTAGAGTCCTTTGTCTTTAACAGATTATTTTGTAAACATTATATGACAATTTAAGTTTAAACCTAGGACTGTTGGCTACATATTACAACATTTTTGTCATGATTATGATGCTCCGTTTCACTTTATGGTTGATGTTATCTGTTACAGTTTGTTGATGACATGTTATTTGTTGAAACTTGAAGGTTGATGTTATGGTTGATCATTTGATGACAATGTCACAAGTTATAAATGCTAGATGATTGATGTTGTATGCGTACTGAATGGTTGATGCTTTAATGATCATCTTTAATCTAGTAGTTAAATTTATATTTTCATATTTTCTGCAACAAATTGGACATTCTGCATATATATATATATATATATATATATATATATGTATAACTCCTGAAATGCTCCACTCCTGGAAGCTTTTGAATAATGTTGCTTTGCACTCCCGCTTCGTGACAGCGTAGTAGTATTAAATATGCTTGTACTTGAGGGTTAGTGAAATATTAAATCTTATTTGACTTTGTTATGGGTTGTATTAGATATGAGTTAATTATTTTATTATAAATAAAAATTCTAAGGTAATTTCTACTTTTCTCGCAGGTTAGGAATCATGTGCAATCTTGTGTGTAATTTTACCATCACACAATAATCAATTTAGTGCAGTATCATTTGATCTCATGCTTTCTTTGTGTTCTCTCTTTTATTTCAACATTTCTCAGAAGCTAATAAGCATAGCTCTAATGCCAAGTTAGATTTATTAGAGTATGTGCACGGAACTAGGTGATTGAATGAAGAATCTTACCCATCTCTCTGATTATCTATTGAACATAATACATATTTATAATACAAAGGTGTTTTGAAATTGGTCACTAAAGATAAAAATAGATCTCCATCTTTTCATAGATCTAGCTTAAAATGGTATGTCCTATCTTAAAATATTTTTTATATCATTTTTAGCTTTTCTTGCACATGTTTTGCTTTTCTACTTCTGTGCATCTTTTTGCTTTCAAGGCATGTATTCTCTTTTCTCTACAAAAATTAATACTAAATATTCTAACAATATGTAAAACTAAATGTTTGTAATTGTGTGCCGACTGATTTATTGTCCATCTTGGCAAGGGGTTGAAATAAGTTTCTGTGAGTGTTTTGAATGTTTATTTCCAGTCTAGATGTTTGGTTAAATTGAATCTCAGTAAGAGTGTGCCAAATGATTCCTTCATCTCTTTAAAAATTAGGAGGTTAACGTAAATCTCACATTACTAGTATTGGGATGTCAATTCTGACATTATTACTGAAATTTACTGTAGCCCAAGATTTGGTAATCTGACTTATACTCACTAGGCTTATTTTAGTTCTGTTGACAATTGGTTTGTGTTTGTAACTGTCTCAATGTTGGAATTAGGCAGTAAGTACTGATGGAAAAGTCCATGGTTGGACAGATTTTTGCTGGTTTTGAGACCCATGTTTTTGATATTGTCATGTTTTAAACTCTCTGTATCTTTTGCTGACTGGTATGGCTGCAGCTCTTTTTTATACATATAAAAGCTACCTGTTTCTTTGAAAAATAAGAAGTTGTGTCAATGTTGGAACCTGCTAATTGCAGGGTAAAAAATTGTACCAAAATTACCAATTACAGTCTGTCATATCAGATTTTTGCTACTGTGCTTGGCATATGACATGGAGCTGCCTTATAATTTTATTTAACTGTTAATGACAAATGTTTGCTTTCTATTGTTTGTAGATCCAGAAATATCAGATTTGAAGCATAGTGATGACAGAGAAGGTTTACTGTCGTTGGATACTCTTTGTGGGCAGTCAATTCAAAAGATTTCTACCAATGCATTCCACCGACCAAAATTTGTCCATCCTATGGCAATTGTGCACCCTGATGCTATTTTTGGCGAGGTGCTTCAAGTGACCTTTTTCTTTATTGGAATGTCAAGGTTTTGAAATCTTTACAATTTTTTTTTCCCCTTTGATCTGATGGTTGTAAGAGTATCTATTTGAAAAGGAGTAGATAGAACATTTAGAACTAGCTCTTAGTGGTGGTAGAAATATTAGTCATGGTAGTATGTTTGTCAGCTTTTAACTTAAATTTATTTTTTATGAAGTTGAACATGGCATATCTATTCTCAGATGCATAGAGATTAGTTATCAGTTTGTTTGTGGGAATTGTTCATCAAGTTTGGATTTAGAATTGCCCTTTAAAACTAAGTTTTCCATATATGACAAATTTACAGCACTGAATGGGTGCTAGAACAAAAAATATAAAATATCACATAAATAATAACCTATGTTATAAAATAAAGTCCTAGAAATTATTCAATACTATAAGTTTTAGATAAGATAATTTTATTAATGTCCAATTAATGATCACAATAAATAGGTTAACAAGATTTAGAAAGTACATATAGTGTAAATACATAGTGGGAGTGTAAAAGCAGTTCCTATTGCTACTTTATCAAAACCAGAGAAAGATCAAAGTATCTATCTGAAAAAACTACAACGTTTCATAAAAAGTGCTGGAAAGGAGCGCTATGACAAGTACAAACAGAGGATGTCAAGGTGTGCTCGAACTAGAGGTTGAGGTCAATGTTATCAGAACCGAACTGGTTGACCCCAAAAACAGGAACCAGACTGAAACCGGATACAAAAACCGGTTGACCAAAAAATACTTAAAATGTTCAAATTTTGATTAAAAATTATTTTCATATACATCCATGCAGATTCAAACGACTAGACACAAATAAGCAAATTTTTCTCATGTATCCAAGTGCAGTACATATCTGAACCAAAATACAACTACATTGAGGTTCTAAATGGCCTGCAAAGTCCAAAATTCAATCATACTACAGCCTAAAATTAAATCAAACTAAATAATGATCTGAATTTTTGGACATATTGGATGAAGTAAGTGCACCGATACAAAACTGATCATCCCAATCAGTTCTAACTGGTTTTAGCTTGAATCTTCTGGGTCTGACCGGTTCAGGCCAAAACCTGCCATTTCCGGTTGAGGCACTTGATTTGGACTGGCAGGCCTTCTAAACCAGTCTAACTGGCTGTTTTTGGCAAAACCAGTTTAGTTTTGAGAACATTGGTTGAGATCGAGGTTGATCGAGGGCAGAGAAAGAGAGGCTCCTCAACTGAGTCATCAAGCACTATGTGATCTCCTGGAAATTCCCACCCTGTAAGACTTATGGGAGTCCGGATAACATTAGGAAAGAAGCCACTGTCACCTTTCTTTTCGCCTCTCACTTTAGAGTTAGAGCTTGCTAACTTCGGGGGAGTATCTTTAAATGATCAAGGGGTCATACTCAGAAAATGAAATGATCTGTAACACCCAAAATCAATACTAAGGCTGCTGTCCTAAATAAAAGTGCAACTAAATGTAAATAAAATCAAGCTTGAAAGTGTCATAAATGTAGAAAATATGCACAGAAAATGATGTGCATTTTTATGCTAACTATGGGCATGAGTCTCAATGCAACTACACTGAAAACATGCTGATAAAGATGCATAGCAGAATTTACAGTGGGCTGTAGATGACTGATCTGATGCTGTAAATACTAATTTAATGACATGAGAAACAATGCATAATTTTATTATGATGCCTGGCATGCAATCCAATGCAATCAAAAGAAACAATTTTTCCTAATTAATGCAGAAAAAACAGGAACATCAAATTGTTAGGGCTGGTTTTTGACTGTAAATGCAATTTAACATGCTGTTTTTTTTGGAATTTTTATATTTTTAGTGTTTTCATGCTTTTTATGCCCACAGAGAGAAAAGGGATAAATTCATACCTCTTTCTGCATTAAATATGAGAAACCAGCATGGTAATTTTGCTGTAATTTGACAGCAAATAACTTAAACAGAAAATGTAAATGCCTAATTAATATGTCTAGAATGCCTAAGATGCATGGATTTCAATATGTTCACTTTCAAGTGAGTAATCTAACAGTTGGAAGAAAGTGAACAGTGTGGAAGAAAGACCAAATTCCTACTGCTTAATTTCTGTCGAAAACGAGATTAAAAGCAAATAAGAGTTTATGAAAATTATAGAAATTCTTACACACAAAGACCAAATTCCTACTGCTTAATTTCTGTCGAAAACGAGATTAAAAGCAAATAAGAGTTTATGAAAATTATAGAAATTCTTACACACAAAGAACAAGATATAGTTGCAAAGAATAGCTTGATTGTCTTTAATAGCAAGGGTTGTAGGATGAACAAAGTCCTTGATAGGTCTGATGTTGACTTTCTTGGCCAACAGTTACATAGATCTGTGTGGGGATATATCTGCCTTGATTTACAGATCTGCATGCATAAACTCAACCCAGAGATGCCAAGAACTCACAAACACGAATAATAAACTAAACCTATAAACATCAATGCAAGAAATAACACAAAACCAGATATGGATCTTTTATTACTTGAAAGCAGAACTATACAAAAGCCCACCCTACTTTAGAGGCAGGGAGGCAAGCTGCTGCAAACCCTAGTCCCTCAAAACCTTCAAGTCTAGCTCAATCCACAGAAACTGAGTTTCTCATCTCCCAAAATTCCTTTCTCTCTTCCGGAGGAAGCCTTATAAAGGTTCATGAACCCTAAATGAGTCATAAACCCTAACCCTAAGAAGGTGAGTCATTACATTTCTTTAAGTCTTATCATTTTCCCCTTTTACAAAATATATTCTAATACCCCCCTTTACATCATTGTGCATACCAGGGTGCCAACATCCGAACAAGAAAGAACTTTCCAGGTACAATCATCCTTAGTTGTGTAAATTTTTCTGAGTTTGCAGCTTGCTGGTTTATGTCAATGTTTCCGTGGTTTTCATTCCCATCCGGTTTTGCATAGGCTGGAAACTACTTATGAAAATTTCTTCAACAATTAAACACGCTGTAAAATCATACTAACAGGCAGAAAATAAATTTTAACATGCACACCATTAAAATTATAGACTCAGAATTTTCGGCAAATGTGCCCTGGAAAAACCCCCATGGGGAAAACCAGTCAGAGAGAGAGAGATATTTTATTTCTTCAGATAATATTCAGTTTAGAAATTTACAGTCAAACATGTACTTATCTTAACCATAAATTTCACCCCCAGGAGCTGTCTCGAAATCTGTGCAATCGCTGCTTGGATTTCTGTGCTGAAACAGTACCTAGAAATTCGTGCCAGGAAGTACAAAACAGTCAACCTGTACCCTCCTCGAATTCTGTGCAGCAATAAATGCTGCCTTGGGAAATGTACCCAAAGTACAGTCTCGAAACCTGTGCCTGTCCTCGAAAAATGTGCAGCAATAAATGCTTCTCGAAAACTGTGCCTTTCTCGAAAACTGTGCAGCAATAATTGCTGTCTTGGGATTTGTGCCCACCATACAGTTTTGAAACCTGTACCTACTGCCTCGATAAATGTGCCCACTGCAACTGTACAGCAAACCCGTGAATCTGCCTCGGGATTTGTGCCCAGGAGTCACACCCTTGAAACTTGTGCCCTTCTCGGGATTTGTGCCCAGTTCACCCTCGAAATTTGTGCCCACTTACATGTTGTATGGTACTGAAAATATCTCGAATTTTGTGCCTCTCTGCAAGATGAAACTAGTGCCTCGAATCTCGTGCCAACTGAAGCCTTCAAATGGCTTCCTCGAATTTCGTGCCACCACCAGCAATCTCTCTTCTCTTCTCTCCTCTTCACTCTATTAAAAAAAAGTGAAGTGAAATGCCTCCCTCAATGCTTTTTGTTCAATCCCTAGGGTTTTCTAAATCCAATGGGTGAGATTGACTTAGATCAATGGTTGAAATTAAATGCTCTATTTATTTCTCATAAATTATTAATTTCACTCATCCACTTAAAATTATCAAAAAGTGACTTTGAGTTTATAAAGTCTCATTAAGTGCTTTTAATGTGAGGGTCACCCTTTTCCCCCTTTCTAAGTGACTTAGGCAAACGTCACTTGGGGAACACTTCCCTAGGTACAAAAACTAACACTCCCTCTTACTGAGGAAGGTGTTTTGCACCACTCCCAACTTGTCTTTGAAGAAGACAAACTTCCCCCTCCCCAAAGATTTTGTCAGGATATCTGCTACCTACTCATCAGTGGAAATATACTGCAACTCAACTGCTCCTCTTTGGACGTAGTCACGGATGAAATGGTACATGATCTCAATGTGCTTTGACCTGTCATGGAACACTGGATTCTCAGAGAGCTGAATGCAACTCTGCTTGTCACAATAGATCACCGTACGTCTAAGCTCCTGATCAAATAAATCTACCAACAACTTGCGAAGCCACAGTGCCTTGCAAGTAGCCTGACTGGCTGCCATATACTCAGCCTCGACAGAACTCAATGCGACGGACTTCTGTTTCCGACTGAACCACGACACTCCTGCCGAGCCCAAACTGAAACAACAATCGGAAGTGCTCTTCCGATCCCTCACACAACCTGCCCAGTCTGAATCTGTGAAACCAACCAAACTGACTCCACCCGAACCCCTGTAGTCCAAACCATAGTCCACTGTACTTGCTAGGTGTCTCAGCACATGTTTTGCAGTAGTCCAATGTACACTCCTAGGCTCCACCATGAACTGGCTAAGAGTGTTCACCGCAAAACACAAGTCTGGCTTGGTGTTGACCAGATACATCAACGATCCAATGAGCTGACGGTAAAGTGTAGGATCCACCAACTTACCCTCAGAAGCATGAAGTTGCTTCCAGTTGGTGATCATAGGTGTAGACATCGGCCTGCAGTCCTCCATCCGAAATCTCCTCAGAATATCAACTGCATACTTCCCCTGTCCTAGGAAAATATGCCCAGGCTCCTGCCAAACCTCCATCCTTAGATAGTAATGCATCAACCTAATGTCGGTCATCTCGTACTCTGCTGCAAGGTCTCTCATGCAATGTGCAATGAGACTTTCATCCCCTGTGATAAATAAGTCATCAACATATAACAAAAGAATGAGAGGATCTCCACCAACCACAATGTAGTATCTCCATCTGATGTAACTTCCATTTCATCTTGGCTGCCAAGGAAAGAATGGTTCTAATTGAAGTATATTTGGCCATAGGAGCAAAGGTCTCCTCATAATCAATTCCTTCCTTTTGTGAGAATCCTCGTGCTACAAATCTTGCCTTGTACTTTTCAATGCTTCCGTCTGCTGAGTGTTTTGTTTTAAAGATCCATTTTGACGATACAACTGATTTATCCTTTGGTCTTGGTACCACATCCCAAACATCATTCTTGATGATGGATTGGTATTCTTCATTCATAACATGCAACCATTCCTTCTTCTTCACTGAATCTTCAAAACAAGTTGGTTCCTCTTCAACAAGGTTACACATCAAGGCTACCTAACCGGACTATGGCCTTGGTCTCTTGCTCTCTCTACTGGTTCCTGTCATGTCCCCTCCCATCGTTCTGAAGCAAAGAAGGGAACATGACTCACATTCCGGGGCTTATTTGGGAAACTCAGCCCCGTTCATGAATAAGAAAATTCATAATAAATAAAAACTCATGCGTGCAGATTCATACTCAAATAAACACGGCGGAAATAAACATTATCCACACAATTACTTCATGCATTCAACATATAATCATAACAGTCATCAATAATTAAAACATTGCAGAATTAAACACATAGATAATACTTATCTTTACGATGAAATTGTCCAAGCAACTGGCTATGTGAGAGCAATGTTCCACCCAACCATAGGTCTATGTCCAGCCTTTATTCTTTCTACTGAGAGACCACCCCCGAGCTGGGCTATTTATCCACTAAGGAGGAACTAAACGGGCTCACTCACAACCATGGTTTCACACAAACAATCATGCTAAGCCAACACGCAGTTGGGTTGATCAAGCATGCAAGAGACAAGGAGGAAGATGCTAAGCCAGTGAGCTCAACCACAGAGCCACAGGAATCTCAAGTTAAACTCAAACAACCTTGGCACCCACAATACCCACCACACCCAACACAAGGAAGGTCCCCTTCTCTGCTGCACAGTCCCTCAGGTGCCCCTTCCCTCCAGTGCTCTTTAGGGTGGGCATAGAAAGGTCCAAGCTGCTAAATCCTTGAGATTCTAGCCTTCACTAGGTTTATCAAGCAATCCCAACCTTTGTTCTATCTTCTGCTATGTTATTTACGCTTGGATTTTCTTAATTCTATGGCCAAATGACTCCGTCCCGTAATTGGATTTTCGGGCTATCACATCTGGGTTTTCCTATGGATTTCGACATATCTAACACTCTCAAATTCGCCCCAAGGTTCATGTCTATGGATCCCCCATTGGATTTCACTGTCCACACAATTTTCTGGGCATTTTTGACACTTCAAAACGTGGTTAAATTCAGAGTTGCGATTTCTGGTTTCTCTCACTGCTGGAACTATGTAATGGATGGAAACTGATGCTTAGATGTTCAACAATGGAATGAGAATGAGGAAGAACGAATTCCCATGAGGTAGAGTGACTTGTGGGTCAAGAAAACAGAGCCCATACCTGCCATACGAATTTCTGGGATGCCCATGCTCCATTGAAGCCATGGACTTATTTCTTCAACCACTTCCTTACAACTGAATTAAATGTCAGCAAGGAAAGTCAAATGGGTTCTCAAGATGACATTTGGCAACATATGGTTCAACTTCACAACCCCCTCACCACTCCCTAGTGGAATACACATGGCCCCCTCTTATTAGTTGCTTCCATAGCCAGTTTTTGGTATTTTATTGCAATATTAATATTTACATCATTTTACAATGTTCCATGGCTTAGTAGCACATGGATATCATAATATCAAATACTTTCCTTTTTAATAAAATCCGAGCATACACTAGCGGGGCCTTGGCCTTGAGCTCCACGCTAGGGAACATACATCGCATGTATATAATATTTACATTAAAAGCCAATATATATTCCAAGGGTCAAAATGGGGGTATTATAGTTCCTTTTGGGGCACCATATCTTCCTGCATCTTGTATCAATTCTTGTGCCCAAGCTGGTCTTCTCTTTCGAGAAATCTCCTCATGAGGTGTCTCCTCAGGTCTCTGAGGTTCTGCCATGTCATGATCCTCTGGAATATGATCTTCTTCAATATTTCTGTCTGGTGCTTTGTTTGTTTCTGTAACTCTAGGAGCCTTCTGCTCCTCTTCATCTTCATGAGTCTTCTTGGATTTGTTGAAAGCTGTGTCTTCATCAAATGTAACATCCCGGCTGAGCTCAATCTGGTGGAATCCTGGGATGTAGATACGGTAAGCCTTAGATTGCTCACTATAGCCCACAAATATTCCCTTCTTCCCTGAAGGTTCCAATTTCGATCTCTTCTCCTTTGGAATGTGAATAAACACCGGACATCCAAATATCTCTAGATGACTAACTTCAGGCTTCATACCTGTGAACATCTCTTCTGGGGTCTTGTTGCCAAGAGCACTGTGAGAGATTCTGTTCTGTACATATACTGCGGTTTTGGCTGCTTCTGCCCATAGATGCATGGGTAAGTCTTGATCATGGATCATGGCCTTCACTGCTTCTATGATCGTACTATTCTTCCTTTCAGCTACACCACTTTGTTGTGGATTATAGGGAATAGTAAGCTCCCTCTTAATCCCTACTTAGTGAAGTGGTGGACATAGGTCCACACTCCACAAATATCTGAGTGAATAATGTCCAATTTTGCTGTCGCTGCTTGGGAATGGATTCTTTGTACTCTTTCCTTGAGCACATCCTTTGCATACTCCTTCATGATCAACCTGGATTTCTGGTAGTCTAGTCAACACCTTACTTACTATTGGTAAGGCTTTGTATGAGATAGTCTTTTATGCCATAGCTCACAAGGGCTCATGGTACTGGTCATCAATCCTATATCTGTATGACCCTTCAGTTTATAAAGTCCTCCTTCTTCTACTCCAATGACTACTGCATCGTTGATAGTCTTCCCCTTTGGCCACATAAGAACTTCACCATCTATAAATGCAATTCGAAGACCTTTCTCATCTACTGCTGAAATAGATAGAAGGTTCTTCTTAAAACCTGGTTTGGATTAAAGTACATATTCCTCATCATTGGAGGAATCTTCTTTGTCTTTCCTTTCTTCATCATGTTCATCTTCTTTAGCTACATGGGCATGAAATCTTTTATTCTGCTTCTTATGTTGTCTAGATTTGAGTGGACAAAATCTCGCAATGTGTCCTGTCTTGTGACAGGAGTAACATTCAACTGAAGATAGATCTCTTTTGAACTTCCCTTTCTTCTGTGGTCTTCTTGGAGAGTCCTCACGGGTACGTACATTGATCTACCTTTTCTTTCCACCTTTGGCATGGGTTTCCAAAGCTTGATCTTCATCATCATTTAGTTTCTCCTCTCTCACCACTATTCTTTCTTCCTCTTGCACACACTCTTCCCATAACTGTCTGAACTGGATCAATTTCTTTCTAGCACAAATGCCACGAACAAATGGTTCCCAATCTTTGGGGAGACCATTCAGAGTGGTCATCACAACGTCCGCATCCTCTACCATGTCTCCAATAGCTTCTAGTTGTTCTTTTATCTGGGACACTCTGGAGAAGTATGAGTGCATGGACTCAGACTTCAATATCTTCATTCCCTTGAGTTGATTTCTCAAGGTCATTTTCTTATTAATATTCTTCCCTTCAAATAGGTTGGTCAGGGCATCAAACATCTCTTTTGGGGTCTTCTTGGAAGACACTTGGGGGATCAAGTGATCTTTGATGGAATCAACAATGATCCTCTTTGCCTTGACCATATTCTTCTTATGCCTTGCTTTGGATTCATCTCCCTCTGGTTTTGTAAGTCCTTCCTTTATATAGTCTTCTAGGTCATGTTCTTCAAGGATGAGCATGACTCTATACTTCCATGCCTTGAAGTTCTCAGCTCCTTCAAGCTTCTCATCAAGCTTGGTATTGCTTGTCATCTTGATATAATGAGTACTTCAAATGGAAATATAATAGATTTGAGACTTACAAGAAAAGTTGTCCTTCTGAAAGCTGCTTCTTTCTTGACCTAGGGTTTGTTAGACAAACCCTAATTTTCCAACTTCGGGATTTTGGAAATCTGATTGGATGAGCAAGTTTGCCTCCTCAAGGCGAGTTGAGCAAAGTACTCCTTCTCCCAATTCTGTGAGCAGATGATCCAAAAATTTGATGCCCTAATTCTCCCGGGCTGTAGTGGGGGACCCAAAAATGAAAATTCTCAAAATGAAAATCTGCTTCGACAGAAAGATGCGCCCTAGTGAGGAGAGTTATATGCACTATCTTTTTCAGTTGATTTGTGGAGGGAGCTCCTGGAACAAGAAGCCCTAGTTTCTACAGTTACAGAGGCTGCACACTGTTTTCTTTCAGGCCTGCTCTGATACCATGTTAGTTTTTACTTGTTTAGCATATAACATTAAACAATCTATCACTGAAAGAAATACAAGCACAGTAAGAACACAATGAACACAATATTTCTCTTGGGAAAACCACAAGGGAAAAAACCCTAGCAAAATCTTCCTCAATATAGAAATCACAAAGTACAAAAGTAAACCCCAAGACAAGATCAGCTACTCCTCCACTTGTGCGAACTTCTCTCTCTCTCCTATGCGAACTTGTGTGAGTGAGATGAGTGAGTACAAATGAGAGAGACATCCTCTATTTATATTCTTCCGTTGGGGTGACTTTTCCCCAACAGGGCCGACTTCTCCTAACTGACTGGGCCGACTTGTCATATACATAATATAATAATCTCTTCTGGGTTCTTCTAGGCCGACACAAGACCTAGGGTTTACATTGCCTTTTTCAATGACTCTTACATTATTAATTACGTCAATGACATCTCCCGAATGAGGAATACAATAATACAATAGACAAGTATAAATAGAATATCTTCCGCAGTTACATTCTTTTAACATGACTGAGTCTTGCCAAGTTCTAGGCCAGCCGAGTCTTTATCTAGTCTGAGTCTAACAACATTGGTAAAGACTTTTGAGATCAAATCTCAAGGGATCCAACCTCCTTACAATGAAGTTCTCTTTTTCTAATATGCTTCTGCCTTGGGAGCTGCACCCTGAACTTTCTAATGATAGTGATCTGCACTGCTGAAAACTGGCATGAGAATAAGTGAGTGCTGAAGTAGACTGTATGAGCTGCATTCTTTCCAGTTACTGTTTGCATGAGTCTAAAAGGGGTTAAGGAAATGCCTAATGATGTGCCTCACTCAAGAGTCAAGTACTTGTGCATGCTGTCTGGAGTGAGTACAATTTGCCCTCCTTGGAATCTGCACTTTATCCACCGTTGTAAGCCTTTGTGCACTACTGTTAGCCTCCTTATGTGAGTGCAACTCCATGCTGATTATGCAGTTCAATCTCAGATTGGATAAGAAAGATAAAATTGAAACATGCATGCGCAGATCCCAAAAATAAATCACATCACATGCAACTCCCATCTCTCAGTGGCTGTGCACTCTCCATGTGCTGGGAAAAGACAAGGCATCTCCCTACTTACACTCAATCTGTGCATAAACTAAAAATGAGACAACCAGTTGACTAATAAATGTAGCCCTGCATACAGACTAAAGACAGAAAGTGTCCTCGCTCTGTGCATGTGCCTGCTAATTGCTGTTCAAAATAGCATGAAACTACTTATCGTTGTTGCATATATTGTCGCTTCAGTAACCAAAGCTAGTTAAGCATGCTGATTGCTCCTCTACTCCCAGCAACTCTGAGTTAAATCTGGCCACACCTCATGTGGACTAGTTGTGCTGAGAGGCACATTTCTACAACCCAGGTGGGGGGGGGGGGGGATGTGTCCATCTGTCCGAAATATTATTAAAGTATTTTTTTTAACAGAAACCGAAGAAGAGAGATATTTATAAAATAACTGTGCACAACCATTCATTACAAAATTGGGAGCTTCATCCTGAGCTCAGAAATTTGCTGAAAATGTAAAGACAGAGCTTGTTCCACTTCATATCTATCAGTTTTCCTATTGGACTTCCTATAAATTTCAAAAACATGAGAGGGATTAACCCTTACAAACTGTCTATTTAGGAGTACACAAAAAAACATAGAGCAGAAAGAAACAGAGCATCAATCCTGCAGCCCATGCATAACCTGGACTTGCTGTTGCACTGAAGCTTCATCCATTGGCAGAGCATCATCATCTGGAGACTCCTGGCAGTGGCTACACTGGGTTATTTTAGCCATTTTCAACACTTCATCCTTGATTACATCCACAGTACCCATGAGCTCGAACATATTTCTCTCGAGGTCGTCAATGTGTGAGTCCTGGCAGGCAAGCTGTTGGGAAATATACTTCATGTCTTCCGCAGTCTCCTTGTTCGCTTTAAGCCCAGCGTAAGCAACATCGAAGGCCTTTCTGAGGTTCAGTTTGAAATCCTCAGCACTGGCTTTCAGATATGCCATGGCCTCTCTTATCCCAGACATAATACCAAAAAGCTGGTGGCTTCCTGCAATCTGCTCTTACCGATAATCTTCCTCACAATTCAGGGGAAAGAGGGACAGACCGCTCAAACAATTCCCAATCTGCTGCAGCTGAGGACTGTCATACCTCATCTCATCCTCCTTAACTGCGAACCTGGAGCGAGACATGTTGTTCATGCGTGAACCAGAAGGGGGTAAGTCTGAGGACAAGACTTCCCATAAATGCAAAAGCCAGGTATCTGCGGGAGGCCATGTGGTATAAGAATGGTCTCCATGCGTCCACGCCATCCTAGGAGGGGTCTTCCCAATGAGTCTTAAATTCGTGGGGGTAGAACAAGGAGAGATAGGACTTAGAGTCCTAGGGGATTGGAATATGTTTATGAAAACCATCCTCGTACACAACTTCTCCTAAACCAAGCTTGACTCCTTCATTTGCTAGATGGTCCGCTGATCTATTGTTTTCTTGGAGGATATGGAGGTAATTTACCTTGAAATATTATTAAAGTATTATAGCCGACATAAAAGGTAAAAAAAATAAAATAAAAAATAATAGGCCGACAAAAAAATAAAAAATGGAAATACAAATTAAGAATCAAAACGTCAATTGGGTCTCAGGAATTTCGGGTTTGTGTGATTTAGAAAAAAATCAGATTTGCGAAATAAAAATCAGATTTGTGGAAGAAAAATCAGATCTGCGGAATAACAAAGGGTTCTCACATTTCTGAACAATATATGCATTTGTAATCTTCAATATTCATGTAATTAGGGATTTAAATATAGTGAATGAATTAAAAATAGTGATTTAAATATAGTGATTTAAATTCATTGATTCAACAGCCATAATAAAAATGCAGGCATAATAAAATGCAGCTGTAATAAAATATATTTTAACGTGATCAACCGTAATTGTTATTTCAACAAAAATGCAGCCGTAGTAAAAATGTAACCGTAATTGTTATTTCTACAAAAATGTAGCTGGAATACTATTCTTTGAAACGAGTGTATAAATTTGTTAAAATGCAACCGTAATAAAATTATTTGATATTAGTGTATAAATTTGTGAGTGTATAAATTTTTTAAAATGCAACCGTAATAATATTCTTTGAAATGAGTATAAATTTGTTAAATTGTTATTTGTTTAATGCATGTTTTTAAGAATTTGTTATTTCAACAAAAATGTTCTTTTTTTAAGATATATTTATTATATGTACAAGGCCATATTTACAATCATGTCCAAAAAGGGATTAGAACCTTGGTCTGTAGGTTTACACAAGCCCATCACCTTATTGCTTGCCAATAGACCACACACAAATGTTGTTAAAATAAAAAAACACAAGATGCATTTAATTTAGCATTGATTTAACTTCGTTGTAGTGATTGATTTCGCATTGATTTAACTTAACTTCGTTGTAGTGATTTCGCATTGATTTAACTTCGTCTCATTGATTTCAACAATGCATTGTTTTTTGTTATTTACATGTGTGCATTGAATTTATCAATTTGTAATGTCCTCTTCTGCTTAAGCACAGAAGACCATCTTGCTAACCTATCTAATTCCCATATGTTCGAGCGGGTACTGACATTCAGGGAATTGACCGAGGATTGATGCTATTTGTACTTTAAGAAGATCTTAATCATGGTTATTAGATCATCAGTAGGTAAATGAGAGCTACAAGAGGCCACCTGCATGCACATTACATGTGGGCGATATTTCATGTTGCATGCACTGGAACACCTTTATTGAGCTTTCATACAGACATAAAGTAATGCATGCAAGTCAACTGGAAATTAGAAGAGAAAGCGACCTAGTCAAGCAAAAGTTAGGTCAGGCCATGTCAAAGTTATAAAAGAAAGGTAAAGCGAATGAGTAAGGTTTGCTTATTGATTATTGATTTGAGAATTTGACTCGGAGAGCTTAGAGAGCCAGTTAGGGTTGAGGGCACACCAATCAACCATCAAGTGCATTTCGACAACGAAATCTATCTGCCCTAGTCACTTTCAGGGTTGGCACAGAGGTTCAACATTGCTTCTATCATCATACAGTGTTATTTATCATTGATTAGGGTTCTATCTACATCCAACAGAGGAGGATTCGCCCTCTTGCATGTGCGAATTGGGCAAAGGGGATAACTTCATATCTTGACAGACTTGTCTTGGAAAGTAGAGCGAACTGCTTGATGTGCAAATGAGATAGGCGTCCTTATTTATACCTTCATTTTCTATTTCCATGCTTTACGGGGCTTTCTAGAACTTTCCGGGTGGGTTTCCTTTCTAGAACTTTTCGGGGGTTTCCTTTCTAGAACTTTCCGGGGGGTTCACGACCGTTCTTAATTAATGGAGCCGACTTTGTCATGAGGATACCTCACGACGCTACAACACCAACACTCCCTCTTAGCTAGGGAGGTATCATCATGCTGGAACACATCTAGATATCATCTGAGCATCACGACCTATCTTGAACATCTCGCCATCATAAGAAAGGTTTGTCCATGTGGCTACGACCAACATGACATCCTCTATGAACTACAACCCATGAGTCTCCCAACCACATGGGCTACAACCCAAGGGTTGCTGGTCACTAACCTAGTGACTCCAACACAACTCAGTCCATCGAGAAGTGTCATGCTTCAACTCAGTCCATCGAGGAGCACAATAGATCGACTCAACTCAGTCCATCGAGGAGAATCATAGAACTACCAACTCCCTCTCTCTCCCTCTCAAGGAGAGTCACATCATTCTCCTTGTCTCAGGGAGAATGTCTTACTGATGCTGCAATCATCCCTCTCAATGAGGGGGGTATTCTTCTTGCTCTTTCTGCTCGAACACATCTTGGGTTTCTTCAAAGGCTTCATGCCATGACTTGTCTTTAATGAATCATCTGAAGGAAAGGTTAATCACGAGCTTGCTTCAGGTTGATGGTTTCAAGGTCTCTTAGCCAAGTCTCATGGCTAAATCCATGCACTTGCACGAGTGAGCATCTAGGGATTAATCTCCCCACCTAGTCACATGGTGTCCGAGAGAAGGCATTGCCCCGCTCCGAGCATTCTTAGGGACTAATCTCTCCACCCCGTCACAAGATGTCTGAGAGAAGAAACTGCCCCATTCTGAGTCATCTTAGGGACTAATCTCTCCACCCCATCACAAGATGCCCGAGAGAAGAGATTACCCCGTACTGAGTCGTCTTAGAGACTAATCTCTCCACCCCGTCACAGGGTGTTCGAGAGAAGGCACTGTCCCACTTGACCCACCCGTAGCCAAGTCTCATGGCCAACACTGGGGAAATGCTCGATGCTCAACCTCTAGGAGGATAGTGTGTGCAACTGAGGACTAATCTTCCCACCTCGTCATAGGATGTCCGGAGAAAGGTACTGTCCTGCTCTGGGCTATTCACCCCTAGCCAAGTCACATGGATAATACCGAGGGAATGCTCGATGCATCAACACTACTCATCATGCAAGAGCCAATCTCCCCAGCCCCTCACAGGATGCCCGGGAGAAGATACTGCCTTGTCACTGGACCATTCACCCCTAGCCAAGTCACATGGCTAATACTGGGGAAATGTTTGCCCGATGCTGCAAACACCCATCTTCAATCTCATCACATCTCCCTCTGTGCTAGCGTGCCTGGCTCTCTCTGTATTTGAGCATCCTGATCCCTCTGCATTCGAACATCTTACTCCTAGAAGCCTCCTGCTTCTGAGCATTCCACTCCCTCTCAAATGCTGAATATCAATGGGATCTTCACATCCATCACTTGTACTCTTACTGAACAACTATCACTTGTTCTTCAGAACAAGTCTCTTGTAGGTCCTAGCACATGATCTTTCCGACATGTCAAATTCAGTCAATTAGTTACCAACATTGCTTAATCATGAAATTCAATCAAATCATATTTCAATGCAATATTAATCTTTTATGCATACATAGAACTTGCATAACATGACAAATACTTATCCTTTATTTGTTTTGATGACTCCGTCTTGATTCTTGTTTCCTTGCAAAAATCTATTTTCATGAGCAGGCCCTGGCTCATGAGGACTATGAGCCTCCTTCTAGTAAGGCTGATCCAAAGTCTAGAAGGCTGTGCCAAACCTAGCGAGTCTCCTCCAAATATGCAAGTGTTACCATCAAGTCTTCAACAATATGTGGGAGGATCCATGCATGATCTCCCTAGTGCTAACTCCAAGTCCACTTTTCAAATATTAAAGTAATAATCTTAATTAAGAGCCTTTTTCATGGTTGAAGCCTTTGTCTCCTTCACATGGCTATTTTCAAATAATAAATATTTAATAAGGGTCCAAGATATGGCCCCTTGCAAGTGATAAATGCCACGACACTTCCAAGGGCATTCCAAACAGCACTTGAGCTCCACGTTAAAATTTTCAACCAGTCCATGGCTATGACAAAACTAATCATGCATCAAGGCTTGAACTGCATGTCTCGAGGTAGCTTGATGCGTCAATGGCTCCATGATCCATGCCGGCTTTACCTCCAACGCAATACACAGGACCATGTCCTTTATCACCACACATGGATTGAACCTTGTCTGACCACACAAATGTGCCAACGAACAAAACTACGGGTGAAGCATACATGAGTTGAATTGTAGAACTAGGCCCTCGGAAGGATACGAGGTATAATCTGAGTCCTTTGCTGGTATCCGGTGTTTGGCAATGACTCGATTGCTACAGGAATGAAGAATCGGCGTCGAGTCACTGTAACTGGCTGTCTGGATCGTTGCTGCACGGAACAGTGCCATGTGTACTCCATGTTTGTGTTTTGAAGGTCTTACACCAAATGGTGGTTCCATGCAACAAATTTAAGGGGAAAACCAACTACTGTATCAACTTTTGGGATTGGCTTATGTATTCCACGATGGTTGCATGATCAACGAGCTCCGGTTGTCGATGATATCTTTGCCATCAAAAGACCTTACGAAACACTCCTACTCCATGTGCCACAATTTGTCTCTCTCTGAAATCTGCTTCCACAGATAGGTATGCCCTCCTAGGGCGAGTTCCAAAACACTATGCTCGGATCCAAACTTTGGTTAGAAATCTCTGAAACTGTAAGCCCTAGTTTCCGGCAATGGCAGCTTTCAGTACTGCTCTGATACCATGTTAGAGTTTTATAATAGTAGTATAATTTCAATTATTTGCAGCGGAAACAAATAAAGATCACTGAAAGAATAGCCATGCACAGAAACAAAGAGACACAAAGATTTTATCCTGGGAAAACCCAAACTTGGGAAAAACCCAGCCAACCTTTCTTATTTAGTGATTCACTATACAAGTAGATCAGATATAAGAAGAAGATAAACCTAAAGATATTAAACTCAGAAAATAGTCTTCTTCTGCTGCTGCATCATTCTCTTCCTCAGCTGCACACTTGTCTTGGAAAGCAGAGCGATTTGCTTGATGTGCAAATGAGATAGGCTTCCTTCTTATTTATACCTTCATTTTCTATTTCCATGCTTTCCGGGGCTTTCTAGACTTTCCGAGGGGGTTTCCTTTTTAGAACTTTTCGGGGGTTTTCTTTCTAGAACTTTCTGGGGGGTTCATGGCCGTTCTTAATTGATGGAGCTCACTTTGTCATGAGGATACCTCACGACGCTACAACACCAACATTTATTATTGCAAGGCACCCAGAAAAAGAGGCAATCTGAAATTACAGAGTTACAAACCAGATTCTTGAGCGAAACATCCAAGCACAACATTCAAGATTAAAAGTTTGGTGGACGATTGGGAAACCGGCTTCTAGAAATGTCCTATCATCGATTAATAGTATGGATTCTTAAAGACAGGTCAAAGAATCCAAGCACTACTCTAACAAAGAAATGGGTTGCCAGATATGGTGCTATGAGGAGATTTTTGACATGAATAAAATAAATAACCATGAAGTTCTTTGAAGGCCAGCATTTCATTACTTCAGAATCTACTGATGGCTCATATCCAGACCAACTCATGGCAGTTCAGAAGTGAAAAGGAAATGTTGACAACCCTTGAGACTCGATTGAAAGAATGAAACACACAAACTTTGTGCAATAAGGCAGTGGAGGACGAGTGATGTCCTTATTTGCTCCCAGCAAACTCACAAATATGTAAGGAGTACAAGCAACTATTCCAAGAGAACCACGCCGCACAGTTGTTCATGGTTGATCACAATGTCCATTATGCTTAGACTAATATAGTATGCAACAAGATAAAGCTAAAGAATAAGAGATTGAAAAACAACAATCCCACTACATCACGAAGCAGTAACCAGTGCCACAAAAACTCTAATGCTTTGTCACTCTCACATGTCCACTTTTTTTTGTTTTCCTTGGATCTGTGATCTTTTGAAGGTTTTAGAGGCTCAAATGGTGGAAAACGTTTTTCATATTTAAGATTATCTTTGCCTTGCAATTGATATCAGTAATCGTGCTGAGCTTTATTCTAGATAGAAATTGACATTTCGTACAGTGTTATATTACTGTTTGGATGTTAAAAATAGTAAAAACTGTCAGAATCACTAATTTGTAATTTTTATCCATGAAATTTCCTGCCAGAAGGGCTTTTAGTGAATTGATTAATCTCCTCATAAGCATTTTATTTTCCGCTATCATTCTGTTTCTCTGGAAATTAAGAGAGTGTTTTTAATACATCACTGCATACTTCATTCTTGCATTCAAGTGAAAAATGGGTAATTCTTGTAGATGGTCAAAAATATAAATTGTTCTACAAATAAGGAAGTAAGAAACCTTGACTTTCTTTGTTGTGGTAAAAAATATTCTTCATGCCTTGTCTTTTGTACAGGGGGTAATGAACAAATTCTCAACTTGCAGGGCGTCGTGATTGGGCCATTTTGTACTGTGGGTCCAGCAACAAAGCTTGGAAATCGTTGTCAGTTGCATCCTGGATGTCATATCAGTGGAAACACAGAGTTAGGAGAAGGATGTGTGTTACTCACGTGGGTTACCCCTAGGATTAGTGCACTCCTATTGCATAAAGTTTTTTTAGGAGAAAGATATGTAGCATTCTAAGTTAGCTATTCTACAATACACAAATTTTTGAACTTTGGAAGCCTTTGCCAATGCTTGTTCATTATTGTAGATTGTTTCCAAAACCATGGATATCAGTAAGGTTTCTTGTCTATATGATTGATTTGTTTTGTTGCAATTTTTCCAAACAGTGGTGCAGTTGTTGGTTCTGATCTACCAGGACGTACTGTTATTGGAAACAACAATTTTATTGGATACCATGCAGTTGTTGGAGTAAAATGTCAAGATCTGAAATACAGAGTAAGAATTATATTGCGGACCGTTTTTTTTAAGTATCATACTTTATTTCGTACTTTTTCATCGAAAATGGTAAAAACAGGGGTTCTCAATCTGTGTTTGTTGTCTTACTCTGCTTGGTATTATATCGAAAAGGAGGGCCTTACCACATTGTAATTCTGTTATGATTTTTCTTGTTGACTTGTAAATTTGTTTTTCTGGATGCCTCACACCAATTAGAATCATATGATCTATCATGTGCATATTATACCTTACGTACTAATTGAGTTGATTTGTATATATTTCTTGGTCTTGGCTAAGATCATATATATAGTGATCAGCTTAACGCATGACCGGGGTGTAGTATGTTGCCAATTTTAATAAAAGTAACATTTGGTGGGAAGAAGGTAATCATATGTTAGCTTTATAAGAATAACATCAATACAGAAGTATACAAATCACAGCATCTATTGTCTGTGATTACAGAAGGATGCAAATCTTTTAGGATTTATTTTGTCCTCTAGACCTATGAATAATGGGGTTTACTTGGACGAAAAAAGATTCTAGAAATGATATTACAAATGTCCAAGGCCTGTTATAGTTTGAACCCTAAAAATTTATGGAGAGGAAGTCAGCGTTACTGAAGTCTTACATCACATGACATTGGGACATGGGACATGGCATAAATAGATCCCTCAAAACAGGACACATAAGATGAGTGTGCACACATGTGCATGTGCACATGCGCACTCTCTCTCACAAACATGCACATATATAAAGTAAAATAATATTAAAATTACAAAAATACAATATAGACATAAAGATGTAAATTTTGGGAACATACAGAAAATAGAACTAAGTCATGATCAAATGCACCCTTTGACACATCTGCACACATTTTTTGAGCCTGGCCTTCTTAGCTCAAGACTATTCCCTAGGTGACATCATCAGGCCATTGGGGCTTACATAGTAGTTGAGGAGACAACGAGCTCCACTGATTCTAATGCAGATAAGAATCCTTTGCGTTGGGCCTTTTGCAAGTGATCCAGCCAGCTCCCTGTCACACGAGTGTTTGTTCTTTTCTTCTTAACTCTCACACTTGACCTGTCTCTACTTCATTGTCTAGGGTTTACCTTTTAGGCATTTTATATTGTTAATTTGTGTTGGTCTTCCTACTCATCTAGATTCTAGATTTTTTGCAGATGCCATAGGCACTCCTACATGGGCTTTGTAACTTGCTGTACTTTGGTCATTTGTAGACATTAATTTATTTTCTTTCTTCTTTGAGCCTTGATTCTGATATTTAATAAAAGTAAACTTCAGAGTTCAGTGTAGTTGTGTTTTCATGTCCAAGACAGTTGGGATAATGGATGTAGTCTGATATTTATCCTTGTTGGTTTACTTGGTGATTTCTTCTCTGAGTTGTTTTCACTTAAAAATTAAAATGTATAATTTTGTTTGTTAGCAATCACTTTCTTATTTCATAGATAGCATTGGGTGACTTTTGAAAGTGGTTGATTGGCACTGAAGTTTCTAATTGCACAGGATGGTGATGACTGCTTCCTCTATATTGGAGACAACAATGACATCAGGGAACATGCTAGCATTCATCGATCATCCAAGCCAACGGATCAGACGGTAAAAAAGGGCTGATGCATTCTTTTCATGAAAATTCTGCAAATGCCTTTGAAGATTTGCTTGCAGTTGCATATTTGTAAATCTGTTTTTGTGTTTAAAGCTGTAAGGCCTCACACTGCAGACTCATCTTGGTAGGTCATTGGTGACAATAATCTTATTATGGGCTCCTGCCATATTGCTCATGATTGCAAACTGGGAAACCACAATATTTTTGCAAATGGTACACTATTGGGTGGCCATGTGGTGGTACAGGTAAGCTGTTTGTCTCTTTATGCAAAGTTGAATCAGGCAACTTATCCATTCTTGTAGTCCTTATATTTCAAGTTGCTTATGTCATATACGGTAAGACTCCAAAGTCACTGGCTTTGATCTTTGAAACATCTTTGGGTCACAGAATCATGTTCATACTGGTGGAGCTGTTGCTGTTCACCAATTTTGTCACATAGGATCATTTGCATTTGTCGCTGGAGGCTCCGTGGTAAAGTCGAGTCATTGAATTTCCTGAAAATCATTTTTCTTGAGCTTCTTTTCAAAATTATCATAAATACCATTTATCAATTGGAATAAATGCTGAAATGGCATTGTTCAAAACCTTCATAATAATGTGTGTCCCATATTTTGTTCCAAAGTTTCTCTTAAACTTTGAATTATTCTATGTTATTCAAATGCAATGCCTATCTTACTTCTTCTTTATATGCTGTCACAATGTACTCTTGATTACTTACAGGTTTGTTAATCTTTCTTATTGAAAATAATGAACATATTGCTTGTAATGTAGGTTACACATGATGTTCCTATGTACACGATGGTAGCTGGCGATCGAGCAGAACTTCGTGGATTGAATTTGGAGGGTCTTCGTCGTCGTGGATTTTCTGATTTGGAGGTGGGTAACGTATGACATTGGTTCAGTAGATTTCTTTTGTAGGTTCTAATGTGGTTTGGTGTGGTTAATATTTGTTTTGCTTAGATTCACTAGATGTTTAGCAATTAATTATTTTTCTTCGACATTTCCTCTCACAAGTGCATCGTTGTAGATGTCTCTTATCTTTTGGATACTGTAACAGGAGTCCACACCTCATACTATTTGATTTCTTTTTGAAACACAGATTTTTTTTGACATGGTGAATAGGAGAAGTCAAAATGAGTATTAGGATCTCTTTGCTAAATCCGGGGAGAGAAACATCTTTATCATAGTGATCTGATATCAGCAATCTTTGTCAGGAGTCAGGACTATGAGTTTGTATATTCTTCTGTCTTTATCTTCTCTTATGGGTATATCTGGTTTTAGAAGTTTCATGTCTAGCCTAGTGATAAATGCCATATTGATTCACATTGTTATCCACATATATCAACTTTAGGATGCAATTTGTGATTCCCATAATGGCAAGAACCAGGCTTTTCCTAGCAATGAACTGTATTTTTGAAACAATTTCATGATTGGAATGATGTTCTCAGTAATGCCAATTCCAACATTGTTGGTTGCACTGAGAGTAGCGAGGTGCTCTACAGCCCAGTATGGGGGAGATGTTATGTACATACGTAAATGACAACTAAAAAACTTAAATAAACCTATTAGGGAGCATATGGCGGCTCAATATTAAATTTTACACAAAAGCTAAAAAAATTAAAACCAGCTCAGATCCATCTTAAACCCGGATTTATCAAGCACCTAGAAAGATCAAATTTTTTGAGGTGTAATTTTTTTTATCATTTATTATGAAGCAATTAATAAATGACATGGAATTAAATGATAAAAAAATTACACATCTAAAAATTTGATCCCTCTGTGCTTGATAGATCCGGGTTTAAGATGGATCTATGCTGGTGTCAGTGTATAATCTCAACTTAGGGTTAATGATTATCACTAATGCTTTTATTATTATAATATTTTATAATAATAACTATATATACACAGCATAAAGGATGGCATAAAGGGACTGCATGCTAGATCGTCAAGGAGCAGTGTAAGGAAGAATGAAAGGTGCTCAAAAGGCCCAATGCTAACAAAAGTGTTGTAGTCTTGAAAGTCGATAAAGTTGGCATCACTGTAATCATGAATAAAAATAATTGTGGCAAAAATTGAAAAGCATGTTACCTCAAGTGGGAGCTATAGGAAAGCTTGACAAGAATCCTATGAACAAAGTGACAAAAGAAGTTACGAAGGCTATTGAGAATTCCAACTTAGATGAGGATACACAGAAGCATCTTACCCCTAGCTGCCCCATTATGCCGAGAATTTATTGGATGCCAAAAATTCATAAAAAAGACATCCCACTCAAGCCAATTGTGATTACAATTCGCTCTCTCACTTCCCAATTGGCTAAATCCTTAGCTAAGGAGCTAAAACCGTTGGTAGTGTTACGTGCTAGAGCTACTATATAGTTCCAGCAGGGCTGAGGCTAGAGCAGGGGATCAAATCTTTTTATTGTACAGGCCAAAGTGGGATTTATTTTATGGATGTTGGTTTGGGGGCTGTTTAACCCTTGGATTGGACATGGCCAGCCCCTTTGGTTTCACTCTCAGAAGTACTTGGATTTGTGGCTCTGCTGATTGCTCCTTCAGTGTGATGATATCTTCACCATGTCAGGGCTTTCTGCCCATGGGTTGGTGATTTGGGGCTTCTGGGTGTGACCCACTGGGGCACATGCCCATCCTGGTTATTGACTTGCAGAGGTGCTTGCGCTTTGTAAAGGATTGTTATCTCCTCCTAGCATACCTTCTTGCATCCACTTGGACCTTTTCCAACTTCCAGAGACCCCTCCTCTGATGCCTCCATCCCAGTGCGCCATTCATGAGGCTTGTTACCGGGCAAATTAGCAGGGCTAATTCCCAGTAAGCACAAATAAGAAGAGTGATCCAATGTAACCTCGGTCACCGTTCTAACTTCTTTGGAAGTCGAGACCTCCAAGGAGAAGTATCCTTATGGAATCTTGTAAAGGCACTAGACAACCAAAAAACTATGTTTTCTATACAAGTGTTAGTTAGACCAGTGCTTGAATGGAGTCAATTATATTATGATCGATGCTAATGAGTGCAAAAGATATGATCAATAATCCACATATATCATGCAATGAAATGCATAAGTTTGATGTGAATCAATACTGGATCGAGGGATAATGACCATTCACCAATGTATAATTGTGATAAAGAAAAATAGGAAACATGTACACATGTAAGGTAGTAATCAATATTGGATCAAAAGACTATATTGCCCAATAATCATCAACCAATAACCAAACATGTCTTAAATGTCATTCAATTAGAGAACAAGAATGAATATGTCTTAAATGTCATTCAATTAGAGAACAAGAATGAATATGTCTTAAATGAATATGGTGCCTAAGCTAGCAGATAAGAATGTCAAGGAAGACCATATCTATGCTCGTAGGAGGGTAATGAAACCGATGAGTATTGTCAGAAAACCCAAGTGTGCAAGTAATACATCCATTTAATAGTTATAACATCATCCAAGATATTCAATTTTATTTTAAATAGTATTGCCATATCCTGAATCACATACCAAGTCAATGCTATGAAAATGACTAAAACAACAAGATGGTAATCCAAAGTCCATAATCAGAAGTCCATAGGTCATATCACATCATAATAATAATCATCAAGAATCATCTGAAACACTGCTGCAATAACATCACTGGGCACTGAACTGAAATTGTATGGAACAAAGGGTCACATTGGTCATCAAATCTAAGCTCTCAAGGCTCAGCCTTGGCACAAGGTCTAATAAAAGTCTAATACAATATACTGCTCTAATCATGAGTGATCTCATAATACAAGCTCATCATAACTGATCTCTGGAAAAGCAAAGCTCTAAAATGTGCAGATATCTGCTCAGCAAGAATAGTAGCCCAACTACTATGGTGTGATAACAGGTTCTCAACCTGATCCTTGAATTCCTTGAACTTGTTTAGAACTTCTTCGGATTCCTTGGACTTCAAGAAGTAAATCCATGTCTTTCGGGAGTAGTCATCGATGAAGGTCACATAATACCAAAATATTCCCAAAGAGGCAACTGACATAGGTCCACATAAATCTGAGTGTACCAACTCTAATATTCCCTTGGACCTGGTATCACTGTTTGGGAAAGATCCCTTGGCATTCTTGCCAAGTGCACATCCTCTCCAAATGCTAGCTCAACTTGAAGTTTGGGAAGACCTGTAACCATATTCCTTAGAGGAGGAAGGCCTCTATAGTGTAGGTGAGCAAGTCTTCTATGCCATAGCTCACTCAAATTGATAGTCATGAACTAGAGCCTGTACTGGCCGTATTGTCAATCTATATAAGATTTCTTCACGAAAACCAATCACACAAGCTGAATTGATAGTGGAGTTCTTGTGCCATGCAAGAACCTTTCCATCAGAAAATGCAACTTTGTAACCCTTGTCTTCTAGAGCAGAGATGGAGACAAGGTTTCTTTTCATTCCTGGTACATATAATACTTCTCCCAAATGCAAAGAATCACCAGAATCTAACTCGAAGGAAGTTGTCCCAGTTCCTTTCACAACATATCTGGCATCGTCTCCAAGTACAACTCTTAGGTGTGATTCTTTCTCATCTAGATTTGAGAGAAACTCCTTATAAGCTGTCATATGTTTATATGCACCACTATCTAATAACCAAGTATCATTACTGGTAGGAACAATACCTGAGAGCCCTGAGATGAAGACGAATTCTTTTGCATTCCTTGATTTCTTTGGTGGAGTGTCTTCATCAACATCAACTGTAGAGGCATGTTCCTTTCTCTTCTTCGATTTACATTGACTTTTGTAGTGGCCAAACTTTCTGCAATTGAAGCATTGGATTTGTGAAAGATCTTTTTTTTTTTTTGGTCTGGAACTGGACTTGATCTCCCACCTTTGTCTTTTTTACCAAAGGTCTCCTTCCTCTTTTCTTGGTGTGTGTAATAAGAGCTTGATTTTCTTCATGGGAGGCATGAGCTTTGCCTCTAGCCACAAGTCTGGTCTCTTCTCCAAAGGTCTTCCTTCCTCTTTTCTTGGTGTGTGTAATAAGAGCTTGATTTTCTTAATGAGAGGCATGAGCTTTGCCTCTAGCCACAAGTCTGGTCTCTTCTTGTGTACAATCTGCCCACAATCGTTCAAACTTGTGTAGCTTAGATCTTCTAGTTACGCTTTGAATGAATGGTTCCCAAGATTGAGGGAGGCCATTCAGAGTCATCATGACTAGTTCTCTATCTACAATAATTTCTCCAATAGTGCCCGATTGATCCTTGATTTTTGAGATCTTCATGAAATAGGATGCGATAGAATATGATTTGGCCATCTTGACATTTGAGAGTTGTTGCCTCAAGGCAAGAGCCCTATTGACATTTGTGTTCTCAAACAACTTCTTGAAGGTATCAAACATGGCTTTAGCTGTCTTCTTTTGAGAGATTTGAGGAATCAAATGATCCTTGACTGAATCTATTAGGATCCTTCTTGTCTTGGCATTACTCTTCTTCCATTGAGCCTTTCCTACTTCTTCATCTGGTTTTGGTACTCCTTCAACAAAGTTTAGAAGGTCATTTTCTTCTAGAGCAATGAGCACTCTAGACTTCCATGAATGAAAGTATGAAGCTCCATCAAGCCTATCTTCAACATTGAAGCTTGTCATCTTGATTGAGAAGGAAAACTGCAAACTGGTTTAGAAACCCCAGCAGGAGCTATGTCAAAATTGAACTTTGTTTTCTTAGAAAATTGCTTCCACAGATGAAAGTGCCCTTCCAAGGCGAGTTGAATGAGCCTCCTTTTCTTCGTGATCTGTGTCTAGAACATCTAAAATTGCAAACCCTAATTCTTGAACTCTGTAGTAATTAGGTCAAAAATTGAAATTTCTCAGAATGAAAATCTGCTTCGACAGGAAGATGCACCTTCCTAGGGAGAGCTCAATAATGCTGAGGGCAAGCCTAATCTGTGGATGGAAGATGAGAAAACAAGAAACCCTAGTTTTCGGCAATAGTCTCTATCAGCACTGCTTTGATACCATGTTAAATTTTCATTTATAGCGGTATAATTTTCATCTTTTTCAACTTAGAAACAAATATAGGATCACAAAAAGAATAACTATGCACATAAACAAAAATAGAGACACAATAGTTTACCCTGGGAAAACCCAAACTCAGGAAAAACTCAACTAGCCTTTCTTACTCAGAGATTCAGTACATAATACAAGTACAACAAAGATAAGAGTGATGAAGATCACAAAGAGAAGAGATGCCAAAAGAAAGAGCTCCAAAATGTCTTCTACAACCCAAAATTGAACTTTCCTTTGCTTGAGGTGAGAGCAAATGAGGGCGACCCCTCTATTTATACATGACTTTGGAGCGACTTTTCCAACTGGGGCCGGCTTCTCTTTTATAATAATAAAAATACATTTTATTTATTTATTTCTTTTGCAGGTCGGCTTTAGCTAGTGATACCTCACGTAGCTACAACAACATTTGTTTCTCATAAGCTGGTGTGCATTTTTCCTAGTTTTTTAGATTTATGTATCTATGGGGAAAATCAGAAATAATGTAAACAGCATGTTCAATGATTTGACACTTTACCATGCATGCACTTGTATGCCACATTGAGTCAAGGGATGTTTTAAGCTAGAAATACTACTGTACCTTGCTCCAAATAGATCTACCCACTTTAACTGGTTTTTATTTCATCTTTTGTCATTTTAATAAACACACTCAATGCAATTTTTGAAGGGACTAACACTTATATTGTCTTCACAGGTCAAGAGCATTAGACGAGCCTATCAGAAGCTATTCATGTGCACTGATGTCAATGCAGGAGGCTTAGAGGAACGTCTTGTTGAATTAGTAAGGTTCTAACTTCCAAGGCATTGCTTTTGAAGTGGGGAGTTTTATACCTTTTTAAGAAGATACATTTTACAGTTGAATCAGGTTAGTAGAAAAGCTTATGACTCCCTTTATGCAGGAGAAAAATGAAGAGCTAGCAAATGTGACAGCGGTAATTCTGATGGTAAAATCAGTTCGTGATTCTTTTAAGGAAAATCGCAGGGGTATTGTTAAGTTCAGGAATTGGACTCGCGACTGATGCATAGTTATAGTTTAGATACTATTTAATAGTTTAAGATATAATATCTGATTCCCAGAAGTGAAACCTATATTGTCCGATCCCATTATTGAAGGGGTAAAGTTACCTTAAAATTCATTTTTTGGCTGATTGCTAGTTATCATTATTTGTTTGGTCTCGAGTGATCAGCATATTATGCGGTTGTGATCCAAACAATAAAACTATCCTGAAAACATGTAAAACCTTTCATTATTTTTCAGGACAAGCTTGATTCTTTGGACACTGCCTGTCTTTATAGTAATCCACTTCATTTGTCCCATAACATACATATGTATATTACATCTCTTTGCCAAATTGGCCTATATATTTTGGTTCCATGTAGACTGGAGACATTGGCTCATCAAATCTGGATGTTTAGTTAATGAACTGTTACAAATATTTCACTGCTGCATAATCATTTTCTGACGGATAGGTATTAGAGTAAAAGATATAAGAAAACCTTCTTCCATAACAAAACACTACTGTAAGCTGTAACTTTTAGAAGGCAAATTCTTTGTATATATTTAATTCTTTCAAAACCTCAATACCGTGTACATTATCTGCAATTAACGTTGGAGTCATTAAATAATAAAGACTTCTGTCAGGCAATATTCTTCTAAGGATATCCTATTTGCTTAAAGCCTAATGTGTTGGTCTTTGTATGTAGTTCAGAAGGGTGCTGGCTAAATACAACTCAGTTGTACAGAAAAATAGGAGCTTCACCCCAAACTTGGGCTGTGCAGTTCAAAATACTACTCTTAACCTCCTTGTATATGCAATATCCATGGCTATATGCTAGCTTCTGTTTTAAGTCCTCTCTTATATGTGTAAAGGAGGAGTACGAGAGAGTAATTATATTGTGTGTTCATAGTGAGTATGAGATCTCCTCTCACACTTCTACACAGATCTGCACATGGTAATCAATGAAATGATTCTTATATATTTGCCTACTTTGTGGATCCTTGTCCTTGCAATGTTTTAAAAGTTGGAATCAGGTCATGTTGCCGGCAAACTGGTTTCTGAACAGGTTTACTAAAAAATACATAAAATATGAAAATTATATATATATATATATATTTATATTCAAACCATTCACCAAAATGCGAAGTTTGCTCATTTATATATAGCTTGTAAAGGTGAATTAACAAACTGACATCGAGTGCAATGCATATTTGAAGCAAAATACATAAATATCAGGGCACTAAATGACCCATAGAGTCCAAAAAAACATGACGCTAAAGGGAAATTTTGTTGGATGTGTTGTATTTTTTGCCGGTAACGTGTACACCCTGGCATGATCGACGGGCTAGCTGCAATTTAGGGGGGCGATGGGGTATGGGGAAGGAGACCCCAATATTTTTTAGTTGGTTAGTTATGGGTGTTTTTAATTTATCTTTTTCATGCTGGTGGGTCTGGTGCGATTCAAGATGAGAACTTATTGCACCATAGTTACCAAATCCAGCTGAGTCAGCCAAATGGGTTCGAAAATTCGCGGATTCGTTCGATTCGACTGAATCATTGGTTCAAATTCGATTCGTCTTTGAATGTTCTTTGCCTAATGGTTCAAATTCAATGCTTCTGCTTTGTTTCAAGCGGGGCGCTGAATTAAGGATTTCATTAAGTGTTCACATTCGATGCTTCTGCTTTGTTTCCAGCAGACATAGTAATTCATGGTTCAAACTCGATGCTTCTTTGTTTCCAGCGCACAGATGAGATGAGATCTAAAATCAGAATTTATTCATCGCTTTTACACCTCTTATTGTTATGGCTTTCATAATGAATTTGGTTCATTAGTATATACTTTATCTTTTCATTGACAGGTGAAAGCTCTCCATTTCTTGTTTGAATGGAGCAGGATATGGGAAATTTGTAGAGATCAGATTTGACGGAAAAATTAAAAAGAAATAAAATTAAAATAAACTTTGTAGAGATTGATTCAATTAAGGACAGTGTTAAGATGTGCATCCCATTTAATCGTCATGACATATCAAAAGTTCCTTTACGACCGTGTTCTTTACACTTGTTCATGCAATCTGGTTATTAAAAGAAAATAAAGGTTTCGATTTTTGGTACACTGTCTAATATTGAATTTTGAATTTTTAAGTATATTGTCGAATTTTTTCCGTATTACAAATTTTAAAGACTAACTTTTTCCCGTATTCTACCGAATTTGAATAAGTATTTGAACTCGAACTTGGAAACTATGCATTGCATTGATCAGTTCGACCAGTTCCATATGTAACCACACTTTGATTTTGTTAAGAAGAGACCAGAAAGACAACAAACACAAGAAATCATCGTTTTAAAAACCAGAACTATCCAGTTCGACTAGTCTTTCAAACATTGCTTCCTTGTGGCCGTCTTTGTGATGTCTTCTTTGTTAAATTTTATCTTATTTCAGGCCTAAACAAATATTTCCTAGTGATTTCCTTACTAAAAATTGATTTTTATACTCATTGAATAAGTTGCATTGCTGAAATATTTTAACAGAATTTTATAGCGGAAACAAAAAACAGGTAAATAGATCTACTCACTAACATATAATTTTTTCCATTCAAAATCATTTTTTCATCCAATAATTTCCAAGCTTACAAGGGCTCCCTTACTGGGAAAATGGTCTGAGAAAAATATACTGCAGCAAACCTAGCAAAATGCCCTCCATAAAAAAATTGAACTTGCCGCAAGCTGCCCTAGAAAAACTCCTTCCAAAATCTGCTAAACTTGCTGCCCTTAACGGCCCCTGTACGACCCTATACGGTCCATACGACTGTACAGTCCTATACGGCCTGATCCATACGACTGTAAGGATCCCTACGGTCGATTCGTATAATAGTATGAGTTTTTGTACGGTCCGATTCAAACGATTAGTTCGTATGACTGTACAACTTGTTTGTACTATCTATATGGGTTCCCTGCAAATTTTGAGCCTTTGCCTCGACTAGGTTGATTGCATGTTGCTTCCCCGACTGTTGTTTTTCTCTCCCTTGACCAAAAGATTGGAAAGTAGAAAGTCCTCTCCCACTCAATGCTTGAGTTTCTCTTGTGAGATGTTGCATCTTCTTCTCTCACGTTGGTTGTCTTTTATACTATTGGGATGAAGTGATATTTGATCTCAATATGCTTGCACCTGTCATGGAACACTAGATTCACAGAGAGTTTGATACAACTTTGATTATCGCAGTGAATCACCGTAGGCCCCAACTCCTGATCAAATAATCATGTAAGCAATTTGTGAAGCCAAAGAGCTTCACAACTGGCCATATTCACTGCCATGTACTCCGCCTCTGTTGAACTGAGTGCTATGGAAGTTTACTTCATGTTGAACCCATAAGCCATTGCTGACCCCAAGCTTAAGCAACACCTTGAGGTGCTCTTCAGATCAACTGCACTCTGTGCCCAATCTGAGCTTGAATAACCCTGCAGCTCCACTTCATCACTTCCAAATACCTCAATCCATACTTCAGTGTGCCCCTCAAATACCCGAGCACATGCTTTGTTGCTACCCAATGCACCTGCCTCAACTCCACCCTGAACTGACTCAAGGTGTTCACAACAAAACATATATCAATCTTGGTGTTGATCAAATACATCAAGGATCCAATCAACTGTCCGTATACTTTGGAATCCACCAAATCTAAATCTGAAGAATCAATCTTCTTCAGGTTGGATACCATAGGTGTAGTCATCGGTCTACAATCCTCCATCCTGAATCTCTTTAGGATCTCGATTGTGCACTTCCCCCCAATAAGGAAGATCTCACCCGATATTTTCCATACTAATACCAAGAAGTAATGCATCAAGCCTATATCCTTCATCTCGCACTCCATGGCCAAATTTGCCTTACACCCTACTATAAGCTACTCTACACTCGTGAGAAATAAATTGTCTATATAGCACCAAGATGAGTGACTCAGATTCAACAAAGTATGAAGTACAAGTTGGGATCTACCTCACTCTTGGTGAAGCCCATGCTCTGCAAGTATCTGTCAATCCTGGAATACCACACCCTGGGTGCCTGCTTGAGTCCGTACAAGGCTTTTTTAAGTCTACACACATGAGACTCTCTCCCATGTACCTTGAAGCCTTGAGGTTGCTCTATGTATACTTCCTCCTCAATGATCACATTGAGGAATGCTCTATGTATACTTCCTCCTCAATGATCACATTGAGGAAGGTTGTCTTGACATCCATTTGGTGAATCCTCCACCCCATGACTGAGGCAATAGATATCACAACTCGAATGGGAGCATATCTGGTGATTGTAGCAAATGTCTCTTCATAATCTACTCCCTCTCTTTGAGAGAGCCCTCTCACCATTAACCTTTCCTTAAACTTCTTGATGCTGCCATCTACAACATGCTTGATCTTGAAGAGCCGCTTGGAAGTCACCACAGACTTTGCCTCTGGTCTCGACACAATATCTCAAACATCATTCTTCATGATGGAGGTGTAGTCCTCCACCATGGAATCCCTCCAAACCTGTTGGTTGGTTGCTTCTCATAATAGGAAGGCTCGGAATCAATGAAGCTACTCATCAATGCCTTATAGTTCGGAAACCTCCTCTGAGGCCAACTATCCTTGAATGATCTCTTAGGAGCTTCAACATGCTCTCGAGCATCCCTCAATGTTTTCTCAAAATATTTAGGTCTCCTAACAAAACTAGAAGGAGCTAACTCCTCCCCACCTGAAGGCTGACTTTGTGAACTTGTAGTATGGGAACTCTGTTCTCACTTCAGAGCCTCCTACTCCTCGTCCTTTGCCACTGGTGGTAAATCATGAGACTTCCTAGATGCCAAGTTCTTCTCAAACTTAACATCTCGTCTAACCACTGTCTTTCGTTGTGTTAGCATGAAGATCCTATAAGCCTTTGAGGTCTCGTTGTACCCCACAAATATGCCCTTCTCTCCTAAAGGCTTAAGCTTCGTCTTCTTCTCCTTAGGGACATAGATGTAGATTGGACAATAAAAAATCATCAAATTTCCTATCTCTAGTTTAACTATTATGAATGCCTCCTCAAGAGTCTTGTCCTCCAATATCCTTTGAGGGCTCTTGTTCTACAAATAAACGGTTGTGTTACACGCCTCTACCCAAAGAAACATAGGCGGTTCTTTATCATGAATAATATCCTTTGCAGTATTGATGATGGATCGGTTGTTTCTCTTTGCAACCCCATTTGGTTGTGGGTTGTATGAGATTGTCTCCTCCCTCTTGATCCTTGCCTATTTGTAGAAATCCTTGAAGTCATTGGAGGTGTACTCTCCCCCGTTGTCTAACCTCAAGACCTTGATCTTTTTTCTTGTCAAGTTCTCCACCTGAGCCTTGAAATCCCTGAATCAATCGAAGAAGTCATCCTTGGTCTTCATTAAGTAAATCTAGGTTTTCTTGGATAAACCATCTATGACCGTCACATAGTCCGATGCTCCTTGCACAGATACTACACACACATACATATGAATGAATAAGATCCAAGATCTCTTTAGATCTACTCGCATTGCTTGGAATAGTAGTCTCGATATTCTTGCCAAGTTCACACCCTTTGCATACTCCTTATTGCTCATCACTGAAATCTAGAGGACTAGTGACAATCTCCCTCAGAATCGACAATGCCCAGTAATGCAGATGTACCATCCTCCCGTGCCAAACCTCGCACAAGTTGTCACTGTCATGTACAAAATCCTAAACATGATTTCTTTGCAAGTTGCATAAGTTGCTCTTTTTAATTCCAATCCTCATTGTTGTGTCAGGGCTAGCTCCCTTTGGATGTATGAGTACTTGCCCTCTTTTAAAGATAACAACAAAACCCTTGTCCTCCATAACCGAGACTGAGAGAAAGTTCTTCAATACTGGTACAAATAACACATCTTGGGCATGAAATGAACCACATGACTCAAGCTAGAATGAAATTGTTCCCTCTCCTCTGACTGCATACTTGGCATCATCACCAAGCTCTACATGGATCCTTGAGTCTAACTCCGTAAATTTGTTGAATAACTCTTGTGCTTCTTTCATATGACGAGATGCACCATTGTCTAAGTAGCATGCACTCCTAGCAATTGTGTTGGTAGAAAGGCGGGAAACAAGTGAGAAATCACTCTCGAACTACACAACAAACTCGCTCAATTGAGTCATCTGCTACTTGCTCTGCCTTTCCCTTTCCCTTCTTCTTCGAACACTCAGATGCATAGTGCCTATTCTTGAGGCACATGAAACACTTGGTTTTACTCAAGTCTTTTTTCTTCCCGACAGTGAGGCTTCCTCCTTATTGTTACCCTTGTTGGAACTCTTTCCTTTTCCCTTTCTTGTGTTAAGATTCAATATGCTAAGATAGATAACATCAGTATTTAATTCAATTTCACAACAATAGCATATATAGGATCACTGAAAGAAACACAATCACAAGATAGACATAGATTTATCCTGGGAAACCCTCTAGGGGAAGAAAACCCAACAAAACTTCCTCAATATAGATGATCAAAAGTACAAAGACAAAACCCCAAACAAGTGCTCATTCTCCTTACAGATATCTCTCTCTCTCTCCTATGTGAATTACACAAGTGAGTTTGTGTGTCCAAATGAGGAGCATATCACTCCTATTTATACTTTATCTTCCACTTGACTTTTTCACTAACTAGGTTGGCCCCAACAAACATAACTAGGCCGACTTACCTAGGAAGACTCAAAACAATATAATATTACTTTTTGGAGGGTTCTATCGACCCGACTTACAGAGGAGGTTTTACCTCATGACTCTATGATGACCAAATACAATAATAACATCCCGACGGAGGAATAAAACATCTCCGAATAAATTACAATAATAAAATACAATAGAATATTCTTCAAAGTTACAATATTTCAACACGCCCCCTTGACGAGAAGGGTATTCTACTGACAACAACAACATCAACTGTAGCAGCAAGGAGAGAGAGCATCATCAACACCATCAAGGTGATACATCTATAAATCATCGGAAGTTTTCTTCAACAATATCGGCAACTGGAACAATTACTGGAACATATTCAACATCTTCAGTACTGGAGCATCATCTTCTACAACACCGAGTCTTCATCTTTTGTAGCACTCGATCGCTCGATCGTCTACAACAACTCTTGATCTTTCGATCAACAACAACTCTTGATATTTTGATCAACAACAACATCATTTGCAACAACATAACCTGCAACACACATGATCCAATTACAGGATGATCAATCCCTTTCACTTTAGGACATAAGTCCAAGGATGATGCAATCCTAACCACATCACCGAGACAAAAGTTTGAGGATAACTTTAGGACTAATGTCCAGGTATGATACAATCCTAACCACATCACGGAGACAAAAGTTTGCGGATCACTTTGGGACTAATGTCCAGGGATGATACAATCCCAACCACATCACGGAGACAAAAGTCTGTGGATCACTTTAGGACTAATGTTCAGGGATGATACAATCCCAACCACATTACGGAGACAAAAGTCTGCGGATCACTTTAGGACTAATGTCCAGGGATGATACAATCCCAACCACATCACTGAGACAAAAGTCTGCGGATCACTTTAGGACTAATGTCCAGGGATGATACAATCACAACCACACCACTGAGACAAAAGTCCGCGGATCACTTTAGGACTAATGTCCAGTGATGATACAATCCAACCACATCATAGAGGCAAAAGTATGTGGATCACTTTAGGACTAATGTCCAGGGATGATACAATCTAACCACATCACAGAGACAAAAGTTTGTGGATCACTTTAGCACTAATGTTCAGGGATGATACAATCCCACTGCAACTACATCACGGAGACAAAAGTTTGTGGATCACTTTAGGACTAATGTCCAGGGATGATGCAATCCCACTGCAACAACATCATCACTACTCCCCCTTTCGAGGAAGGTCCTTTCGAACCACACCAAGCTTGTCACGAAAGTACTCAAACTTCACTCGAGACAGAGGATTAGTCAACACATCAACAACTTGCTCATCAGTGCTCACATACTAGAGTTTTATAGCTCCCTTATGTACCATATCTTGTATGTAAAAATACCGAATATCTATGTGCTTTGACTTGTTATGGATCACTGGGTTCTTCGTCATCTTTATACAACTCTGGTTGTCACATAGAATCACTGTGGTATCCAACTCCAGGTCAAATAGACCCGACTTCAACTTTCGAAGCCATATGGCTTCACAACTAGCAGAACAAGTTGCTATATACTCTGCTTCAGCTGTGCTAAGGGAAACACTGGACTGCTTCCTGCTAAACCATGAGATCATGGCGAATCCCAGACAATAACATCCACATGAGGTGCTCTTCCTGTCTGAGACACTTCCAACCCAATCTGCATCTGTATAACCATACAATCTGTAGTCATGATCTCCAACATAGTATAGACCAAATTCTATCGTACCTTTCAGGTACCTCATCACATGCTTTGTAGCTACCAGGTGAACACGTCTAGGCTCAACTAGATACTGACTTAGCGTGTTCACACCAAAGCATATATTTGGCCTGGTATTCGTCAGATACATCAACGAACCAATAATCTGTCTATACTGAGTCACATCCACTAACTATGACGATTCATCAACTAACAACTTCAGGTTGGTATCCATGGGTGTGGCCATGGCTTTACATTCCAACATATCAAATATTTTTAGGACTTCCACAACATACTTTCCCTGGTTGAGAAATATTCCTTCTGGGCTCTGCCATACTTCAAGACCTAGAAAATAGTGCATCAATCCAAGGTCTTTCATCTCAAATTCTCCAGTGAGCTTCTTCTTGCACTCTACAATCTGTTTTTCATTTCCTGTCAGAAATAAATCATTCACATACAACAATAATATGACAGGTTCATCATCCATAACCTTAAAGTAAAGGTTAGGGTCAACTTTACTTTTGGTAAAGCCCAAGCTCGTAAAAAAGCTATCTATCCTTCCGTACCAAGCTCTAGGAACTTGCTTCAATCCATACAGAGCCTTCTTTAACTTGCATATGTGAGTCTGTCTATCTTCAACTTCAAATCCATGTGGTTGTTCTATGTACACTTCTTCCTTAATCACACCATTTAGGAAAGCTGTCTTCACATCCATTTGGTGTAAAATCTACTTCATCATGGATGCAAGTGCCATGATGGTTCTAATGGAAGGATACCTTGCTACTGGGGAAAATGTCTCTTCATAATCAATTCCCTTTTTCTGAGACAATCCTCTAGCCACAAACCTTGCCTTGTATTTATCAATACTTCCATCAGTTACATGCTTTATCTTGTAGATCCACTTGGAAGATACCACACTTTTGCCTTCTGGTTTGGGAACTATATCCCAAACATCATTCTTCATTATTGATTGGTATTCTTCCGTCATTGCTTCTAGCCATTCTTTCTTCTGTATAGCTTCTTCATAACTGGTAGGTTCTTGATCTACAAGATCACACATCAAAGCCACATACTGGAAAATGGCTTTGGCCTCTTGCTTTCTCTTGTGGAGCCTTCTGGAGCTCCATACTTCTTAGCATCTTGAATAATTTCTTGAGCCCAAGCTGGTTGCTCGATATCTTGATCACACCATGAGTCTAGCATCTTGTCATTGCCGATTTCCTCTACTTGATTTCATAAGTCTTTTATAGTTGAACCATCGCCACTTATTCTACGAAACAAGTCTTGTCATTCTTCATTTGTAGGTGATCGTTGTATGATACCCCCTACAAGTCAAATTCAATAGCATGCCGTTAGAAACATCTCATAGTTTCCAAATATATGCATAAAAACATAAGTCACACTATCTTAGCCAATGCTACAACATTCATCCATATCCCATATTCATATGGTAACTTTCTAGATGCCTTCCATCTCTACCAGACATTATTAAGAGTGTGCACTACTCTCGATATGTCAGCAAAGGGGTTTCACTCTAGATAAGTAGCAATGAAATGTTGTATAGCACCATAGGCTACTTACCCATCACATGCATGACACTGCAAACATCCTAACACACATCCTAAATAAATGTGTATACAACTGGATACTATCATTTAAACAATGTGATAGAAATGATAATTCAAATACGTATCTTTGTTTGTTTGGTAGGATCTCTTTTGATCCTAGTCTCCTTGCATGTATTACTGGAATGTCTGATGGTGAACTCTACTCCATCATCAAGCTTGTATTTTGCTTCCCCTATTCTTCTAGAGATCCTTTCTAAGGGGAGTCTTTTTCTTCTAAACTGGAGAGTCTTGTCCTGACCTGTCATGTGCTTTCAAGCACCACTATCACAAGACATATTCTTCAACTTCTTCCTTTGCTTGCTTCCTGGGAGGTTCTTCGTCTTCTAATTCTTCTTCATTGTCTTCGGCTAGGTGTCCATGATATCTTTTGTTGTTGCTCCTCTTCTTGTATTCTTCTTTCTTCAATGGACAATTTCTGGCAATGTGTCCTAGCTTGCCACAATTTAAACATTGAAAGTTGGAGTAGATTCTTCTTGGATTGTTTCCTCTTGTCCTTTGGAACTTCTTGGGAGGTTGAGACTCCTCGTGGCTTTCCTTCTTAAAGTTAGATTGACTTCTTCCTCTCTTGGTATGGGTGGATAGGGATTGATCATCTTCTTTAAGTAGAGTTTCTCTATTGGCTACTCTAGCCTCCTCTTGGATGCAATCTTCCCATACAATGTCAAATTTCATGCTTTCTTTCTGGCACACATAGTCTGGATGAATGAATCCCAAGGTCTAGTGAGACCATTGAGAGCAGTCATAACTAGCTCATCTTCATCAAGGGAGTCTCCAATGGCTTCTAGTTTCTCCTTGAACTGGGAGACCCTTGTGAAGTAGTCTTGGATGGATTCTCCTTGGCACATCTTGGTACTCTTCAATTGAGTTCTCAAATTCATCTTCCTATTGATGTTCTCTCCTTCATACATTTTGGATAGGGCATCATACATCTCCTTCAGGGTCTTCTTGGACGACACTTGAGGAATCAAGTGGTCTTTGATAGAATCAACAATGATCATCTTTGCCCTAATCAGGTCCTTCTTGTGCTTCTCAGCTTCATCCTCTTTAGGTGTTGCTACTTTATCCTTGATGTATTTGGCAAGATCATTCTTTTCAAGAATAAGGCCAATCATATATTTTCATGCTTGGAAATTCTCTATGCCTTCGAGCTTATCCTCAAGCTTAGTGCTTGGGGCCATCTTATCCAGGAGGTCACCAAAAAATGAAAATTTTCAAAATGCAAAACTGACCTTACCAGGAGATCCTCTTGACTGAGGCAGATTGACTGGTACACTTGGTTTCTGGAGATTCCAATTTTTCACCCTTCAAAATTGACTTGCAAATTTCGGATCTGCAGTTTCTGGCTTTTTTTGGTTTTTCTGGTCCAGAGTCAAACCAGGGTTTGAATTTCCCGGAGTTTCACCCACTCAAAAACCTCGATCTTGGTCTCAAAATTTCGCTCTTGGAGAGGCACACCTTTCTATGCTGATAGCACTCAAAAATTCCACTTCTGTGAAAAGCCCTAATTTTTCACTTCCAAAGAGAGAGAGAGAGAGAGAGTTTCACCTTGTGAAAGCTGTCATATTCAGGCTAGCTCTAATACGATGTTAAGATTCAATATGCTAAGATACATAACATCGGTATTCAATTCAATTTCACAACAATAGCATATACATGATCATTGAAAGAAACACAATCACAAGATAGACACAGATTTATCCTGGGAAACCCTCTAGGGGAAGAAAACCCAGCAAAACTTCCTCAATATAGATGATCAAAAGTACAAAGACAAAACCCTAGACAAGTGCTCCTTCTCTTTGCGGATCTCTCTCTCTCTCTCTCTCTCTCTCCTATGTAGATTACACAAGTGAGTGTGTGTGTCCAAATGAGGAGCACATCACTCCTATTTATACTTTATCTTCCACTTGACTTTTTCACTTACTAGGTCAGCCCCAACAAACTTAACTGGGCCGACTTACCTAGGAAGACTCAAAACAATATAATATTATTTTCTGGAGGGTTCTATCGACCCGATTTATAAAGGAGGTCTTATCTCATGACTCTATGATGACCAAATACAATAATAACATCCCGACGGAGGAATAAAACATCTCCGAATAAATTACAATAATAAAATACAATAGAATATTCTTCGAAGTTACAATATTTCAACATCTTGCATTGCTGACAAGGGTCAAGTTCCATCCTCTTTCCTGTGAGCTTTGGACTCCTCTGGAGTCTGCTCTTGGATGCAATCATCCCAAAGCCTGTCCCAAGTGGAGAGTTTTTTTAACCATAGAGAGCTTTTACAAATGGTTCCCAATGCTTGGTGAATCCATTCAATGCCACTCGGACGAGCTTCACATCATCTACCTTCTCCCCATTAGCTACAAATTAATCACAAATCCAAGTGCTCTTTGTGAGATAGTTGGTAACATTGTCCAATCTATCCATTCGAACATCCCTGAGCTTATCTCTTAGAATCATCTTTATGTTCATGTTATCACTCTAGAATAAATCTGTTAGAGCTATGTACATTGCATGGGTCGTTGCCTTCTCATCTATTTGAGGTATCAAGTGATCCTTCACAATGTCCATGATCACTCTCTAGGCTTTAATATCCTTCTCATGTACTTCCAAATATATGATACCTCATCTATTTGAGGTATCTCATCCTTCTCATATCCTTCTCATGTACTTCCAACTGCCTTCTCCACAATGTCCCAAAGTTCATGTTTCTTCAAGAGTAATGTAACCCTTGATTTCAATGACAGGAAGTTAGATGCCCCATCTAACTTGTCTTCAAATTTGAGACTTGTTGCTGCCGTAAATAGATCTCAAAAAATAACTATTGTGTGCTTATTCCTTTAAGCACACACCAAGATCTATTGTTGTAAACCCTAGATCTGTACTAGATCTTTCTGCTGGTCACTAAGATCTACTAGATCTGCTGCAATATACTTCAAAACTGCTCCCTCTCAAAGTGTGAGCTCTGATACTATGCTAAATTTTCTCTTATTTTAGACCTAGACAAATATTTCCTAGTGATTTCTTTATTGAAAATTATTTTTTACAGCTCACTAAATAATTTGCATTGTTGAAATATGTCAATATAATTTTATAGCGTAAACAAAATATAGGAAAATAGATCTATTCAATAACATAGAATTTCTACCCTTCAAAATCAGTTTTTTATTCAATAATTTCCAAGCCTACAAGGGATCCCTTATTGGGAAAATGGTATGCAAAAAATATACTACAATAAATCTGGCAAAATGCCCTTAGAAAAATATGAACTAATTGCAATTTGCCCTCCAAAAAGTCCTTGCAAAATTTGTTGAACTTGTTTCCTTGTATGGCCACTTTACGACCATGTACGGTCCATACAACTATACAAATCCGTATTGTAGGGTCAGGCATGGTCCAATCCTTACGATTGTATGGATCCCTATGGTCGATTCGTACAGTTCTACGAATTTTTGTACAGTTTGATCCATACACCTCTATGAATATATGCGACTGTATGGCATGTCCGTACGATCTGTATGATTGCCTTTGCAAATTATGAGCCTCTGCCTCGGCTGGTTCGGTTGCCTACTGCTTCTCGGACTATTGTTTTTTTGTCTCTCTCTCAACCAAAAGACTAGAAAGTAGAAATTCCTTCTTTCCTACTCAATGCTTGAGTTTCTCTCTTGTGAGATGTTGTATCTTCTCCTCTCACTTTGGATGCCTTTGTTGATGTTTCTCCATTTTGCAACATCGAGCAGACATTCTCCTAGATTGGTGATGCTGAATTGACCAAGGGGGAATGATACATTCACTCACGGGGCCATGAAAATTTGGCTAGTGGTGATTGGCCCAAGTGTAGTCTTTCTCCCAGTATTAGCCATGCTGATTTGGCTAGGGATGAAAGGCTCGTGGTGCTCTCACATTTCCTGCTCTAGGATGGAGTTATCTATTTTATATAGAGCAGGTTTGACTTGTTTACAAGTCTAGTCTAATGTTGAAGATGTAGGCTCAAGAGACCTTTGATGATGAGGGGCTTCTTGATGGGTTTACTCAACATTAGAGCTCTATGTAAATAGACGTGCATGTGAGGAGAAGAATAGCATCAACAAAGCTCATGGACAACTTTTCTAGTAAAGAAGAAATGCCAAGAAGACAAAGTCAAAGCCAAATGAACCATTGAAGAATCCTCAAAAAGCATTGAATAAGCCCGAGGAAATATTGAAGACAAAAAGTACAAGTGGGCCCTAAAAGTGAAATGAAGGTAACTTGAAGTATATAAATAAGTGGTTAAACATTCCATTTTATCATTACATCACAACACATATTCTCTTCTCTTCTCATGTGCAAGTCCAAGGAGGCCTAGTGAAGGTACAAGGAGCAGCTTTTGAAGGTTCTAAGAGTTTGCCATCCTGCTCTAGGGTTTCTTCATGATGGGTGCACTTCTTATATGCTAGGATTTGTTCATGATGGAATGTACACTTGTAATATTGGATTGATTTATTTTAAGAAAAGTTGTTGGGTTTTCTCTCGTTTCCCAAGATAAAGAATATTGTGTCTACTGTGCATGGTTATCTTTCTATGTTTCTCTTTTGTTTCCGCTGCATTTAAAGTTGAATTTTCTATGTAATTATTCAATGAAAACATTGGGATGAAATTATTGTTTGAAATCATTAGGAAGTAATTATGAAATATGAAAAATTGTATTTCTACTGCTATAAGAAAATTCAACATGGTATCAAAGTGAAGTTGAAATCTGTCGTAGCAGTCTCAGATATGAACCTTCTTTGAAGGTCATTGGGAATTTAATGGACAACGTTGGGGAAAATTTTGCTACGGACCAACTTGCCTTTCCCTAGCGCACTTATTGGTGCCCTCTGTTTTCCATTTGGTCAAGGTTGAAATTTTAGGGTTTCAGGCTTGATGACATTCTTTCGTTTGACCTTTTTGGTTTAACGTTAGACTTGAATATGGTGTCCTAAAGGATGCATTGGAAGGGCACATCTATTGGTGAATCCATTTCTTAGTTTTGTCAAAGTTCAGTTTTGACATATTTTACTAGTACTGGTTCAGATTTCAAACTTCTTTTCAAAATGGTGTTCACTCTCAGAGTAGAAGACAGATTGGATGGTGCTACAAATTTCAGATCCTGGAAGATCGGATACTCTTCATCTTGGATGAAAATGAGATTCAAAACTATGTAAAGGAAGATGTCTCAGAACCAGAAGGTGTTGAGGAGAAAGCCAAGCACAAGAAGAATGAAGCACAGGCTAAGAGGATCTTGATAGATTCCATAAAAGATCATTTGATCCCACACATTGTTCAGCTGAAGAATGACAAATAAATGTTTGATGCCTTGGTGGGATTGTTCGAGTAAGAACACTAGTAGGAAATTATCCTTGAGGAATCAACTTCGTTATATCATGATGACCAAATCAGATTCAATTGCCACTTATTTTATGAAATTCTCTCAGTTGAGAGATCAACTTAAGGCCATTGGAGACACCATTGATGATGCAGAACTTGTTCCAATGACTCTTAATGGATTTCCTTCTTCATGGGATCCATTTGTTCAAAGCATTTGTGGACGAGCTGAGTTACCCAAGTTTGATGGCTATGGACTGATTGTGTCCAAGTAGAGGCTAGATTATTGTCTAAGAACAACTTGCAAATACCTAAAAATGAAGAAAATCAAGCTCTTGCAGCTCAAGCAAGAAAATGAAATGGAAGAATAAATTTTGGGAAGAAAAATATAGGTGGAGGATCAACTCCAGTTCAAGAACAAAAGAAGAAGGATCTTTCAAAGATCAAGTGCTTCAATTGTCATACATTCAGTCACTATGCTTCTCAGTGTCCTCGAAAGAAAAGGAAGGGAAAGCAACATGCATCAACAACCGATGTCGATGAGCATCTACCGTAGAAGAAGGCAAATGAATCTAAACTTGATGAGATTGCAAATGAACTTCGGAAATGATATTTCTTTGTCTCCTCTCTTACATACACTATTACAAATAGTAGCGATACCTGGTTGGTAGATAGTGGTGCTTCTAGACGCATGACAGGTTACCGAGATTCCCTTAGAGATTTGACAGAGAAGGACTCAACATTACAGGTGGAACTTGGAGACAATGCCAAGTATGTAGTATAAGGAGTTGGGACATCATCATTTCGGCTAGAGTCCGGAGATTCTCTACACATGAGAGATGTATTGTTTGTACCAGGATTGAGGAAGAACCTACTCTCCATCTTGACATTGGAGGATAGAAGTTACATAGTTACATTTGTAGATGGCCAGGCTCTTATATGGCCTAAGTGCTCGAGCATAGACTTAGTATGAGTGATTGGTGTTCAAGAGGAAGGACTCTATAGATTGTCTGGATGTCCAGCCCAGGCATTGGTACATGACAATATCAGTTTATGTGAGTTATGGCATCAAGAATTTTCTCACTTGCATTATAGAGCTTTGCCAACATTGAGGAGGATGGTTATAGGTCTTCTAGAGCTCCAAGTAGAGCATGAGGGTGTTTGTAGGGGTTGTTCAGTTGGAGAGAATGCCAAGGGTTCTTTTCCCAGTAGTGATAGTAGGTCAAAAGGGATCTTGGATCTAATGCATTCATATGTATGTGGACCAATGGAAATATCATCTTTGGGTGGTTTCTTGTACTATGTGACATTCATTGATGATTTCTCTTAGAAGACATGGATCCACTTCATGAAGGCCAAGGATAAGGTCTTTAGTAGGTTCCAGAAGTTTAGGGCTCAGGTAGAGAACTTGACAGGAAAGAAGATCGAGGTTTTGAAGTCAGATAATGGAGGAGAATATACTTCCAATGACTTCAGTGATTTCTGCAAGGAGACATGGATCAAGAGGGAATTGACAGTTCTTTACAACCCTCAACATAATGGGGTTGCAGAAAGGAAGAATGGGTCCATTGTGGAGGTTGTCAAGCTGATGATTCATGATCAGAATTTACCCATGTTCTTATGGGTAGAGGCATCTAGCGCGATAGTTTATGTTCAAAACAAAATTCCTCATAGGATATTGGGAGACAAGACTCTTGATGAGGCATTCACAGGAGTGAAGCCAGAGGTCAATCATTTAAGGATCTTTGGTTTTCCAGTATACACCCACATGCCCAAGGAGAAGAGGATGAAGTTAGAACCTTCAGGGAAGAAGGGTACTTGTGTGGGATACAACAAGACTTCAAAGGCCTAGAAGATCTACATTCTAGGACAACGTCATATTGAGGTTAGTCGGGATGTCACTTTTGATGAAGAGGTAGCCTTCAAAATCTCTAGAGAGTATCATATGGAGATTGATAGTGAGGACAAGGAAGCTCTTAAGGATGAGCATACATATCCCTCTAGTCTAGTTGTTCATTCTTTAGACTATTAGGAGTAGTCAATAGAGCCAACAGATCCAGTGTACCCGACAAGAGATGTTGCAGAAACTAGGAAGAGGCCAGCATGGCTTTGTGACACCTTGCAAGACACAAAGGGGTATGTAGCTCCCAATGGTACTTTTAGAGAGAACAAAAGACATCATAGGTTTTCAGGTTATATAGCATTAATAATAAACATCATATATTCCGATCCTTCTAGTTATGAGGAGGTAGCAGGCCAACATGTTTGGAAGGATGCAATGATGGAGGAGTATCAGTCCATCAGGAAGAATGTTGTATGGGAGATAGTTTTGAGACCAGAGGGGAAGTCAGTGGTGACTTCCAAGTGGATCTATAAGATCAAGCATGCAACAGATGGCAACATCGAAAAGTAAAAAGTTAGGTTTGTGGCTAGAGGATTCTCCCAGAAAAAGGGAGTGGACTATGAGGAGACTTTTGCTCTAGTCTCCATGTACACTTCCATCAGAACTATTATTTCTCTTGATCTAGTTATGGGTTGGAGAATACATCATATGTATTTAAAGAAAACATTCCTCAATAGTGTGATTGAGGAAGAAGTGTACATAGAGAAACCTCAGTGCTTTGTGATACATCATAATGAGTCCCATGTTTGCACATTAAAGAAGGCTTTATATGGACTCAAGAGGCACCCAGGGCTTGGTATTCCAGGATTGATGGATACCTGATGAATTTGGACTTTACCAAGAGTGATGCAAATCCCAACCTTTACTACAAGTTTTTTGATGGGGATCTTTTGATCTTAGTGTTGTATGTTGATGGTCTGTTACTTATTGGGGCAGAGAAGCTCATTGTCAAGTGCAAGAGGGAGTTGGATTCAGAGTTTGAGATGAAGGATCTTGGCTTGATGCCTTATTTCTTGGGATTGGAGGTGTGGCAGAGACCAGACGAGATATTCCTCAGTTAGGGGAAGTACACAATTGAGATCTTGAAAAGATTCAGTATGATGGATTGCAAGTCCATGGCTACACCTATGGAGACAAATCTGAAGAAGATGAGTGATTCCGCTTCAGATTCAAATTTGGTGGATCCCACTATGTACATGCAGTTGATTGGATCCTTGATGTACTTGGTTAACACCAGGACAAATATTTGCTTTGCAGTTAGCACCCTGAGCCAGTTCATGGTTGAGCTGAGGCATCTACATTGGGTTGTAGCAAAGCATGTGTTGATATACCTATGTGGTACAATTGGATATGGCCTGAGATGTCTTAGGTGGTGAAGTGAGGCTGCAAATATATACTAATTATGACTGGGCAAAGTGTAGTGGATAGAAAGAGCACCTCGGGGTGCTGCTTCAGCTTGGGATCAACTATGATATCCTAGTTTAGCAGGTAGCAAAATTTTGTAGCACTCAGTACAACAAAAGCGGAGTATATCGTAGCTAGTGTCACAAGTCACGAAGTAGTGTGGTTTCATAAGCTTCTTGCATGACTATTTGATCAGGAGCTAGAGACGACCTTGATACATTGAGATAATCAAAGTTGTGTCAAGATTTCGGAAAATCTAGTATTTCATGATAGGTCGAAGCACATTGAGATAAAATATCACTTCATCTGAGACATGGTGCAAAAGGGAGCAATAAAGCTCCAATACATATCCACATATGAGCAGATTGTGGACATTCTCACCAAGCCTCTCTCTAAAGCGAAGTTTGACATTCTCAACTTCGAATCAACGCAAAGAAAAATCAATAGCATAAAAAGTACACAACCAAAAAGTTTGAAAACATATATACACCCCAAACCATTGTGTTCTCTTCAAAGGGGTATTTTTTGTTTTTCAATTTTTGTAACCAGTAAAAATAAAGTTTAACTGCACCAACATGTGTACAAAATGCAATTAAAAATTTCAATGGTTAATTTAAAAAATTAATAAAAATATAATTTTCCAACATATTTTTAAAAAACTATGTGCGCCCAAGTGCATTTTGTGTAGATTATGCTTACATATATATTTTTTCAAAATTATACATTTACCATTTTATTATTTTGCGTGCACAAAAACCACTTGTAAACTTTTCCTGAAATTTACATGAACAAACCTATCATTAAATGCAATTTTGACCTCTCTCTCTCTCTCTCTCTATATATATAGATAGATAGATAGATAGATAGATAGAAGTGCAACATAATTCCCTACAATTTGTTTTTTTGTTGCATGTTAGAATTCACAAGGCATATATGAGTTTTGAGGGCTTCAATTTAATAAATGGGTAAAAAATCAAAATTTCACCATCACTTTTGGCCAAAAAGTGTTACCCATCTTCATGATTTCACCCACTAGCCCATAAACACAAAGAAAAATGAAAATAAAAAATACACAAATTACATTGTTTTTGGTCTTGGTTCTTACTCCAATGTCAATTTTTCACCATACCATATAGAACGTGAAATATATACTATAGATTGCACACAAGTTCTTTATGAAAAAAAAATTCATACATTTTACATAGAAAAAAGAATATGAAGTACACAAGTCAGGTTGTTTTTGTTCTTGACCTCTCCAATGTCAATATTTTATCATATCAATCCATTATGAAGGCATACATTACAATGAAATTTGAAATAAATGTAGATCTTCAATTAAACGTGTTATAAATTCACGTCTATCTACTTGTAATGTAAGGGTTGTAGTCATTTCCACAAAATAAAATTAAGTGTACTATTAAGAAAATATTTACATTGCAATATAGGTCTATTTCATGCCACATTACTAGAAATCAGAACTCGTGACATTAAAGAGTAGATTAGTTTAAAAAAATTGGCATATTATGTGATATGCGTTTGGCTTTTGGTTCTTAGTGATCATGTTAAAATTAAGTGGACTATTAAGAAAATATTTCCATTGTAATATAGGTTTACTTCATACCACATTATTAGAAATGAAAACTCGTGACATTAAAGAAAATATTAGTTTCTTTAAAAAAAAATTAGCATATTATGTGATATGCCTCTAGCTTTTGGTTCTTAGTAATTATGTTATAAACGATAAAAGATGACATAATGTGAACACTAACAAACTTGCAATCCTAGCAAACTGAATCAAATGTGATTAAGAAAGAATAATGAAAATGCTTAATGAATTATAAAATTAGAATTTAATTGGAGTATTTATACTACTTCCTTATCATGTATGTACCTATGACTACCATGAAACTATAATAAGCCAATATCGATGGGGACTTCTTATGTGGTGTTATTTAACTATCCTCCCCATCTTTCTCAATGAGCTTGTCCTTAAAAACTTATTCACCTTTTATTGTATTATTAACTTTCATTTAATGTGTTTTTTCTTAAACAATATTTAATTAAGGTGTAGTTTAAATATTCTATGTTTTCTTAGAATCACATATACTAGTTATGAAAATTACATAATTTAGGTGCTATGAGGATATTTGAATCTATTTATGGATCAAAAAATACAATTTAAACACGTAGAAACTTGGATTTTATAAAAAAAAATTACCGGATTTCGATAGAAACCCACTGTAAAGTTGAAAACATAGAATAAATAGACTACTCCCTTAATTAATCTTATAATTAAGACAAAGCTTACTTTGCACTTTTGAGCAATATATTGTCGTGGATCATTTTTAGTTGGAAATTTCTTTGACATGTAGCCACAAACTTTCCACACGTGACCATACAAATTTTAAAGCTTCAATAATGGTTGTTTTTGTTTTCCTTCATAGTATCATTATCACATTTCTCTTTGTTTCATACCAAATTTGTACCTTGTTTAATTTTTCAATTATTATGATGAGCAACAATGTTATTTTTTTCCAGAAAAAATCACATTTTTACTCCATTATAAAAATAAAATCACATTCTTTAAGTGCTCAAAACATAATAAAAATAAATGCAAGTACATGGGTATTGTGCTTACAAAAGTATAGGTACATACTACACACACAATTAAATTTCATAATTATAGTATGTGTCATTTCTGGCCTTTTAAAATATTGTACTAAATTATTCCCTTTTTCATTTTCTTCCTGCCACCCCTAAACAAGGATCCACATTAACTAACTGTACGCCAAAAAGGAGATTGAGATTCTTAAAGAGAACCGATTCCTTATATGAATTAGAGTATGTTCCACATTAATTAACTGTACGCCAAAAAGGAGATCGAGATTCTTAAAGAGAATCGATTCCTTATATGAATTAGAGTATCAATTTTGTGAAGTCTTGTTTTTCCACTTGGAGTTGGAGCTTTAGGTACAACTACCTCCCTCAAGGAGGAAAATCCAACATCAATATCTTCTACTTTGTACCCCAAGGAAGGAGTGGATTCCCATATTTTTATATTCATGTCTCCTTCATACTATAAAATTTGTGTTAATTTTGATATAGGTTGTTCTAACATTATTGTTAACAAATATACTCTTCAGTATCTCTCTATATATTTGTTTTTTTTCTTTATTTTTTTCACACTTAAAGGTTTCAATTTCACACTTAAAGGCTTCAATGCTTCATATATGTCTAGGCTATCAAATATGAGGCTATAACTTCATTTTTCCAAAGATCTTCAAGTACACACTATAAATTGTCACATTGTTTCATAGATCATATCTTTTTTTTTTTTTAAATGTGATAATGGGTAACACTTTTTAAAGTGAGGCATGGTGAGAGTGGCGTGATGAATCTGCACAAAAGGTCAACAAAACTCTAGGCCAAGAGTTTTATTAACTCTAGGATGAGAATTTTATAATGGCTAAGAGTTTGCCGAAAATATAGTAATATTATTTGTAGAAACTGGAAAAACTCTTCATTGAGAATGTTATAAGCTTTCAACTAAAATATTATCTCACCCAAGAGTTTTTGCTCAACTAGAACAACAAATTATGCAATAGTTTTTTAGAAACCTGTAACTTCAACAAAGGTAAACCCCTACAATTTTCAAAGATCATTTATTGGGCCTATTACCAATGGTTCATCTTTGAATCTAGTTTGTAATGATACAAGAATTGTTGTTTTCTTTGGAATTTCTACTTTTTAATAATTTTAACTTTATCACTTAATAATTTTACTATTCTCAAAATCACTTCAAACAAAAATTCACAATGGAAAAAATAACACAAATCACAGTGCACTTCCTCAAACCGTCCTCTTCATATGGGTAAATTTTAGTTTCTTAGTAATTATCCAAAAAAAAAGTTATCACAAAAATGCGTCAATATGACATTGATTTTTTGTTTTACTTTATCTCAATAAATAATAAAAAATAGCACTTAAATCCTAAAAAAAGTCTAGACACTAATGTAACCTATGTAGATTATGAGAATATATATTTTTCTCTAAATTAAATAGCCATCTCTAACAAACTAGACGCCCATGCAGATAGTTGATTATCATTACTTTACATTTTAAAGTATATGCAATTATCATATTTATCTAACTATATGTCCATAGATATTCTTTTGTTTTTAAGTATGAGTGTGGAGATAAAACAAATCTCTACAAATCTTATTCTTACATCAAAGTAAAATTATCAAAGAAAATATTAGAGAGTTTGAAGTTGAAGGAAAATAAAATTTTGTAGTTTTCTTCATATAAAACAAACTTGAAGAAAACAAACAAAAGTGTTATCCATTTTCATGTTTCACAAGTTTTTTCTCATGATCAACAATCAAACACAATGACTTAGAGAACTATGTTATTAGTTGTTATACAAGGGGAATAAGGGCATTGGGCCAAAAAATGTGCACTAAAGATAATGACGAGGGAGGTTAAACTTGGATAAAATGAAATATGAGCAATGAGGACATGATATACATGTATAGAGGACTCTCTCTCTCTTACATACACACACACTCATATATATATATATATATATATATATATATATGAGAGAGAGAGAGAGAGAGAGAGAGAGAGATGTGAGAGATGTGAACATCTCAAATGATTTTTGGAACTATGTGTGGAAACAATATGAATGTGGAAATAATATATGAGAGCTCTCTCTCTCTCTCTCTCTCTTATATATATATATATATATCAGAGAGAGAGAGAGAGAGAGAGAGAGAGAGAGAGAGAGAGAGAGAGAGATGTGAACATCTCAAATTATTTTTGAAACTGTGTGGAAAGAATATGAGTGTGGAGGATGGTAAAACATTTGATAAGCAAAGGAACTAGTGGTGTACGAAGCAAGTCATAACATGGTGCAAACCAAAATAACAATATGCATTGTGAAGGGTTGATCATAATGAGTTGGAACATATAGTTTATGAAAAAATAATGGACTAAAGATATGCAAAGAACTAGGTGAAAATGGATTGTAGAACTCGAGGGAGAATATATCATGTAGTCACTTTCAATGTTTTAAACTTATATATGCTTGTAAATGTTTGTCCCAAGTCTAGAAATTTCATCCACTTGGGCAATTAATGAAAAGTTGAAATTTCACTTTCATTCGAGAAGGTTTCTTGGATCTTATCCCTATAATTTTTAGCCTTTAGTTCTATTGTAAATTAGTGTATAAAAAATCAATGGAAATATAACAATAATTTACTTCTAAAAACTTGAAACTTCATGAAAAACCAAGAAGAAAAGATACCAAACAAAGAGATAAGTTTAAGCCCTTTTTTGGCAACTTATCAACCAACAAGCATAGATGAAAATGGACTTTAGCAATAATAAATACATCAATTTATGAGCAGTAAATGAAACCCATTATATTCTTCCTTTAGATATTAAATCACCTAACAATTTTCCCTTTTTCTTATGTCAAATCAACAAGACATAAATCACTATAAATAGCAAAGCATAAAGAACATATAATTAGAAATTCAAATGTGAAAATAACACAAGATATGGAAAACTAGAAACTTGATATGTAACCTCAAGAAGAAGTATCCTTTTGTCAAGGTTAGCACACAAATCCAACCATCCAAAATCCCTCAGGGTTATTCACCAAACCCTATCTCATTCAAGAAGATCCAAGTGCAACAATCTATCCAACCCTCTCTCCAAGAAAAGATGTCCTCCTCATCTTCTTCTTCACAAGTTCACTTTAGGTTTTTCTTTCAAAACCCTAATCTCTAGTCCCCAAGGGTAAAAACCTAATGATAGAGATCTAAGATGCTCCAATATGCACAAGAAGAACCAGAATGAAGCATATGAGCGAACCTACTTCTCACCTATTATAGCACTGCTAGTACCAAGTAGGCCTTGGGAGAGCATCTCCATGGAATTCATGGGAGGATTACCCATGTCACGAAGAGGTCATGACTATCTGTTTGTTTTTGTTGATCGCTTCAACAAGATGTGTGTATTGATACCATGTAAGAAGATGATATTTGGATGAGAGGCATTTGAGCTATTTAGTCATGTCTAGATTCATTTTGGATTTCCTAGCTCCATCATATCTGACTTAGATAATAGGTTCTTGGGAAATTTATAGACAACACTTTGGGAGAGAATGGATACTAAATTAAATTATTCCACCACATTCCATCGACGAACTTATGGACAAAATGAGGTTGTTAATAAGAGAATGGTAAAACTACTAAGAGGATATAATAACAAGCATCCCAAGACATGGGATGAATAGTTTGTCTACATTCAACATTCCTACAATCGAGCATTACATTCCTCCACCAATACGTCTCGTTTAGAGAACTTATTTGGATGCCTACCTCCTTCAGAATTTGATGTGGCATATGGATGACGAAATGATGAGATAGAGCCATAAAGAGATGAGAAGAGGGAAAGCATATTCATGGTAATATCAGGAAGGTACATTTAAAGGTTTGGGATCAACTTGAAAGAAGTCAACAACGGTACAAAGCAAGGCATGACCAACACTGAAAAAATCATCAATTCAATGTTGGAGATAAAGTGGATTCACCTACACGAGGAAAGGATACAAGGACCAATCGAGAATCTCAAGCCTCTCAGGATGGAACATTCAACATTGTTGAGCAAGTGAATGATAATGCCTTTAGATTGAGGCTCCCACTATATATGCAAATGAGTTCAATGGTGAATGCATAATATTTTAATTTGTTTGATCCATCCTTGTTGGATGGAGATGGGGATCAACAAATTCTTCCGATTGTTGAAGACCTTGCACCACATGCACTGGAAAAGTTAAAGGAAGACATAGTGTTACAACATAAGGAGCATGCGATATAAAGAGGATGGAAAGAACCATGGAAAATTGGTCCAAAAGAATAGACTCTAAGGAAGGTGAAATGGTATGAGAGGATCCAGATTGAAATTAGGTTCCCTCATCTCTACTCGGAAGCTTTTGGGGACCAAAAGCATCCCAATGGGGAGGTGTGATTTGAATTAGGATTCAAAGATCAATGGATTTAGTTTTGGATCAGTTAAATATTGGCAAAAGGTCAGGATCATGGTTAATGGCGGGGCATAAGACATAGTGGTGGTGTGAAGGGCCCCATGAAACTGTTAAAGGGGTTTTCCTTGCATAAATCAAACACTTCATTAGTCAATGAAAATGCAATAATGAAATATTTATTTCATTTAATTTCAAGTGAAAGTCACATGAACGCAAGTGTGATCTCATGATGAAAAGGATTAAAAAGTATATAAAAATATTTCCTTCAAAATTGTAATAGGAAAAATACAATCAAGAAGCTGAAAGTTTGGGAACTCTTGACTATTGGGTATGTTCATCCTTTGATGGGAATTTTTCACATCTTCCCTTGGTTTTACACTCTCGTTATTATTGGTTCTGAGATGTCCTTGGTGTTATTGAGTTAATTTCCAAGTGATTTATTGTTGATGAACATTTTCCCAGCCCCCAAGGGATGGTAGAATATGATCTCTACATTTTTGACTTAGGCGTTGGGTGTTTTTTTGCTCTCCAAGAGCCCATGCATACTTTCTTGATCCATGAATTCATCTCATCTTTTGATACCTAGGATTTTTTCTCCTCATTGTTGTACTGTACCTTGCTTGTGAAGTTGACATTAATAGAAAGCAATCTCACATGGATCACAATATTAAAAAAAACAAATTACTAGAAAACAATCTCACATAGCTCAAAATATAAGAAATATTTAGGTTAGCACACATGCACCATACATTGCATGTCCTATTCCATTCAAATATGGAACCTTTATATTCCAATTTATTCTTAAGTCATTTACATAAAACCTTCATTAAATTTCCCACCAAGGTACATTAGCTCATTCCAACCCTTTGAATAACAGTTTCAATATATCCCCCTTGTTTAGTTCACTAGTTTAATTTGCCTGTCTGAACTTCAATATTGAGACAATACTAGATCACCTTTCAATCACTCATGCCTCAAACTCATCTACAAAATTTCATTTGAATTCTTTCAACAAGAACATATATTTGAATAAAGTAGCTATGACATCTAAATATAATTCTAAAATGAGAAAAATCTCATCCTTAGACTAATGGTCACACATGGATTTGCATGAGTGTTGAAAATATTATTTCTTTAAGTAACAATCAATCTTCTACTACAATGTTTTAGAAGTTTTTTTCAAGCATACAAATCATCTAATTAAAAATGGTCGAGATACTAAAATATTTTGTGTATTGAACTTTCAATACTTTTTTGAGGTTTTTAAGTCAAACGGGAAGTGACCTGAATTTGTACACTAATTTGTTTTTCCAATAAGATAAAGAATACCCAAAATGAAGCAATGAGCAAAACACTATGACCCCATAAACTTTTATATGGAAATGTTTTGGCCCCAAACTCTTTCTCACCCTATTGAATTTTTTACTTCTTTAAATGAACAACATAATAATAAATGGTTCCTGGTAACAAATAGATGTCAAAGACTCCATTTTAGTTTGGATGCATCTATTTAGGTCACCTTTGTATTTGAGAACCAAGTGTCGCTTAGAGTCCATGATACTTCACTTTTCACAAAAGGTATCAAAGGTATTGGTATATTGTACTGTGGTTTGGTTTTTACATTGGTGTAAAGTTATGCATGTCAAGTGTTGATATTTATAGTTCCTCATCTATCTAATTTACTTCAAATAAAGGGGTATCAAAATTAATGTTTACCTCGAAGGGTGCCATTTCTCATAAATGTCTTCTTGCCAAAGTTTATTCTATAGTTGTTTGGAGTCACCATAAGATCTAGGAGAAATGATCTATCATCTATTTTTGTTGTTGTTTAAGGGCCTCAAGAAAAGCTTGATAGAACTTCCTAATCCATCATATTTACTTACTTAAGTTATCATGGAAGGATTTTTAGGTTGATGAGGAATATATTCATTGGGCTTTCTTAGTTCTAGGAACAACTCCTTGTACTCTAAACTCATGGGGGGCATTCACATGTTACATTAGAGACAAGATTACTCCAATACCATTGATCCAAATTGCATTGAGAATGAAATCATAGTATACAATATTGTAGTGAGAACATAAGATACATTATTGAAAGCAGAGTATTGTACAATGAAAAAATTATCTCAATGATAGAATGGTGAAAATAACTAAAATGAAAATGGGAATACATATTGGTCAGAATGGTTGTAGCTTATCTCTAAGAAAATATATGTTGATTATGCACACTCTCAAAAAGTAAAAAATAAGACGATACAACTTAATTTTGTAATAATGACAAAACCATAATAAATAAAAACCCCAATATGAAAGAACTCAAACCCAAGCATGAAGTTAGTGATGTGAAGGAATCCTCGATGTAGTTAGTGTTTTCACACCAGCTAGTGCAAAAGGGCATTTGCTAAGGATTATGGAACCCTTAGTAGCAGCTCGTGAATGGATAGTGTGTGAGTGCAAATAAAAGAAAAAAATAATCTAAATAATTACTGCAGTAACATAACAAACAAACAAGAACCCATGAATCAAATATTGATTTTGTATTACTCTGTAAAAAATGGTTTACAATAAATATTTATCTCGAAAGGTGAGTAGGTGGGGACCCTCGCAGCTGTACGAAGAGTAGTGCTCTGGGTCTCCAAGGTTCCTTACTCTTTTCCGAATGCTCAAATGGTGGCTAAAAATCAACTAAATGGGAACAAAAGATCAAAGAGGTAGGCTAGAGTTCAATAGGAATTTTGACAGAGTTTTGGTAGGGAAGAGTGTCGGATTCTTATGAAATGGGGGGCCTCCATCACCTTTTTATTGCAATTTTGGGTGGTGGAGTATTGACCCATGGTATTGGGAAACCACTAGTATTGGTTTGTGGTATTTTGATTTTTCCCTCCTTTTTTGATACGAACCGTTACACCAAAACCCCTAGGTGTGAGTGAAGGCCTCCCACTAGGATATTAACATCCCACCACGCTCTGCAGTCCAGACTCTGGGATGGATGTGCGCCCATATGGTGGTGTCCCCTTTGAGCCTTACGAGCCCATGGCGAACACTTCAATGTTGACATTGCCACCCGCTCTGTGACTCGAACCTGGGTGGAGGATCTGATACCAAATGATACGAACCGTTACACCAAAACCCCGAGATGTTAGTGAAGGCCTCCCACTAGGATCTTAACATTTTTCCTTTATTTTGAATAATTTCCCATTTTTCTTTTTCTTTTTGGGGATTTTGACCCTTTTTGTGGCATTTAACCTTTTTTGAAGGATTTTCATTAATTGAGGAGGGAAATAATGATCTTTTTCCCATTTGGTTACCAATTTAGGGATGTTTGGGTTTTTGGAGGCAAAAAATGTAGGAAAAAGGGATAAATGGGTTATGTGACTAGGGGGATGATCTAGGTGAACAATTTTTGGGTGTTAACAGATTTCCCCCTAATGTGTGAGGGAATGAGTTCATTGTATGGCTAATAGAAACCATAGGTTCTGAATTTTTTCAGGGGTGTGAGCATTGTGATGGCAGAGAGCAGAAACTCTGGTTGGAAATTGGAACATGTGCTTCATACAAACGACAAGGACCAAAATTGGAAATACATCACCTCAATAATGGATGAGTAACATAATCTCAAATATATGGACGAGGCAGACATCTCATCGTGGATGGTTGTAGGGGAGGGGATTCGAGCTTCTGCCATACAAATGTAGACATAACGCATGTAGAGGCACCCTCGTCGATAATGCATCGATGGATAACGAGGTTCCAGATCGAAACTGAGATCTGAAACGCTAAGGTTTAAGGAACGAGGCATTCATATTGGTCTAAGTTGAATGCCATCATCCGTGAGTCGGAAGGGTCGATCACACCTATGGCGGGAAATAGTGTTTTGTGCTGCGCTGGGCAGTTATTTAAAACTTCTAAGGAAGACATAGCAGTGGGGGATTGGGATAATGTATACATAATATTATAGTTGGGGGCAACACGAGCATTGGGGTTGTTATTGATGCGACACAGAGGAAATCTTGGAGCTTTGGGGGGCCCCTCAAGCGGTGGTGGGGGTATATGTAATGATTGATCTATGGGAGTAGTGTTAGCGATCTTGTATGTAGAAATGGTTTTGGTGGTTGAACCATACTGGTTACGGTGTGTCTGTAGGTTGATATCAGACGAAGACATCATTAAAAGGTGGTGAGTACTTGCGTCAATGTATTGAATAACAAGAGAAGCGTAAGTAACTGGTTGTGGTGGTGCAACAACCCCTTGAGGGGGAGCCAAAGGTTGGGTGGCTACTACCCCTTGCGTAGGTAGGAGGTTCTGTAACACCATAGGTTGTGTGTGGGGTTGCAGGGGGTTTGGTGGTGCTGGGGGTGAAATATGTCCATGACATTGGGTGTCCTCACTCCAGAGTTGGCAAGCTCGTACCATATGGGGAAAATTGTGCATGTAATGGCCATAGTCCCCGCAAATAGAACATCGATGGTTCGTATGTAAGTTGGGGTTTTTTCCTTGCCGAGATGGTCGATCGAGATTTTGGTTAGTCGGTGCAGCACCATTATTATCAGGGGGGTTCAGTGGTGGACCTCCTCTGTTGAGATTCTATTTATTACCTTGGTTACGTCCGCGTCACCTATTTTGCTGTCCTTGTTGGTTCCATTGGGCGGGATGGTTCTGCAGTTGGTTTTTTTGTGCATAAATGTGCCCTTGGGGAACGGGGGGGGGAAGGGGGGTGGTTGCGGTTAGGAGGGTGATGGGAAAACTGGTGGTGGATAATAAGCGGGAGGTGCTTGAGGTTGCGCGGGTGCCGGTGTAGCCGGTGGAGGGTAGTAAGCAGGTGATGTTGTAGGGGGGCATATACTGGCGGAGTATGGACGAAGTAATGTGCCAGACAAGAAGGTCCATGGATGTGAGGGAGGTGGATCAGGGGAACATATGAAGGTGTTGTTCTCGAATGGGCCGTAGCGCGCGAAAGGTTGGGACCATCGCTCATGGAGGGTGGTGTGGAACTAGGTGTAGGATTATAAGCGAGAGTAGGGGTGGGAGACATATGGACATATGGCTGACTGGTAGATGCAACGTGGCCAATGATGCCGTCGGTGGCATGGGATTACCCCGGTGCATCTTTCCTGGAGGAATCACCGCGAGGAGCATAAGGTAAAATGGTGTAAAGGTATCCCGATTGTGAGTAGATAAGGTCAAATTGTTGGGCTTTAAGTATGGCTTCTTCTTTGGTTTGGGGTCATTCAGATGCCACATCCTTTGCGATAACTGGTATGAGGGACTTAAAAAACAAATCTAAAAATATACGGTCATCTAAATTGATATTACACAAACTACGACGTCTACGCCATTCATGGATATGATGTGATATGGGTGGCCATATTCTGTCTGCAAGCTAGTAAAATCTCAACACCAGTGTCGTAACGAAATGGTAACTAGAATAAATGCATGAGGAAAGTCGAAGTGGGGGATGTAAAAGTGGAGTGCGTCCCATGTGGCTGTTCAATATACCATTTGGATACAATTCCAGTGAGTGTCCGTTGTAAAAGGCGTAGGTAGATTGATTCATCGACTATGGATTTGGAGGGACACCATAAGTGGAAGGACATGATATGGTTTTGGGGGTCCTCACCACCCTTCCCTTTGAATTTTGGGATGTTTGAAGGAAGTTTGGTAGGAATGGGAGGCCACATAGGGTCATGTTGGATCAGATCGTTAGTCAATCAGGCTAGATCAGGTAGGTTGAGACTGGCCATGAATGGAAAACTAGCAGGAGGATGTAACATGGTCAAAGGGGCCTGTTTGTTAGCCATGGAGGTGATTGTGGGGACACCTATTCCAAGAGGTGGATCAGTGGTGTGAGGTATAATGGGGATTGAGGGACCGTTGGTAAAGGGAAAAGGGATCTGGTAGGAAGGGCCAGTTCCCCCAAGGGTACCGATGGCGGCTGGAAGAACGGTGGTCAGAATAGATCTGGTACCGGTGGGTATAGAGGTAGTCACTGTAATTCCAAGCGTAGGTCCTATAGATGGCATAGCAGGGATGGATGCTGAAATGGTAGCGAGGCCAGTGGTGGATCCACTGCAGACAATCCCGCTGTTAAATGGGTTTGGATTCACACCGGACATGGGGCTAGATGGAGCTATGTATATGGGTAAATCTGACTCATAATCAAAGGTTTAATAAGGGGCGTCGGGATGAAGATCTGAGGAAGAATATGTGCATATCAAGGGAGAGTGATGAGTGGGGTCTAATGGACATTATTGCGGGGATTTCCCCATGTAGCCGACGAGAGTGTCGCAGTGAATCAATGGTGACAAGTGTAAAAGTGCTAAAGGGCTGTGGGAGATAAAAAGCTCAAAAAATCCTAGTGCAACCATGAGTGCAAAAGGAGAGCTCGCAAAAAGACGACACTCAGACCAATAACAAGCTCAAAAAAACTTACTGCAACATCGTGCTACAACAGGTGGAGCGATGAAAAAAATGGTCAGAATACCAACAAGCAACACTCCTAGAAAGAAACAAGACTCACTAACCTAGGGGGTATAGGAACATGCAAGCACCTATCTAAAAATATATGGAAGCTCACACAAATCATATCCCATGCAGGGTAATGAAATCCACAGTAAGAAAATACGAAATGGATTCTAGGTAAAAGAGTCCTAGAAGAATGGAAACTAATCTATCCTGTTCATGGCACGTCCGTAAAGGTGTCCCGCAGCTTTAGTTATTTGGCCATCGCACAACTGGTATGGAGGCCATCATGCAGGACGAGAACAATGAGTTGGTTTCCTTCAGTACAGAATGGAGAGCGGCATTCCACTTAGAATTCCAGAACAAGTCTTTCCACTTTCCCTCCTAAGGGAGAGGCCCTTCGACAAATCAATGTATACTGTACCAATAAATAATATGGGATTTTAGATCCCTAAATGACAATAACTATGTCTCAAATGTGTATGACAAAGGGGGTATTATTTGGATTCCTAACCCCAATGTCCTACCTAGATACAAATTTGTTTTTGGGTCCCCAAGTGAGGTTAATGTGTGTTTAATTAAGCCAATTTTAGTCTCACTTAAATTATAGGGAGTGTGTGGGTGCACAAGTGGTGTAAACCAAATATACACCGAAAGTAAATGCTGAAATAAACAACAAAAATTGAAATAAAATTTTTCGTTTTATTTTTCAAATAAAAGTACTAACTGCTATGAAAGGTATGCAGTAAATGAACTCGTTGAAATATAATGCAAGAGATAGCAATGCACTAAGGATGCATGCACACTGAAATGTCTCAAATGATACAACAAGCAAACAATAGAAAACCAATGGAAAATGGGTGCAAGAAAATAGGGGATTGATGGTGCATCCAAGGTGAATAAAAGAGAAAAAAACAGGTGTAGGAAGCATCTGTTAAGGGAAAAGTACTAATATGGCTGCTTCAGATCGCAAAATAATCACGCCGGAATAGAAAAATAAAACTCAGGAAAAAGGGCGCAAGTCTGGGCATGAAAGGCACAACTGGGGCGCGCGTATCGGGCAAACAGTTGCGCTTGGAGCGCAGGTTTCAGGATCAGAAGTGCACTTGGTGCGCTGGTCTTAGGATGAAATACACACTCGGGGTGCGAGTTGTGAGTCGAAAGTCGCGCTATGGAGCATGGGTTTCGGGCCGGAAGTCACGCTCAGGGCGCAGTTTACTAGTAAAAAGTCACATTCTGTAGCGCGGAAAATGTACCTGCAGTCACGGGCCGGGCCGTAAAAATGGAAATAATAAAGGTACTGTGATGGAAAGGGATAGATATGCAAGTACAGGGTGTAAGGCTAGGCCAAAAAAGTAAAAAAAAGTACAAAACTAAAAATAAATATTGATCATACCAAACCACAGATTGATGGGAATCAACTCGATTGGAGTCGCCAAAAACTGTAGCTAGTTTTTTCACACCAACTAGTGCAAAAGGGAAGCTGCTAAGGATTATGGAACCCTTAGTAGCAGCTCGTGAATGGATAATGTGTGAGTGCAAATAAAAGAAACAAAATTAATCTAAATAATTATTGCAGGAACATAACAAACAAACAGGAACCCATGAATCAAGTATTGATTTTGTATTACTCTGTAAAAAATGGTTTACAATAAATATTTACCTCAAAAGGGGACCCTCGCAGCTGTACGAAGAGTAGTGCTCTAGGTCTCCAAGGTTCCTTGCTCTTCTCCGAATGCTCAAATGGTGGCCAAAACTCAACTAAATGGGAACAAAATCTCAAAGAGGTAGGCTAGAGTTCAATAGGAATTTCAACAAAGTTTCGGTAGGAAAGAGTGTCTGATTCTTGGGTGTGAAATGGGGGGCCTCCACCACCTTTGTATAGCAATTTCGGGTGGTGGAGTATTGATCCATGGTATTGGGAAACCACTAGTGTTGGTTTGTGATATTTTTTGTTTTCCCTCATTTTTCCTTTATTTTGAATAATTTCCCCTTTTTCTTTTTCTTTTTTTTGGGGGGGATTTTGATCCTTTTTTGTGGGATTTTAACATTTTTGAAGGATTTTCATTAATTGATGAGGGAAATAATGATTTTTTTCCCATTTGGTTACCAATTTAGGGATTTTTGGGTTTTTGGAGGTCACAAATGTAGGAAAAATGGATAAATGGGTTATGTGACTAGGGGGATGAGCTAGGTGAACAATGTTTGGGTGTTAACAATTGGGGTTTTTGAAATCCTACATCACCCAAATATATTTCTAATTTTGTTTATTATTTTCTTTCAAATTTTCATAGTTTCAGTGCACAAACAACAATCCAATGTTTTAATTGGTGATCTCTCATAGATTGGATTCATAAGAGTAGTTTTGGATACATTATATATGATACAACATATACCTTCACACCAAATTTGACTAGCATATATTGTTGTTAGATCCTATGCCCTGTTGGAATTCTTAATGATACTGAGAGGGGGGTGAATCAATATCATGCGCAGATTAAAAAAATTTCACTTAAAATTCATGCACCGATTCCTATTTTAAAAACACATCAATAAGAGACAAATGTGGTATAATATTTGATTATATATATATGTGTGTGTGTGTGAAAATGGAATTACATAGATAGATGGGAGACACCAATATCCAATGATGTGAGCACCAACTCACTCATACACAAATATGATTGGTACACCAATCCCACATGCAAGCACCAACTCTCTGATTAAAAGCTCCAACTTGTGAGAACATCAATCCTTTGTGAAAGAACCAACTTGTTGATACATGCTCCAACCTGTGAGGACACCAATATTCTATGCAAGCACCAACTTGATGATACATGCTCCAACTTGTGAGGAAAGCAATCCTCTGTGCAAGCACCAACTTGTTGTGTTCAGGCACCAACCTGAGAGGAGATTGCAATCTCCTTTCTTTTCCTTATCCTACCACATTGAGATATCAAAGGAGATGTTCTTCTGTTGCACTACCTTTTGATTTGAGTACATAAATTCACACTTGTCTTGTTCATTGTTTCACTTTCATGCACACTTGTGTGCTCAACCTCATATCTGTGCAACTGTTGTGAATTTTTTTTTTTCTCTGCGCTTTGTTCTGAACATCTTCTGTGCAATCATATCTGTGCATCTATTATGCACTCATATGTGCACACTTATAACGAACCATCCTTACTCGCTAATACCATCTTATACTTACTCAGAGCTCCATACTTGGATGAATGATTGAATATATTGATCACTTCCTCTATTTATACGATTGTTGAGTCACTTCTTAGGTCGACAAAATATTGTATAGTAAAGCTAGCTCATCATGTTGACTGTACTCCTCCTTGTTTTATGGCATAGTCGAATTAACGTGATGGCTGTAGTCCCACTTGATTTGACATCAATGATAAATTTTCAACAATATCCCCCTTTGGCAATGATGTCAGCACCCAAGAAAAAATAAGCTCCCCTTGAATGCGAGTTATGTATCAAACTTTGTACTTCCCCCATCAAAATTCAGGTTCTCTGTTATATATATTTTTCTACAACTCTCTCTCCCCTTTTGAAATCAATGGAAAGGGTATCTTTCTTTATCCTTATCATCTCCACTCTTGGAGAAATAATTTTAAAACTCATACTTATGCAACATACATAATTTTCTCCCCCTGGATTTGTGCTTTACTCCAACTTCCATCCTATGCAGTATCCATTGTCGCATTGTGTTAGAAAATATCAAATACTGATATTTTCTATTTTCTCTTTTGGTTGTAGTGTTGTTGTGAACTTAAGTAGAGCTGTCTGTTCCATCTCAAATTTATCCTTCATTTCCGTTTCTTTTCCCAATATTGCTTCCTCCACTTGCTCACCAGCAGACAATTTCAAATTTTCTGTACAGTCATCAACAATTTCTTTGACTTCCCCTTGTATATGCTCAAATTGTTTTGTGATAAGAAATATTTCATCTTGTAGTGGTTCAATCCCATTGGCTATCCTCTAACATTCATATCAGATATCACTTACTTCCTGCTATTGTTTCCCGTGTTCTCCCATTTTGGCCATTTTTTCAGCAGTTGGTAGTATGGTAAAGTTATCTTGCATATTTTGTTCTAACTCTTGTGCAATTAGCAGCTTCTGATCCACTTCCTTGAGTTGTTAATAAGCAACCAAATTACCCCACAGCTGCGCAATTTCTTCATGTAGATTTTCACACATTATCTCCAAGGTCCTAATATTGCCTATGGCAATATTCATTCTTTCGTATCTGTGTTCTCTCTCAGCTCTGATCTCTGGAGGTGTCCCTAGTTGTTGCTTTGTTGCAAGCTCCTCAATTTTAATGCAAAGAACTGGAATAACTTCACACATATTGGTTACCTTTTCCTCTAGAGGGGCATCCTTTTATATTTGTACATCCGATAGAGTATCACATACCTACTCAACTTCCTTCTGCAATTTGGAATTCTTCTGGTGCATTTCCTCTACCTCCTTTTTCAACTTGTCTATCTTTTGCAAAGTTTCTTCTTTCTCCGTTTTCATTTTCTGACATTCCTCTTGTAATGTTTCCTTTTCATTGAATCTTTTATACCATTCTACTAAGACCACTTCATGCCATCCTCGAATTTCCTGAGCATGTATGTAATTCATGTAGCTTGTCCATAGGTAACCGCGACAAGATCATTTCTACTAGACTTATTGCAAATGTTGATTCTTGCATCTCTTGTGTGGGAAACACAAGTTCTACTGCCGGAATGTTGAAACCTTGTTGTGGTTCTGTCATGTCCTTCATTTGTGTAGCTGACTGTTCCTACGTGTTTTTGAGAGTGTCTGCGCGTTTTTTTGTTCTTCTTCTTTCTTTTCCTTCATTAGCAACTCCTTTATTGTTGCGAAATCTTATTCAACTTTTATGAAGATCTCCTCTTTTTTTGTCACGAGATCTTCCATTTCCTCCTTCGTTTCCACCTTCTCCATAATCTCCTTCGTGACATTCGTGACCTCCATCCCAATTTGATCCATGCCATCTTCTGTCAAGAACCGAGTGGAACTAGGCTTGGGTTATTTACTCTTCTTTCTTCATGAATCCTCCACTTGTTCCTTTCCTATCCTTTTCTTTGTTTGCGCAGTCTGCTCTGTGGATTTAGGAAATATTTCTACACTTCCATTTTCTGTAGATTTGTCCTATGGTGAAGTGTTCTACTGTACATGATTATCCTGTTGCACGAATTCTTCTTCTTTGGTCAAAGGGATTCACCATGTTGGATCCCAATCATTTATGATCTGCGCAATGTCTAACTCCTTGGAGAAACAATACATAGTAGGTAACCATTGTTTTTGGGGATCCCTTTTGGCTTGTACATAGATATGATGCATCCTCACTTTGATGCATGCAATTCCCTTGTATATATCAAATATTCATGGATGTATGTGCGGTGTCTCATTTATGATAACTCATATCTCTTCATTATATAAAAATAAATTAATGTTGTTTTCTACTCGTCTGCAATGGATTTTAGTAAACCACAAATGTGTGTACCTTGCAGCCAAGAAAGGTTTCTTGTTTCTATCAAATAATTGGCTATCATCTGGTTCCTTCCATCCTACTCGCGCAAGACATATTAACAACCAGGTATAATGAAAACTCGGTACATTTTTCTTGCGTTTCTTAGAAATCAACTAAAAAATCATCCAGTATAAATGTTGACTAGTTGAATTGGACTCCCTCCGTGCATTGCACTGTGGATGTGATAATTGCTGCTGAGACTTGGTATTTTCGACTTTTTTGGAACAAATTGCATGCTAGAATTTGAGCTGCAAATATCACAGCTTTATCATTTATGTGTGTGACTAAAAAGCCTCTTCTTGCTATTTAGGTTCCGTACTTTTATATTACCTTATTCGTAAGGGATTTTTCTTGCTTCCTGTCCAGAAGAATGCCCACATCTTCTCTCCTGGTAGGGATTCCAGTGACCAGTTCTATCAACTGGGTATCAATGGATATATGATTGTTAAGTCACAAAAATCTGCCATGTATCCGTGATAGTAGCATATTTGCGCGCATTTGTATTTGTGGTATCCTTCCAAAATGAGGAATATCCATTAGATTCAGAACCCCTGATTTCTGCAGCCCATACACCCATGTTTGAAGTTCCCTTATAACTGGTGCATTAGGGTCTGGACCTCTCCTTCTATTCACATAGTTGCAGTTGATCATCCTAGGAAAATTTTCCTCATTGGTTAGATCATAATCAACAAACTAAAATTTGTACAGTTGACTGAGCAAATTTTCTTCAACAAATACCTCGTCTGGAATCTTTGGTGCTGGTACACTTGTATCTTCTACTGTAGGTAGGTTGATTGATGCCATAGTGGGTTTTCTTAGCGGAATGCAGTCGCGAGGGAACTAATTTACTAGCTTTGATGTTGACGGTTCTTGTGTCTGTGCAGTTCCTTCATGCAAACCGACTTGGATTCTTTGTTATGCATCATCTCTTGGGCGCCATCACTCTCCTTTAGCTTTAACCTTACTATCTTTTGTTCACTCTATGAATCATGATTTTAGTAGAGGGTAGTGATTGTATTTATAAGTTGTTGAAGACTTGTATTAGAAGCTTTGTACTCTCATGTTGCCTTTATTACCTTTTGTATTACTTGGATTCATCTTGATTTGGTCCAAATACATTTAACGATCATTTTCCATTGGTTATTAATGATATTGCGTCTTAGTCTTGTCACTACTTTACCTGTCATTAATGCTCATGGTTTGTCGCAGTTCCCTTTTGTGTAGTACCTTCTTTTTGTGATAGGTTAGGTTGTCTATGGTTTACCCTATATTAAAGTACATGGAGTACCGAGATATTTGTCACCCAAATCCTCCATCATAATTTCTTGTTTTAATGCAAAAGATTTGGTCTTATTTTCAATTGTCATTTCACTTTCTGTGCATAGAACCAGTCCATCGATTTCCCCTTTCTGGTATGTTGAATTCCTTTTCAAAACCTTTCTACATTTTTCTCTTTCTTGATCTGCAAAAAATTCTCTTCTATGTAGATCATATAGAATTGGATGAGATTCTCCTTCAATCTTATTTTCTTGTTTTTTCTTCCAAAATTTATTCGATTTCTTGGAATTCAGTATATAGAAATTCCAATATTTTTTTGACTTTGTTGTTCATAAAGTTACTCTTGGACTGTACCTCACAATTCAGTGCTGTATGCCCAAATATATTACACGAGAAACAACAACCAAGAAAATGTTTTTTGTACCTAAGTATATATTGTCTTCTTGGTAGTACAATCATTCTGTATTTTCTTTTGTCAAAATTTGGTGGGTTTCCCTTTCCTCCCATGTTGATGTCTTCCTTAACCTTTTCTTCAGATGATCTGGGGATTTCTTCAAGAATATCTTGATTTCTGTCAAACCCAAGACCGGTCTTGTCATGTGGTGATCTTTGACAGCTAAGGATGTGTTCTAAGATCATGGTGCTTTTTTAAAACCTTGAATTTATTTCCAATAGAGTGACTGTCTTATATAGGTATAAATTTAGTGAAATAATCTCAAGCCTTTGATTTTTACAGTTTTCATTCTTCTCCTAATTTTTTTTTGTTAAATCTTCTTCATCCCTCTTAGCCTCATCTACTTGGATTTTCAAGCCATTAATTGTCCCTTCGACATCAAGTAGATGATCCTTTTGTTCACTTGATCTATGCCACTTGTTTGTTAAAGCTCTGAGCTTCCTCTTGGGACTCTTGTAGCCTTATTTTCATAGATAGATTTTCTTTTCTTAGAGAAACAATGTCAGTTTCTTGTTCTTGACATACTATCTCCTTCTCTCTTAATTGATTTACTAGGAATTCTTGAGTAATCTTTGCCTCCTCTACTTGAGCCTTTTCTTCATTTTGTAGCAGTTGTTCCATTAATCCTTCATTTTCCGTTCTTATTTTTCTTAAATCATTTAAAGCACTTATTAGTTCACTCTTCCAATCAACTTTTCCAATTTCCTCATTTTCAGACTAGGGATTCTTCTTTACTTTTGAACTCCTTCTGATTATAACTCATGTCATGAAGACTGCTAGATTCATTTTCAAAAGAAGATTGAGTGTCACACCTACAAAGTGCTCCTGTAGTATCTATTGAGGCTGCTTCAGATGGTTCTTCCTTGACGGATGTTGCTCTCATCCTCTTTTCCTGATTCTTTACTTTCTATGATCACTTCCTCAGTCTTGTGGAGATTTTTTAACTTGTCCCAAAGCTCTTTGGCCGAGATACATTTTCCAAGTTTATCTTTCATAGAATCAACCAAACCTTCCATAATGGCATCCATTTCCAATATCAAGTCCACGCGATTACAAATAAGATTCCATTATTATGTTCCAAAGTAGATATTTTTTTCCAGTGAACAAGGGGACTCCGTCTGTGTTAAAACAAAATTCCTCACAAGCTATATCTGCGTAGTGATCTACCTTCCAGTGGTTAGACTATTTCTGAAGGACCCTATCTAATACCAATTGTTGGAATTCTTAATGATACCGAGAGAGGGGAGTGAATTAGTATCATGCGCACATTAAAACATTTTCACTTAAAAATCATGCACCAATTCCTATTTAAAAAAAACATCAATAAAAGACAATTGTGTGTAGAATATTTGAAAAACTTATATATGTGTGTGTGTGTGTGTGTGTGTGTGTGGAATTACATAGATATATGAGAGACACCAATCTCCAATGATGTGAGCACCAAATCACTCAGACAAAATTATGATTGGGAAACCAATCCCACATGCAAGCATCAACTCGCTGATTACAGGCTCCAACTTGTGAGGACACCAATCCTCTGTGCAAGCACCAACTTGTTGATGCAGGATCCAACCTCTAACAACACCAATCCTTTGTGCAAGCACCAACTTGCTGACATAGGCTCCAACCTATGAGGACACCAATCATCTCCACAAGCACCAAATTGCTATCTTCAGGAACCAAACTGATAGGAGACTACAATATCCTTTCCTTTTCTCGTCCTACCACCTTGAAATATCGAAGGATATTTTCTTTTGCCGCACTTCCTTTTGATTTGTGCACATAGCTTCACACTTTTCTTATTTATTGTTTCACTTTTGTGTGCACTTGTGTGCTCAACCTCATCTCAGCACAATTGCTGCACTTCTTTTTCTACACTTTGTTCTGATCATCTTCTACACAATCATATTTGTGCATCTACTGCGCACTCATATGTGTGCACTTAGCACAAACCATCCTTACCTGCTAAGCCCTATAAATTCATCTTCTACTTGAAATCGATGCACTTACTCAGAGCTCCATACTTACTTGGATGAACGATTGAATAGATTGATCACATCTGTTAGGATATTTAGACACTTAGGAGTTAGTTAAGATCAACTTGTGTAATATATCCGTTAGGGATAGTGTGTTTCTTTAGTATGCATTAGTATGCATTTGTAAATACTTAATCCGACGGTCACGATATGTTTCCGACATAGAGTGATCCGATGGCTCAACTTCTCTTAGATCAAACCTAACCTTGATCCGTGGCTTAACACCCGATTGGTCCATGATCTCTATTTAAAGAGCATGGAGGGTCATTGTTTAGTTGATCGATTATGAGAAGCTCATTTGTAACTTTCTTTCTTTGCATAATAAATTGTCCCGTAGAAGCTATTTGGCCGGGGTCATGGAGTGTTTCCCTCAAGAGGGTTTAAACCACGTCAAAACATCGGTGTGTTGATCTGTGATCTGTTTGTGTGAAGTGGTTGCTCTTGGTGTTCGGTCCTTTGGTAGTACCCTGTGTACCCGAACATGGTATCAGAGCTTCTATGAAGTGCCGCTTCCGGTTATGATCTAGATCTTGAACTGCTGTTGCCGAAACTCGAAAGGGTTTCTATTTCTGGTATTTCTGTGCATTTCTGGGTTGTGGGAGGTGTTCCATTGCGTCCGGAGCGTTGTTTCCATTGGGAAATAGTTTTCATTTGATCGAAAACGGTTCCCGGTTGCTCCAGAAACGCGTATCTCATCAGATCTGAAGGTATAATGTTACAGTGACGCATTTTTTTTATTTCGTTTTTAATAAGAAAAAATCTCATATTTCATTTTTTTTTACTGTTAGATTTTTTTTTTGGGTTCGGATTGTTGCTTTCCCGTCTGCGTATGCTCTTTTCCGTGCACCTTGAGCGATCTCGGCAAATCAGAAACATAAAGGGAAAGGGTTTTTCTCGGCTGCGTATGCTCTTTGCCGTGCACCTTGCGCGATCTCGGCAAATCAGAAACAGAGAGAAAACGTAGACTTTTCGGGCAGGCTAACAAGATCTAACTCCACAAGTGTGGAAAAGTTTTTTTTGTGGTCTGTTTTGCAGGAAAAAGGGCAAGCACGCAAACCGAGCAAGAAGAGTAAAAAAAAAAAAAAAAAAAAAAGAAAAGAAAAGAAAAAGCCCCCTTCCTCATTCCTATATTTTACATACCTTTTAATCTAGCTCACTTGGTTCAAAGTTGCTTTATTCCTTAATAGGTCTTGAGTTCAAGTCTTAGGAAGTTACTTTTAAAAAGAAAAGTGCATGCAATTTCTATTTTTAAGTTACTTTATTGTAAAAGTGCATCTCACTTAAATAATAAAAAATAAAAATACAAGTGAGTCACTTAAGCTTTTTATTTATTGTTGCACTATTTAAAAGTAATATCATTGTAAAAGTGAAATCACTTATTTTACAAAAGTGATTCACTTAAAAGCAACTTTTTTGTAAAGTGATTGTCAAAAGGTTCATCTTGGGAAGAGGGGGGTTCTTTTTTTTGCTGGACATTATCTAGCTGCCACGTCACTATTGGGGACATCTTCAACAGTTTCTTTGTTCAAGCATAACTTCATCATACAGAGTCAGTTTTCAGTGCCGTTTTTTTGAAACCGCCTATTTTTTCGAGCTCTTCACATCCAGACTATTGGTTTCTGCTTTTACAGCCATTAATTTACAAATATGGCCGCCCCTTGTGATATTCTACTTAACAGTTCCAACTATTTCTCATGGAAATCTCGTATAGAGGATGTTCTACGAAGTAGGGGACTTTTCAGAATTACAACAGGGAAAGAAAAAGAACCCACTGATGATGATAAGAAAATAAAATGGGCAAATAGATATGATGAATCTCGTGGATTGATTGGGATGTCAATCTCTACTGATTTGCGATTCCACATATCTGGAATTGATGAACCTAATGCTGCTTGGGACAAGTTGGAAACTGTGTTTGGTAAACACAATGAAATTCGAGGTCACCAACTCGAAAATGAGTTGATTTCTTTAAATCCAAGTGACTTTTCATGCATTCAAGATTATTTATCTAAGTACAAAACTCTCAAGCTCTTATGTGCAAAATGTAAGATTGAGAGGGAAGACAAACAATGCATTTATCATATTCTTTCCAAACTTGGACCTGCATATTCTGTTTTTGTATCTACATTTTACTCCATGAAAGCGTCATTGAATGCAGTTAGCTATCAAGAGCCTAGTCTTGAATCCTTTTGTGATTCCTTGATTAGGGAACAAGATAAACTCATTCATCTTGGAATAATCAACAATGCAGACACATCTGGGAAAGCCTTATTGTCCCAACAGAAAGAAAAGTCCAAGCCTCCCAAGAAACAAAATTTTCGCAATAATAAGTCAAACAAGGGTCCAAAACCCTCTCAGTCAGCTCCTTCTTTAAAAAATGACAAAGGATCCAAGCCAAAAGGCAAGAAGACTGAGCGTCATTGCAACTATTGCGGGAAAGATAATCATGATGAATCTAAGTGTTTCAAGAAGATGGCAGCCTTGGAAGCAGCAATGAAGAAGCATCACATCAGCCTAGATTCGCTTTCAGAATCTACTTCTCATGGACATGCACTTTGTGCTTCTGGTTATTCTTATAATGCTTCTTCTTCTTCTACTTCAAATGAATGGCTCATTGATTCTGGAGCATCTTATCATATGGCTAAGGATCAAGCCATCTTTTCTACTATGCATGAATGTAACACCAAACAAATATTTGTTGGTGATGATAGATCTCTGAGTGTTGTAGGAGCTGGAACAGTTCCAGTAGATAATGGTCATTTTAGTGATGTACTATGTGTTCCAAGAATTTCCTGCAATTTGCTATCAGTCTATCAGATCACTCATTCTGGTGAAGGTAAAACTATGACCTTTACACCTCACCAAGTTGTAATCAAGGATTTTAAAGATCCTCAACAGGTCCTAGCTACCGGAATTGTTGATGATATTACCAGGTTGTACAAGTTTAACAACTTTGGGTCATCACCTTTCCCTTCAGTTTTTGTTGCTCATAGTGATAACTTGAGCAAACTTTGGCATGAGCGATTTGGTCACTTAAATTATCGCTCATTGAAACAACTATGTAAAGAAAATATGGTGACAGGTCTTCCGATGGTATCTTGCAGAGATGGTGTTTGTTCCGGTTGTGTACTCGGAAAACATCATCGGGACAGTTTTGACAAACGTGCCTCTTGGCACGCCTCGGTTCCCTTGGAGCTTGTGCATAGTGACTTGTGTGGTCCTCTTCCATCTGCTTCCTTTTCTGGTTTCAAGTATTTCTTAACTTTCATTGATGATTACACCAGACGCACTTGGGTTTATTTCCTAAAACTTAAGAGCGAAGTATTTAACATGTTCTTGGCCTACAAGGCCCTTGTTGAAAAACAATCTGGTCATCAAATTATTAAGTTAAGATCTGACAATGGAGGAGAATATGTTAACAAACAGTTCATTACTTTCTGCACTGAATAAGGCATCCAACAACAACACACTGTTTCATATACACCACAACAAAATGGTGTAGCTGAGCGGAAGAACCGCACTTTAAAAGAAATGGCTAATTGTATGATCCAATCTAAGGGACTAAGTCTTCAATTTTGGGCTGAAGCCATAAATTGTGCAAATTACATAGTTAATCGCACCCCCACAAAAGCATTACAAGGTATAACACCAGAAGAAGCATGGAGTAAAATTAAACCTGATGTAAGTCACTTTCGTGTGTTTGGTAGTGAAGCATGGGCTCACATTCTGGATGAAAAACGGAAAGCATTGCAGCCTAAAAGTGAAAAGTGCATATTTGTTGGATATTCTGAAGATGTAAAAGGTTATAGACTTCTTCAACCACATTCTCATGCTATAATCATTAGAAGAGATGTTAAATTTGATGAAAATAGCTTGGCCTGCGAGCCTAACTCGGCGAATGTGCCATCTTTGGCCTGCGAGCCTGAATCGGCGTTTGTGCCTTCTTCTTCTTCTTCCAACTTCCTTGACAGGTTTCCAACTCCAGTTTCTGATGATGACAGTGAGGATGAAAATCCACCTCCGCCTGCTCATGTTCCTCCAGTTGCACCAGCACAAGTGCTTCCTCGATGGGTCCGTTCAACATGTGAAGCAGCTGGTGATCTTGCCGGTGATCCTAGAGATCAACGTCGAACACGTTCTCAGTTTCAGCGAGCCTCTTCTCTTTTGGCTCAAGTTTCCGAGAATCATGATCCAGAAACTTTTGCAGAAGCTTCAGGGAATCCAGATTGGGATGCAGCCATGGATGAAGAATATCGTTCCTTAATGGCGAACGATACTTGGGATCTTGTACCTCTTCCAAAAGGAAGAAAACTTGTCAGATGTAAATGGGTCTACAGAACTAAGTATGCATTAGATGGAAGTATTGAAAGACTTAAGGCAAGGTTAGTTGCCAAAGGTTTTTCCCAAGTTGAAGGGATTGACTACAATGAAACCTTTGCTCCCGTCGCCAAAATGAACTCCATCCACCTTGTTCTTTCCCTTGCAGCCTTACACAACTGGGAAGTCCATCAAATGGATGTCAAGTCTGCCTTCTTACATGGTGATTTACAGGAGGAAATTTACATGGAACAACCTCCTGGCTATGTTCAGAATAACTCTAGCCTTGTCTGCCGCCTTAAGAAATCCTTATATGGCCTTAAGCAAGCTCCTAGAGCTTGGTATGCCAAAATGGATAACTTTCTCCTTGACACTGGTTTTTCTAGATGCCATTCTGACCCCAATGTCTATACCAAGAAAGTAGGAAACCATCTCATCATACTTGTTCTATATGTTGATGACCTTATTCTTAATAGTAGTGACCCTAAGCTTATAACCCATGTGAAATCCAGTCTTAAACAAACTTTTGAAATGTCCGACTTAGGACATTTGCATTATTTTCTTGGTCTCCAAGTTCTGCAAACCAAAGAAGGAATCTTTCTTTCTCAGTCTAAGTATGCTTGTGACCTTCTTCGTCGCTTTCACATGGAAGATTGTACACCAGCCCCTTCTCCCTTCCAGTCTGGAGTCAAACTTTCTGCCACTTGTACTTCACCTGAAGTAGATGCCACCTTGTATCGTCAGCTTGTTGGTAGTCTTTTATACTTGACTCATTCCCGTCCTGACCTTTCCTTTGCCGTTGGTCGAGTTGCCCGTTATATGCAGACACCTCATGAAAGTCACTAGAAAGCAGCTAAAAGAATACTTCGATATATTCGAGGTACAGTTCAGTTTGGGATTCATTACAGTACAGGGGGGAAACCTTTGTTGGTTGGTTTCACTGATTCAGATTGGGCCAGCGATCCTGATGATCGAAAGTCTACTGCAGGTTATGTTTTCAGTCTGGGATCTGGACCTATTACTTGGGCTTGTAAGAAACAACAAGCTCTTGCTCTTTCTTCAGCAGAGGCAGAATATCGAGCAGCAGTTAATGCCAGTCAGGAAGCTTTATGGCTTCGACAGATCCTTTCAGAGTTTGGATTCGAGCAGCAGCAGCCTACTCCACTTTGGTGCGACAATCAAAGTGCCATCAAGCTTGCCAAAGATCCAGTTCTACATCAACGCAGCAAACACATTGAGCTACATATGCACTTCGTCAGAAATCTTGTTCATGATCGTGTTCTTGAAGTGCTCTTTTGCCCTACAGATGATCAAGTTGCAGACATCTTCACCAAGTCTCTTACAGAAGCGAAGTTTTCTAAACTTCGATCTATGTTAGGAGTTCAGGAACTTGTCATTAAGGGGGGATAGGCTCTAATGCCTCCTTCCTTCTCCTAATAGTGTCACTTTTGTAAATCCTTCAATCCTATCCCAAGTTGTTCTTAAGGGGGGATGTTAGGATATTTAGACACTTAGGAGTTAATTAAGATCAACTTGTGTAATATATCCGTTAGGGATAGTGTGTTTCTTTAGTATGCATTAGTATGCATTTGTAAATACTTAATCCGACGGTCACGATATGTTTCCGACATAGAGTGATCCGACGGCTCAACTTCTCTTAGATCAAACCTAACCTTGATCCGTGGCTTAACACCCGATTGGTCCATGATCTCTATTTAAAGAGCATGGAGGGTCATTGTTTAGTTGATCGATTATGAGAAGCTCATTTGTAACTTTCTTTCTTTGCATAATAAATTGTCCCGTAGAAGCTATTTGGCCGGGGCCGTGGAGTGTTTTCCTCAAGAGGGTTTAAACCACGTCAAAACATCGGTGTGTTGATCTGTGATCTGTTGAAGTGGTTGCTCTTGGTGTTCGGTCCTTTGGTAGTACCCTGTGTACCCGAACAACATCGTCTATTTATACGAGTGTTGATTCACTTCTTAGGCTGACAAAATATTGTATAGTAAGGACACCTAATCATGTTGGCTGTACTCCTCCTTGTTTTATGGCACATCCGACTTAACGTGATGGCTGCAGTCCCACTTGCTTTGACATCAATGACAACTTTTCAACATACCCAAGCCTATAAAGAAATTTTGTGCAGATAGTGGATTAGTATTTTGATCAGTGCGCACTCATATTTTAGAAACAAAGTTTGAAATTTTGACATGATGGAAAGGACACATATTTATACATTCTAAAAATATTTCAGCAACATTAGATGTTGCAGAGGTGTCCAAAACTAGTGTGCAATGATTCCTAGACTTTATTTTTGCATTGAGAGAGGACTAGTATTTTGATCAATGTGCTCTCATAATTTGGCGTTAAGTTATACAATTATGATATGTTGTAGAGGGAATATTAATATTATTTTGTTCCAAATTTAGTAAAAAATTATTGATTTTAAGTGCCTCACCCAAGGCACTCCATGTTTAGAGACTACACACAATTTTTTATAGAAATAAGAGTTTATTATTTTGACTTGCATGCAACCAATTCTTGAAACGGGGGTATGAATGTTTTATATGTTGCAGAGGACATATTACTACATATAGCCTCTACATTTAATATTTAATATTTTTATTTTAAGGTTTCCAAATAATTCCATTACAAAGTGCAACAAAAAACGATAAAAATGGAAGCATAAGAGTTAATTATTAGCCATTTCTTTATTGTGAAAATGTTTGAGCTACCTAGGGAAAATAAAAAGACTTGAGAACATAATTGTTAATTCCTAAAGAATATATATGAGGCGTTAAATTGATCAAATGAATTCTTGGTTGTATGTGGTTGAGATTTATATTGTTGTTGGCTATGTGTAACCCCTAAGACTTGTGCAATGCCTCTATTATTGTAAAGGGAGATGATAACATTGGCCATTGAATCGATAAAGTTGTAATGATTGTTTTTGAAATTATGTTCTATAAATTTTCATGTTATTGTTGATTTGATAGCATATTTTATGCATACTTTTGTGAACAAAACTTAATGCATTTGGAGTTTTCTTGTTGTTGTGTTATTTTGCACTATGTGACTTTGATCTACAATTTGTATGCACTTCATCAAGTAGTATTACAGACAAATTTTGATCTTGTTAGAGTATTGGTTTATCCTTGAAGAGCGTTTGCATGTTTCCTTTGTGAAGTTGAGGCAAGTAAGAGAGACTGCTAGTGTAAGTGGTTCTGTAGGAGACAAAACAATATTTGGCAATTGGCGAGGATTACTAAGGACTGTTGCCATGAGGGCAAATTATCTCTAGGAATATATATGAGTGTTTGGGAAGATTTATGCTTGAAAAAATCTACAAGAAAAATAAAACAATATTGTTGAGAGTGGACATGATGTTCAATACAACTTGGCAAGAAGAAGAAGAGATTTTCCTATGAGTGGTAGAAGAAGAAAAGATGAATATGACATTGATGGCCTTATAGCGATGGTGATGAAATTTATGGAAAGAGTGAATTATGGAGTTATCAAATAAAGGGATAGAAAAAGAATAGAGAAATGATGAAGATGAAAATAAATGGCGTGTTCTTAGAGAAGGACTAGATCAAGTATGAAAAATGAATATGCTCAAGTTTTATGGAGGCTCATACCTACAAGATTTGATGAAATTGATTGAAGAAATGAACAATTATTTTAAGTTCAACAAGATTGAAGACCCCAGAAAGTGAATATTTCTTGTTAAATATTAAAGGTCCATTCATCTAGATGATGGGAACACTAAAACATGTGCATAAATAGAAGAGGAAAAGACAATATCTAGAAATGGGGGGAGATAGTTATAAAATTAAGAGGTAAATTTATAATTTATGAGTATGCTTTGGATATTCTTAGTGGATTAGAGAAATTGAAGCATAAGAATATAGATGTGTATATGATTATTTGAAGAATTTTGTAAAATGGTCATGAGAGTTGGTCTTGTAAGAGATAGTGGCAAAACAAATTATGAAAATTGTGAATGGTTTGAAGTTGTCCATTAGAAAGAATATTTGTTCAATAAAGATGCATTCATTACATGAGGCTTGTTATTTAGCCTTGAAGGAGGACACACAAATGAAGAGAAAGAGGCAGGGAAAGGATGATATAAATATTTTAGATGTTGTTGATATAAATGATGAAAGTGACAATTGGGGGCATGAAATTGAACTGGGATGAACATAAATGAGATGTCTGAAGAAGAGTAAACATATGGTATGCAAGAATATGATTGCAACAAGCAAGGAAAATTTCTCCAAGTTGAAGAGAATAAAGAAAGAGTGTGTGAAGTGCATGTTGTTGATAAAAAGGAAAAGAAAAGTACAAAATAGGGATTTGTTGTTGAAGATGATGTTGTAGAGATGATTAGTCTTGCGGTAGAAAAATTGCAAGCTGAAGATGATTACAATAGAGGATTTGTTGCAATGAAATAAAATCAGATAGAGGAGACGCTTGAGCAACACTAGTGGTGTATATTGGGACATATGTAATGGCACAACAAAGGGAATATGGGGTGGTAGTAAGAAATAATGAGTGGGATCATTTTGAGGGAGTAGGCCCCTTTGTGAAAAAAATTAGTAGTCAATACAAATGGAATAATTGCAACAAGTGGTAGAAGAAACGATGATAATTATGATAAAATAAAACGAGGCAAAGAGTGTTAATTTTGTACCTAGGAGAGTATTCCCCTAGTGATTTTGTGCCTAAGTCACTTAAAAGGGGAAAAGTGACATGACCCTTACATTAATTTCTTGAGATGAGTAATTAATTTACTTTAGTGTTATAAAGTGACTTTTGATCAATTTAAGTGGGTGGTGAGTGAAACTAATTTATGTAGAGAATAACTGATTTTATTCTCACCCATTGATCTTATGACTCAAGATTAATTTAGAACCCTTAGATCTTGTGTCTCTTCAACTACTCAAATGAAATAACCAAAATGCAAGAAGTCATGAGAGAGGCACATTCATTCTTTCATGAGCTTTGAGAGAGCAAGTCGACCATATTGAGGAGAAGAGGACGAGTTGGGTGAGAGATAGAAACAACATGTTTTCCAAGAAACCCGAGCAACATGAGTGAGAGATAGAAGCATGGATTCCAAGATCGTACTACGAGGTATACCAACAAGATTTTCGAAGGAGAATCAACATGAAATTCAAGAGATGTCTGCACATAAATCAAGGAATATTCTAGGCACTATTTTCAAGGAGACAGACACAAATTTTGAGGGCTTACATCAACAATTAATTCCCAATCTGTACAATACCATAGAGCAGTCTGTACTGTTGTTTGAATGCAAAAAAACCAAGGCAGGTTCCACATAGTTCGAGGAGGAATTTACAGTCTGTATTTTTTCAGGATGTGGCACAATTTTCTATACACCATTCTGTACAGTTCTGAAGGTGTCTGGCACAAATTTCTAGGCTGAGTCTGTGACTATCAATTTTGTTGAGACAACTGAGCACTAGGGTTGATATAAGTTGTGATAATTTGTTGAGTTTATTTCTACTGTACATTTCATTTATTGAAGAGATAAATTCTCCCACTCTCTCTCACAGGTTTTCCCCTTCGAGGGTTTTTGTTAGCCATTGGGATACAATTAGAGTCTGAAAATTGTCATGGTGTGAATGTGTGTTTACTCTACTCATTATTTTTGTAAAATTTCCTGAAAGTGTTTCAATACTATTTAGTTTATGAATTAAAGTCCATTTGCAGTTGTTGAATTGAATGGGTGGGCATTAAACTATGAGAAATGAAACTTGAAACTGGGCTGGGGAAATCAGAGTGAAAATTTACATGGTATCGGAGCTTTGTTAAGAGAAGAAGGGCATAATTGTTGACTAAGAGCTTCATACTTGAGGGAGAACTATATTGTGTTCACTAGGTAGACTTGTTGGGATTTCATTTTTAGTGAGATGACCACAATATTGAGGATAGAGGACAGGTTGGATGGGGAAACCAACTTCACTCCTTGGAAAGAAAGGATAGTGTAAATTTTGCAAGAGAATGAGTTGTGGGATATAATGAATAGCACACAAACTAATCTAGTGCAGGTTTTCGCAACCATTGGTGAAACAATTTTGGCAGCCTTTAATAAGAAAGATATCAATGCTAATAGGACAATATCTAATGTGGTGAAGGACCATGTCATTCCTCATGTATATGGTAAGGATCAGGCCTACGAGATGTGGGATTCCTTAACCAATTTGTACCAAAGTTCCAACGAAAATCAGAAAATGGTAATGAGAGAGAAGTTGAAAATCACAAGGATGGCCAAATATGAAAATGTGACTTCCTACCTCACTAGGATTACATAGGTTAGGGATGACCTTGGATCTATTGGAGAGAAGCTTGAAGGAAGTGAGATAGTGCAGGAAACCTTGAATGGATTGACCAAGCCATGGGCTATATTTTTGGAGGCCATTATTTCCATAGAGAACATGCCTTCTTGGGATCGTCTCTGGGATGACTTTGTTCAGGAGGAGACCCAGAGAGGATATGTGTAGGGTAGCTCATCAAACAACAAGGATGATGAGGAGAATGTTGGTTTGTCAACAAAGGGGAAGAATAAGAAGTCTAAGAAGGGTCCCAAGTAGGGTGGGACTAAAAAACACGGTGGATAGAAGAAATATTTGAGAAAAGTCAAGAGATTTTCTTGATATGGGTTTGGGAACTATGTTGGATAGTGCTTGAACAACAACAAGAAGAAACACCAACAAACAATAGATTTAGCAGATATTGATGCATATGAGGCTATACTTGAGAGATATTTTTCTCTCTGTGATGGTCATTCAGAGAGAGCATATATTACAAACACATATATGGAGTATGAGAGAGAGTACTCACTATTTGTTGGTGATTCCTTGAGTGCTTCCACTACCACATGCACCTGGTACATTGACACTGGAGCTTTGAGCCATATGACATACGTGTGGGATTTGTTCTCATAGTTTACAGAAACATGATTGGATTTGGAGGTGGTGTTGGGAGATGACACATTTGTCAAAGCAGTTGGGTGGGGACCATAACCTTTTAGAGGGAGTTCATGGAGCCCATGAATTTACGGGATTTCTTGCATGTCCTCAGGATAAAGAATAACTTGGTTTCCATTTACACGATCGACGATAGAGGACTTGGGGTGTACTTCCCTGAGGGACATGTGCACATTTTTCCCAAGGCATTAGGACCATATGCTTCTTTTTCTATTGGATTCAGATGTGGGAAGGTGTACAAGATATTATTTCAACCTTTACATGCTTTGGCACACAATAGTAGTAGTGATCTATGCGAGCTTTGACATAGGAGGATGGCTCACTTGCATCATCCATATTTGTATATGTTGAGAGATATGGTGACTGGTTTTCCTGAGTTCAAGATAGAGCAAATCGATGTATGCAAGGTGTTGGTTTGCATATACCTTCTTACTACTTGACTAGGGCTAACCCGAGTTCTGCGAGGTTCTTCTCTCTTTAGTCCAACAAAATCCCCTTCACTGTCCCTTTCGGAATCAACCTGCGAGCAGGCTAAAGTCTAACCCAAAGAGAAGATGGGTGGTTACAGAATCAGGTTTTTGTAACCCGATGACGCGCAATTATGTTATGCGAGGTGAAGATGTGCAACTTACTTGACATCTACTTTGCATATCACTACCAACATGTATCTGTGCACTTGCATTTCTTGACAACCTACAGGCTCCACTGAATCATTGTTACTGCGCATTTACTTATGACTATGCATTTACCATATTATAACATCGCAACTATATGACTGCGCACTTCGCAGTTCTAACAATACAGACTCCGCTGAATTACCGTTATTCCTTTAACTGTTTTAACTAGGAAACTACGCACTTATTACATTCAATGCAACTCCATAATGTTCATGCATGTGTTACACCAAAATATCATCACCATGATCCATGGTTCAACTTTGTGCCTAATCCCTGAAGTTCCCTTAGCTAAAGTGCATTGAGTTTGGGGTTTTCCCTAGGTTTTTTCCTTCTCTAAGTACATCGGCACTCTTTCCCTTCACACAAGGTGCGTCGGCACACATTGCACACTGACAAGGTGCGCCAATGACACTCTTTCCCTTCATGCAAGGTGCGCCAGCCCTCAATGGCGCTCCGTTTCTTCATGCAAGGTGCGCCGGGGGTGTTTATATGCGAAAACTTGAAGCTTCGAGGCCCTTCTCGAAGCTTGATGAGGTGGAGGGTCATCCCTAACTTCTAGGTGAGGTGGCATTTTGGTTGCTAACCTAATAGGAGGATCCATTATACCTATCCCCCTAATCCTCAACCTACTCTATCCCTTTAGCCTTATAAATACAACCCTCCTCTCCATTGAGAAGGAGGAAGGTCTATGGTACTCTTATGCTGGTGAATTTCTAGGTGATCCCTATCATCCTTTGGGAGGCATCATTCTTTGGAGGCTTGGCATGGATTGTTGGATGGAAGGCTGCAACGTTGAGGCTTAGGTTGTAACATTTTTTTTCTATGTATTTCCCTCTTTTATACAGTAATATAAACTCTTTCTACAAATGTTATTGTGTTGATAATGTTTGTAGTTTACTTCCTTAACTGTTTACTTAGATCAGTTATTGTTTAGACATATTTTACTGCTTGTATTGTTTCCATATGTCTCAACAGGTCTTGCAGCTAAAGGACTGACAACCGCGGGACTTGGAGCAACAACGAGGAAAGAAGATCTACGATTTGAAGGTAAGATGTCTAAGTAATCGATCTCTAACTAGATCTAGGAAAGTAGCTTTGTATTCTATTTATATTTGTTCTAGATTCACATTGAACTAGGGAGATCTAGCTCGCGTCTGCTCGAGTAGATTGTCCAATAACAACATGCATGTTCTTATACTTAACATATTATTTCCATTCCCATTCATTAACACTTAGCATATTATTCTCATCAACATACACATGGAAATATATATAAAATCATAAGCATTCATGGACATAAAATAACTCATAGACACAATCGCACAACACAGATATTTACGTGGTTCACCCCCCAGATGGGAGCTACGTCCACAGGAACTGTTCTTATATTTCCTGGAAGGGGTTAACAGTTCTAGTCTGCGCACTCAGTTGTAGACTCTTCTCTACAATAGATCTCTGCGCACATAGTTGCATAGTATTTTTCCTCTCTTAGATATATCAACACAGATCTACAATAAGTTTACAATGTCTCTCTAACAAGATCTTACATAATCTGAGCTAAGCCTTCCTTATGCAAAATTACCCCTTTTATAGATTGTGCCCGAAGGTCACATATTTACAATAACTATGTGTTGAAACCCCATAGGACCCTTAAACCCAAAATGACACGGTTCTCCTATTGACCATGCTTTGTCTTTACTTCCCTAGAGCTCTGCTGTCCTTTTATGCTTCTTCTCTGGCTTTGACGCTTCTCTGATAGTCACAGTTCTGACTGCGTGGATCTGACGCTACATTGGCACGTCCTTTGCATTACTATGCGTCTTTACTTCTTGCTCCTGTAGCTTGATAGTCCTCCGCTTCATACATAACTGATCCAACTACTTCGTTGATCCTTAGTACTTCACATTTACTAAGGTGACAAATCCTTATCTTCCACTTCACTACGCTCCATGCCCTGCTCCCGGGAATTCTAGAGTTGTTTCTCCCAAAACTGGCTGATGTTAGGCCTCTCCTAACTTGTACTTCTTCCATCAAAAGTGTCCTTTGACTTGGGCTGCTCCATCAAAACTTATCCCACCTGGGTTGCTCCCAACAGGCCCCTAACACTTACTCGTGGCTCGCCCCTGAGCCACTTTGACCTAGATGTTCCATCTGCGCACCTTCTGAGATGTTTGATTTTGCAGTGAACTCTTGAAAAGTTGCGCTTAACTTCGCAATTGTATCCTTGGCCTCTTGCTCAAACTCCTTGATTGTTTTGAGCATCTCCTTTGAGATGGGTTCCAGAAGTTTCTCCTTCACAATATATTTTGTTTCCTGGAGTTCTTGCAACTTCTGCTCAATTTATACACAAAGCACAAGCGCTTCTTCATGTAGTGGCTCCAATTTAGCTGAAGTTTCAGCTTCCTTACCCTCAATGCTTCCAGTTATTTCTAAAGTTTCCTCTTCTCTGCGAATTTCTAGATTCTTTGTCTTGGTGGAAAATACTTCATAGCCATATTCACAGAATCGAGATCTTTCTTCCTTTGTTGTACCTCATCCTGGATTTTCTGCAACTTTGGTTCTTCCTGTAGCATGGCCCATACTTTAGAAATTTCATCGAGCAAGTTTTGACATCTCGCCACTTTTGTGGAGATGTTTTCTGTGGAAGCCTTCAATGCTTTGGCGATTGCTTCTTTATCTTGCTGCAAGGTTCCAGATTGTTGTTGCGCTTCTAAATCAACAACCTTCTCTTTATAGGCGATCTCCATGTCCATCATTTATGCCTTAATATTTTCCACAGTGGCACCAATCTTAAGTATAGTTTCCTCTACTTCCGGCTCTTCTTCACATTCAGGTATCTTTGTACAGAACGCTGAAACTGTTTCCTTGAGCTTCCGCTGCTTCTCCTCCGCGTACTCAAGCTGCTTAGTTTTTAGTGCGCATTCATCTTTTAGCTCCTTGTAACTTTCCTCCAGCTTTAGATGTTGGTTATAAGAGACTAAGTCTCTATCTTAGATTTCCTCTACAACCTGGATATGCAGATTATGTAACCCCTCTATGGGTAACATCCCAACATTGATGTCTAGATGTGCGAGCTGCTTCGCACTTTCAGCAAGGTCGTGATTTGGAAATATGACATTCATCGGCTCAATTCGCACTAGTCGAGGTCTCATGTTTAAGGCAAGAGCCTTTATCTTTCTTTGGCTTGATTATCCTGACCGATCATCAGAGTCCGGTTCTTTCACCAAGTCTTGCTGGACTTGTTTGACTCTTGCGACCAAACTTTTCAATTCTACAAGGCTCTCCAGCATGCCTGTTTGTACTACCTCTTTCTTGCTTTCTTTCAACGCAAGTGTTTCTTCAATATGTGCTGATACTCTGATTGTGATGCAATCATAGTCATCATCATGCAACTGTGCATCTAGTGGAGGCTTGGTAGCTTTCATTTTCTTCCTTTGTGCTCCTCTCGGCACAGCTGTGTTGGGTTCCTTTCTTTTCTCTCTTTCTCTCTTGCTCCTTGGCTAGGGTCTGGGTTTTCCGTGCTTGTTGTCTCATCACCTTCGGATCCTGGATCTCCCGCTTCACTTTCTTCGGAGGTGGTGATCAGTGTGGATGGCGCATCAACCTTCCATTCTGGTGGTCAATCTTCCATGATCAAGTCGATTTTCTACACATCTAGATGATGCAACCCTTCAAACCATTCAGGAGGCGTGATTATCACTCTCGATTGTATGTAAATGAAATGGAGTCCAACCTTGAACGTCATCTTCTGGATATAACTAGCCGTCACTTCCTTGGTGATACACAGATTCTTTTGAATGACTTCGCATAACTGCTCATAGTAGGTAAGCAACTGTATGTTGTTAAAGCTTTGTCGATATGGCTTGGGGTTTTCCCACATGTTAGCAAAACTCGATCCTTGGCAGTATATAAGGAATACCAGAAGACCTTGCTGGTAGTGAGGCTCCTTCCACCCTACAAAGGAAACCAATACTAGTATCCAACTATAGTGTGTTAGGAACCCATGTCAACTCTTCTATTTACTTTGTTAGTATATTTTTGTTGGACGCGTATGCTTTGTAAGTCGTCCCGTAGTATTTGTTGATCCATAGTTTGTATTATTGTTGTTGGACGCATATGCTTTGTAAGTCATCCCATAGTAATTGTTGATCCATATTTTGTATTGGCCCATGGTTTGTATTGACACATGGTATTGACCCATGGTATTGGCGCCTAGACTTAGTATATAAGTTTGTGTTGAGACCAATGAAGGTACCGTGAAGTTATTTGTATTGAGCTTGCTCAAAGGAGGTTGCCCCCTCGAAGTGGCCTGCGATCAATATAAAAGTGATTCTGAGTTCTGTTATTTCTGCTATATTGTGTGTTTTCATTAATTAATTATTGCAGGTTCTTCACATCTGGTATCAGAGCACTTTCTTGGGATCGTTGGGTGGAATTTAAGCCATTATGATTATTATTATTATTATTTTTTTTTCGCATTTGTTGCAGCTTCGGATTTGGGAATAATCCCTATTCGCTTAACTGTGGGAAGTACTTGGGCATGATCCCTAAAACTCATTGTGAGGAGTACCACAGGAACCCCAAAGTAGCTGGCCCATTGAGAGGACCTACCAGCGAAAAGGGCAACGACCCCTTCCTGATTGACTAGTTCCCACTCGTGAGGTAAACCAAGAGCTGTCGTTTGTGGCAAAGCGGTTATCAGTTTTACCTGCGCCGTGGAGTAAGGGGTACTGCCCCAATATGCAAGCCATCAGACAACATTGGTGGCCGAGTGAAACCCCTGAACTGTTGGGAAGCCGCACATACGTGAGGTCCATATCTATTTTCAGCTGAACTGTTGCCGATCACTGCCGCACCGTTTCAGATCCAACCGTTTTAGATCCATTCTGAAAGGCGTTCCAGATCCAATTGTTTCAGATCTATTTCAGATCCAACCATTTTAGATCCATTCTGAAAGCCATTCCAGATCCAACCGTTTCAGATCTATTTCAGATCCATTCTGAAAGCCGTTCCAGATCCAACCGTTTCATATCTATTTCAGATCCAACTGTTTTCGATCCAGTTGACGCCGTTTCAGATCCCTCTGTTTTTGATCACTTCTGCGTCGTTGCAGATCTATTTGTTTTAGATCACGTCCACGCCATTACAGATCTATCTGTTTCAGATCCCTTCTGCGCTGTTGATCAAATCACTCCGTTTCCCTTGAAACTTCCCTGGAACCCCTGTAATCCCATTCTGCATATTTCATTCATGAGGATCCTATCCCGAATTCGAGTTCCCAAAGCCCGAAATCCCACATTTGTCTATTTTTAGGGTTTGCCATAACTTCCTCAGATTTGACCCAATCACCTTCAAATTTTACCACAGAATTCCTTTCCTAATTCTGCTTCTTTGTCCCTCTCTGCCAAATTTTCCCATTCTTTCACCCTGCTTCTGAAATCCTCCTTTTCTGCTTCCCTGTCCCTTCGACAGTGTCCAAAACCTAGTCAAACCCCAATTACCCATCCAAGTTTTTCCCAAATCCAAATTTTCCTTTACTAAACAAGATTTTGTTTGTGTTTTTCTATCCATTTCCCACCCCCCCCCCCAAAAAAAAAACTCCTGGTTATGGTTGTTACCCATGTAGGAGCAAAAACCATGGAGGAAGCACTTGCAACCATCCAAACCAAACTCCAAGATCTGGATGAAAAATTTCTCAGCTTCCATCTTCAACATTCAACCATGAACAATAATCGACAACCAGAATCTTCTGCAGCCAATGGGTTCTCTTCTTCTAGCACTTTCCGTGGTTCGATGCTTGAATTTCCTCGCTTCAATGGTACTAATCCGACTGGATGGATCTATCGTACAAAATAGTATTTCAGTCTGCATAATACTTTTGATGTCGAAAAAGTTCCACTTGCATCTTTTCATTTGGAACAAGAAGCCCTTCAATGGTACCGTTGGTACATCAAGGCTCATGACGAGCCAAAATGGACAGATTTTTGCCAACTCCTTTTGCAATGATTTGGTCCTAGTGCTTTTGATGACTTCACCGCAACACTCACTAAACTTCGTCAAATTGGCACTGTGAGAGAGTATCAGATAGAATTTGAGAAACTAGCCAACCACACATAAGGATTGTCTGATGACTTCTACAGGAGTTGTTTTATCAATGATCTTAAGGATGAAATCCACCCAGAGGTCAAAATGTTCTATCGCAACACAATGATGGAAGCCCTGGGGTTGGCTAAGTTGGCAGAAGACAAGATTTCTTCCCAACAACGCTCCAAACCCACTTTTGTTCCCTTCCGAAATATGGGTTCTCAACAACCTCCCATCCCGACAGCTCCTCGACCAACTCCTATCAAGCATTTGTCCGAAATAGAGATGTAGGCACGCAGAGAAAAAGGGTTTTGTTATAATTGTGATGAAAAATTCACTCGGGGACATAGATGTGTTTGACAAAAGCTTTATCTCTTGGATGTGGATTCTCCTCCCGCCTCTGAAGTTGGTGAAGAGGCTCCAGATATACCGGATGATCAGGTTGACATCTAGGAGCCTCCTATTGACCTTCCATCTCAAGACGACCAACCAGAGATATCTCTCCATGCTTTATCCGGCGTCACCACCCTCCAAACAATGTGGGTCAGGGGTTACTTCAAGAAGCTTCCTCTTACAATACTCATTGATTATGGCAGCACTCATAACTTCATTGACCCTCGGATCACCAAATAGGCTGATTGTTTTGTCCATCCTTGCTCCAACTTTGAAGTCATGGTTGCCAATGGGGGTACCTTACCTTGCAATGGGAAGTGTCATTATGTGTGTATCTCTTTGGAAGATTATAACCTGCGCTCTGACATGTTTTCCTTGTCCCTAGGCGGATGTGATGTGGTTTTGGGTGTTCAATGGTTATAGACACTTGGCCCCATATTATGGGATTTTGCTGAACTTTGGAAGCATTATTCAGTCAATGGGACACAACACAAATTTTTGGGCTTACAACAAGGGTCTCTCCGTATCATCAGTTCACATCGCCTGGAAAAGATCCTTAAGAAGAATTCACATGGTGTCATCGCTCAGCTCCATTCCATTCAGATGCAACCACCAACAGTCTCCACTACTTCCTTGGATAGATATGTAGGTATTTTTGTTGCACCAGTGGGCTTGCCGCCTTCAAGAGACCTTTCCGGTAAGCATTTAGCCGCATCTACATCTCAACAGAAAATGATGGCTATTTTGCATGCAGTACAGAAGTGGTAGCCATCCATATTAGGAAATTATTTATGCCTCAAGACTGATCTCCAGAGTCTGGAACATTTTCTGGAACAACGAGTCTCCTCACCAGCACACCGGAAATGGGTTATCCAACTCATGGGTTATGATTATGCGATCACTTACAAAAAGGGTAAGGATAATATGGTGGCAGATGCTCCTTCTCACCAATTTGATGACCCAGTTTCTCTTACAACTATTTCTCTGCTTGTTCCAAATTGGTTGCAATTTGTTCAACAGGGATATCTCTTCTATGAACTCCATGCTTCTTCATCGGCAGCGCACTCTGGGTTCCTCAAAACCTATGACCGAGAACAATGTAACTTCTTTTGGTAAGGACTGAAAATGAAAATTCACCAGATGGTGGTTGAGTGTGATACTTTCGAGGTCAACAAGGGTGAAACGACACTCCTTTTGAGACTGCTCGAACCCTTGCCCATCCCTACACAGATGTGGACAGCTATTTCTATGGATTTCCTAGAAGCGCTCCAGTGGTACAATACCACATCTAAAAGGACACCATATGAAGCCGTTTATGGACAGGCACCACCATTTCTTCTTCCATACACACTCATCAGCTCCCCAGTTTAGGAAATTGACTCGGTTCTTCGAAACTGCGATCAGATTCTTCTCATTCTGCAGGACAATCTTCACATGGCAAGAATTCGACTGAAACAACAAGCCGATCAGCACCGTTCTGAGTGCACTTTTCACATAGCTAATATGGTCCTTCTTCGTCTATAGCCTTCCAAGCAATCCTCCCAGAAACTCAACAGGCATCAGTGGGCCGGAATGCAACCCGAGGATGCTATAGGAGAACCACTCCTTCAGATTCTACATCAATTTCCACATCTAAATCTTTGAGGACAAAGATTTTTCTAAGGGAGAGGGGATGTTAGGAACCCATGTCAACCCTTCTATTTACTTTGTTAGTATATTGTTGTTGGACGCATATGCTTTGTAAGTTGTCCCGTAGTATTTGTTGATCCATAGTTTGTATTATTGTTGTTGGACGCATATGCTTTGTAAGTCGTCTCGTAGTAATTGTTGATCTATATTTTGTATTGGCCCATGGTTTGTATTGACACATGGTATTGGTGCCTAGACTTAGTATATAAGTTTGTGTTGAGACCAATGAAGGTACCGTGAAGTTATTTGTATTGAGCTTGCTCAAAGGAGGTTGCCCCCTCGAAGTGGCCTGCGATCAATATAAAAGTGATTCTGAGTTCTGTTATTTCTGCTATATCGTGTGTTTTCATTAATTAATTATTGCAGGTTCTTCACATAGTGGAACTGACCTCTGTTTTCTTGTGTGTCTTCTAAAAACTCGTTCAACAGGTAGCTTGCTTAATTGAACTGAAAGTCATCCTTAGCCTTCGTAGCTAAGGATATTGCAGCAGTCGGTACTTCATTTGGTTTGCACTTCCTCAAGATCTTTCCTACGATGAGATGAACTGTAAAGTGCGTAGCTTGATCTTTGATTCATGCAGTTACGTAGCTACGACTTCCTTTAATTAGGCCGAATTCACTCCTCATTCGCGGAACTAACCCTTTATCCTTTTTTTTCCAACAAACTCAACGGAAAGATAAACACCCCTTTTGCATAGGTTCGTGATCCTGACAATGAGGTCAATGTTAATGTCCACCTTAATACCCAACCATAAATATCCCTGGTGCGTGCATGACAGTAGCGTGCGCACCACGACTATAAGCTCTGGACTTCTATAGAAGTGTGGGATGCGCAGTAGATTCAACAATCTAGATGGATTTAATGGTGCAGCCCATTCCTGCAGGTGAATTGTTGCTAGCTGGGTCAATTCATCATATTTTATGTACATATACTGATCTGGATGGAACCGTGGGTACTTTTCTTGCTGTAAAAAATCATGATCGACAAATTTGCAGTCGGGTATTCTACCTAACAAATTCTCTTTAAGCCGCACATGGATTGAAATAGGTGGCATGGGAATATCATACTGAGGATTCTTTATGAGAAGTACATCTAGCGCGTCACTTCTCCTTAGAGAGATGTACTCCGGAATAAGCCATATTGGTCTCTCCTAGCTCTCTGGTGGTGGAATTGGATTCTAAGCACTCGCGACCTTCAACTTTCCCTGTTTAGTCGCCTTCTGCTTGTATTTCTTTTGATGTGGCTAGTTCCTCGGTGAATACCTAGATGAACCATCGCGTTCTGGGATTGACTACTTTACGGGTGTCTTCATAACTCCTTTCAGGCCAGAATGTATGAAATCACTAAAAAATTATTATAATTTCGACTATTCAGACATATACTGTTGGGTAACTATCGCTCTCAACTGGTAAACACTTAGAAATTTACAGGCAGTAAAAAATTGAAAATTTGCGGTAAAATCGGTAAGTAAACAGTCCTTACTATTTATAGGCATCTCACCACTACGGTGTGCCCAAAAACGGCTATCTTAGCATGAAATTCTATGTCCGTTGGCCAAATCTCACTGAGATCTTGGTCCTTTCCCTTCATTGAATACGTCTTCAACGGACAAATATGCCTTAATTGCGGAAACATGTGGTTTCCAAAAACACTGTATAATGACTATTTTCCAAGCCAAATTGTAATGACTAGTTATCCTTTACTTCACTATCAGTCATGTCAAGTGAGAGGTTCACTGTGCATTTCTCTTTGTTGGATTTTAACTTCGCAACACAAGTCCTCTTCTTGCTAGTGGATATGTGTGAGTTGTGAGGTTCTGTAATATCCCTCTTATGTGTCCCTATTAACTTTGTAAATGAAGAAGAATATTGTATTGTTTTGGTGAGGAGCTCAAGGCCAAGGTCCCACCAGAAAAACCTTGTAAAAGCTACGTGTTTAATTCTTAACTAATAAAATGTAAGACGACATCTGAATCCACTAAGGGAAGAGGTAAGAAGGTCTAGAGTTTGATAGTGAGGTCATGCCAACGTCATGTTACCAGAGGGTAAGTGAATAATGGATGTCCATAGGTTGGCTTAAATATATTTAGACATCATCTTAAGCTATACGAATCCTAAGTTAAAAGACTAGTCCTAGGTAGTACATTTGGCCAACAAAGTTAATTGTGTATAGTGTACTATCTACTCATAATAGGAGCTAAAAGTATTATTGAATAAATACTAATCCTATATAGGTATATATATATACATACATACCTATATATATATATAATGGCAAGAGGGCCATTTGCATATTCAAGGGACAATAAACATTATGAAAAAGAAGAGTGTATATATATATAATAAATATATATATATATATACAATGGCAAGAGGGCCATTTACATATCCACGGGACAATAAATATATATGAAAATAATGGTATCGCTTTAAATACATTATATAAATATATATGGAACAATGGAAATTTAGGCCATTCCAAATAAGTCATCTCACATATATGTTTGTATAGTGTTCGTCTAGAGGAAATCGAAAACCAACGTTCTAGACCCTTTTGAGTTGGTAAGAAAACCCACCTCATTCTGGTCATATGGGGGAGAACAAAACTTGTGTTTCCAGGGGGTCTTGTCGGCCTCTCTCCTTGAGGAAGTCGAGCTTCTAAACACTTGGCTTTGTTATTAAAGCAAATACCTCCAGATGGCAAGAGGTGGGAAGGAGTCGTCTCTGCATGGGACAGACTCCCCAAAGCAAACTGAAAGGATAAAAAGGCTAGGGGTCGCAAATGTTAAGGGGAAAATATTGGAGATCGACGTTCTAATTTTTGTTGATCGTTGGGGAAGGGAAAACTCACATGAGCTCTATCCATGTCATATCGTTTTGTTTATCTTTATGTTGATCGGTATTTTCTAGCTGAGAAAAATGTCTCTGCGTTCTCATGTCGTGGAGCGTTAGGGAAGGGACAACTCAGGAGAGCTCGATCCCTGTCTCATCTCTGTTGCACATCATTGAGATTACGATCTGATCCCCAGTTCGTTTGAAAGCATCTTTGCGACTTAGAAATACTTCTGGATCAAACGCGATAGTCTTTTAGGGATTTCTGATTTTAGGGATACGTATGGGACGTGATAATGGGGGCAATATCTACAGCCTCCGTCTGAGAGATATTATGTTTCAACCCTGCGTAAGTTTACAGACCCATATAAATGCCATAAGGGATGCGATTCCTCTATCGTGCAATCCAGGTAAACTACCTTTGACCAATGTTTTTTCTGGATTGATTATTTTAAAATATATGTCATATGCTATGCTACCAGGGTTCCGTTTGTTTCCAGCTAGGTCATTGCACAAACTCTTTTATTTATCTACTCTGTATAGTATAGATCGTAATATAAGTAGAGCTCGACTCAAGCCGAGACAGTCTGTGTGTTGTATTACGCTCCTTGGTTGCTTGATTGATAGATTCATTGGTTATAATAAGTTTTGCACAGAACGATCTGGACATTTTGAGGTCTAGATGCTGATCACGGACACATTTAAAACGTGGATGTGGTCTTTACAGTGCGATCTGTACACATTTGAGTCTAAATGGTTGGTCGAACATAAGTATGTTTTCTCATCGTATCACTGCAGGTATGCGATCCTTGGTTTAACTAAGTCTGGAAACGATCGGTATAGTATGATATGCACTTTTTCTTTTGGCGGATAGCATTTGTATTGTTCCCTTTTTAATGTTTCCCCGGTCACATGGGCTTCACAGTTTCCTCAATGTATTTCGCCGGGAAAGGGAGTGCCAACCCCATTTTGAAGTCTTTAAATAAGATCGAGTTTTGTGAGCCGAGCTCCTTGTTTTAATTACCTTACAGAGTCGGATATAGTCTTGCAGAGAGAGAGTTGGGCGATCCTCCTCAATAGGATCGACCTAATATGCTCCTCATTATTGTTTTCTTTTTGTCCTGGTCTTTACCATTTTAAAAGATTGGGTGTGTGGCCGTGCTCTAGTATCCCCTTAAAAGTATTAGTCACTAGCTTTTAGTTTTGCGCTAATGGCCATGCCTAGGACCTGTTTCTAAGGGGTGTCTATAAAATACACTAAACTGGGCGTTACACAAATCAGAGCAATCCTCCTTGCTTAAATTCATAAATGTACTTGACCTAGACATAGAACACATATCCTATAGTAGAAGTACCCCCTTGACATGGTGTTAGTACATGTAAGGAATGTGTGTTAAAATACGAAGGTATAGGGATAAAAGAAGCAGCATGTTTAATGGTGAAAATGAATAAATATGCCTACTTATTCAAGTAGTCTAGGTACGATGAATGTGAAGTATGAAAAGTAGTCACCCTAATTATGAACGATGGAATGTGTAGATTTTGAGCTAAAAGAATCTAACCTTAATTCGAATTACTCAGGCATCCTAAAGAAGATTGTGTTCATGTTTTATGAATGTTTTTATATATTTAATGGTTATATATATATATATATATATATATATATATATATGCTGGATTTTGTATATTTCCTTAATAAAGGATGGAACAGGGCGACATGTAATCCGATCCCCAAATACTAGTTATTTACACTTAATGGTTATATATAGGATGGAGCTGTGTGTAACATATTGCGCCTTGATATAAGATTCGGTATATTGTTATAATATTAGTGTGAAATTCAGTATTGCAAATAGAGATGAGATATCGGTAGTAATTGCATTGAATCTTGGCGATAAGATCTCTGTATAATTTTGATAAGTTAGTATGAATACCTGTGTTTAAACAGAGATAGGTCTCTGTATTTATATTGATGTAAAAGTGGTAAAAGTTTTCTATGGGAGGAGCCTTGAGGACGTATCGCAACAATTGTTGCAGGATGTAATATTTTGTTCGGAAAATTAATATATGATATGAATTTCTTGGTGGACGTAGCCCATGGAGTTGGGTGAACCACATACATATGGTCTCTTCATGTATAGTGCATAATGGATTTATATATGTGTTTGTTGTCATGTGATTCTTGTTAAAAAGAAAATGATGATCAGTTATCATGTTTTCCTTATGAGAATATTATAAGTATATGTTTGTCATGCGACTCTTCGTTTAATATGATGAATAGTTATAATGATGTCTGTATGAAAATATTATAAGCATGTTTAAGATTTTGTCAAGTAAGTTATGACAAATGGTTAAGAATTGTATGAAGTTGTTCAAGGTAATGATGGTAACATTCGAATATAAGTTAATCTAATGACACGTGTGACGCATATAGTTATAGGTTGTTTAAAAACCTTTCATAACATGTTAGTTGATTTGAGTTTGGATAGTCTTTGTTGAAATTTTTTGCATCCCATTAAAATGCTAACGTAAGTACTTTTGGGGATGTTACAGGTTCACTGCGCATTTTTCTTTATTGGATGTTAACTTCACAGCGCGAGTCCTCCCTAACTTCGCAACTCAGCTTGCTATGTGTGCTTCGCAGCACAACTTCCATTTTTGTAAAAACTTTGCATTTTACCAAAAATGTGTGCAGACTCTTTATTCTGTTATTCTTAGTGTCCAATTTCAACTGCATATGACACTTATAATTTTCTTGTGGAGCTTAACTGATGTCTAAAGGGGTAGGACAATCCCTGTAAGGATTTAGTCTACTCCCATTAACAAGTCCTTTCAAATTTTCTCCAAGTAGCGTGTCTAACTGAACTGCGCCACCACTAGTGACATGCTTAACAATATATGGTCCTAACTAATGCATTTTGAATTTTCCAGGAAATTTCATAAATTTGCTATCATAGAGGAGTATAAGATCTCCTACCTGAAAGAATTTGTACTTGATGTGCTTATCATGCCATGCTTTTTCTCTATCTTTCTGCACCTGTTGGTAAAAACTTGCAATGAAGCGATCTTCCTCCAGTCCAACTAAGTGTAGTAATCTTTCATCCATTGTTTCTTCATCATCCATATCTGTGAATGCTACAATTCTTAGGCTTGGGACTATGTATTCCATGGACATGACAACTTCCTGTCCATATGCTAATCTGAAAGGTGTATAACCTGTCAACTTACTACAAGTTGTTCTATATGCCCATAATACTACTGATATTCTGAGATCCCAATCTCCCTGTTTATGTTGCATACATTGGTCAACGCATTTTCTAGTACTTTGTTAAACACTTCTATAGTGCCAATAGCTTGTGGATTATATGGCGTGCTCTTTTGATGGTAGATTTGAAATGATTATGTCAAGGCTGCAATAGTTATGTTCAGGAAATGAGTTCCCTGATTGCTCATTAAAATATTTGGACATCCAAATCTTGTCAAAATATTCTCAAAGATGAACTGTGCGGCAGTAACTACGCTACAGTCCTTCACTGGTTTTGCCTCGGCCCATCTCATTAAATAATATGTAGCTGTGATGATATACCTTGATCTAGTTTGCTTCCTTGGTGGGTTAATAGGTCCCACGTAGTCAATAGCCCACTTATCAAAGGCTTCGAGTGTTAGTTGTGGCATCAACGACATCTCATCTCGACAAGATGGCTTTCCTGTTCTTTGGCATACATCGCATCTTCGACAATGTTCTTTTGAATCCTTGTGTATTGTAGGCCACTGTAGTCGTGATATCAAAATTTTATGCGCAGTAGCTCTTCCTGCGTAGTATCCTCCCGATACTCATGAGTGTGCTTCAGCAAGTATTGTGGGTTTCTCATGTTACAATACACATCTTCGCAATACTTCATCTGGTCCTAGATTATACAATTGTCCAGCAATTATGGTAAAGTCAACCGCTCTTACCACTAACTGCTTCTTTTGATGCGTAGTAAACTCTATAGGTGCTAAACCTGTAGTAAAAAATTCTACAATGTCCTTACACTAGTAATCTGCTATGTGAATAGAAAAGAAATGGACATTTGGTAGACTATCCTCCATATTACTAGGTTCTTCACCTGACTCCATTCTAGAGAGATGGTCGGGTCCTGAATTCAATATTCTTGGCTTCACAATGATTTCAAAATCATATTCCTGAAATAACAACAACCATTACATATTCTCCCCCCTAACATTGGTTTATTGACCAAGTACTTCAAAGCTGAATGGTTAGTAAACATGTAGAAATGCGAACCTAACAGATAGTGTCTAAACTTTTGGAATTCATATACCATCGCTAAACCTTCCCTTTCTGTCATGGTATAGTTCTTTTCTATTGAAGATAGCTTTCTACTTGAAAATGTGATGGGATGATCGATACCTCCCTCACCTGGTTGAGCTAGTACAATACCAAGTGATATGGATGAAGCATCGACGTGCACATAAAATGGTTTATTCCAGTTCGGAAAGACTAGAATAGGCACATCGACCATTTTCTCTTTTAGTGTGTCCAATCCTCTTTGGCAATATTCTGTCCAACTATACTTTGCATCTTTCTTCAACAATTTCTCCATCGGCCCAGTGATCTGCGCATATCCTTTGATAAAATTTATATAGTATCCTGTATGTCCTCGTGTAGTGCATAGCTATTTTATTGAGTTAGGCGCTGGTAGGTTCACTATAACTATGATCTTCGCTGGATCAAGCATCAATCTTTGCTTACATACAATGTGTCCCAATATAATTCCATAAGGAACACATAAAATAATCTTCTTCAGGTTCAGGGAGATATGATGTTGTCTACACTTCTCTAACATCATTCTTAAGTTCGCATAGTGGTCCTTCAGTAAACCAAATACGGTCCAGTCATCAAAATAGACTTCTACGAACTTATGAATATACTCCTTAAATGCAGCAACAACAACTCTTGAAAAAATAGCAGGTGCATTTTTCAAACCAAAGGGCATAACCATATACTGATATGATCCCCATTTAGTAGAAAATGTTGTCTTATGTCTGTCTTCTGTAGCAATTCTGATCTCTTCTGTAGCAATTCTGATCTGACGATACCCAGAGAATCCATCAGTGAATGAGTATGCTTCGTTTCCTCCAACATTATCTAGCACTTCATCTATAAATGGAGTAGGAAATGGGTCATGCAGCGAGGCATCATTTAACTTATTGAGGTCCACACAGATTCTGATTTCACTTTTAGATTTCTTATCCAGTATGACCATAGGAATTATCCACTCTGATTCCTCTATTGGTTCAATAATTCCTGCGTCAAGCATGTTATCGATTTATGCTTTAACCCTTTCTTTATATCTGTGATTCAGTCTGTAAGGTCTCTTCTTAATAGGCTTCGCATATGGCTTGCGAGGTATTTTCATAACTCCCAAGTCACCTAAAATGCCTTTCATTTCAAAAAACTTGGTAGGGAATAAATCTTGATATTCGCGCAATAGGTTTGCAATCTGTCCTACTGTTTCTTCATCCCAGTAATCCCCAATAGAAGAAAACTTTGGTTCATTCTCAGTACCAATGTTGATCTTTCTAGTCTCCACAGGACTACTTAGTTCTGGAATTTCTAAGTCAAGTCCTTCAACATCATGTTCTCCTTCTGACTCAGGTATATGCATATCGTGAGGATCTTCATATTCACATAATGCGAGGTTATAACATTCAAGGGCATGCTCAAGCTGTATATCCCAATCTAGTTGTCTATATATTGGTAGTGGGGTATCATCGAATATCTTGTTTTTAATAACCCGCAGAGCCTCATTGACACTCAGACAATCATCCTCAAAACTGAAAGTGGATTGAAAGTCAGTTATCGGTTTGTGCTAATCTACTGTGCCTCTGTGAAGTTCAGCTTCTGTATGCCAATTGTTTGGAATTTGCTCCAATGTGTGTAGAAACATGTGCACCCATTCTTGCTTAGGTGTATGTATCCAAGATTTCAAGCAAAGTTCTATATGATCTCTGGGATCAGTCTGTCCATTGTATTTTGCTTGTGTTATTTCATCAGGTTCTGCAAATCTGATATCCATCATGTGCTAACATTCTTCCCATTTTTTCAGGTTCTCTTTATGCGCAGCCCACCATCTAGCAGGTGTAGTGCGCAATGCTATATCTAGAGCAGCTAACTTATGTTCTGATGGGATTGAGACTAGATATTCATGAAGGAATGCATGTATATTTCCTAGACCATCATAAGTAGGAATTGGACTTACCTCTGTTCCAATCCAATGTAGTGACTTTGTGATTTGCGCACATCGCCTTACTGATACTTCATGCATTTGACTCAGCTAGTTCTCCAGTCTTGCATCTGATTCTGATATGCATGAACTGTCGCATCTTCAACTCAATGTTCCATCATCCGTAGGATTAGTGTAATCTGCGTGATTCACTGTCATCTTGTAGATATTATCAATATCTTGAGTTTTGCACTCTTCTCGTACTAGTTCAATATATCTGGATCCTTGTGCAGGATCCAAAGGTGCGATGACCCTGATATCTGGTCCTTCAAATATCATCTATTTTTTCTTGAGATTGATGATCATGAGGTTGTCTATTGACCAGTCAATCCCTAACAGTGCAGGATAAGGATTTATGTCATCTATAATCTCAATAACCTTGAAGTCTGCTTTACTTCACACTCCATCAATGCCGATAAGGACATTTGATAATCTCCCAAAAGGTATAACCTTTTGCCATTTTTCTAGTCTCAACTGAAGAGGTGACCAGGATAAATTTGGATTTCTCATCTGTTCCCATGTTTGCTTTGTCAGAAAATTCACTTCTGAGCCTAAGTCGAGAATGATCTGGTCCATTTCAAAATATCCAATATGCGCATTTAATATCATTTCTCATCCGGTCCTTCTATGGCTTTTGATATGATGGACTGCTCTGTGTGCATCATTCACTGTATTATGCTGCTCGTAATTTCCCAATAGGTTCTATAGTTCTCCTAAGGCATTTTCATGTCTTAGCAACTTCATACAGCTCTGTAGGAACTGTGTAATAGGACTAGTCTATTCTGGTGAAATTCGTGATCCATCATACGAGATTGGCATATCTAGTATCGATGTCTAAGCACTTCGCAATTGGGTTTTTACAGTCAAAGGTTCCACATCCTGAAATATTTTTTTGGCTTCCATGAATGTCTTCTTTTCTTGATCAAGATTAAATGCAGGAATTTTCCCTGTTTCTTTTCTTATCCAAGCCCCTTGAGTAGGCTTTGCTCTGTCTAAGTGATCTTCAGAAGTCGAAGCTTCATTTGTTCTGTCATCTCCTGTCATGGCTCCACTTTGCATCACAACATGAATGTTGAGATCCTTGTTTCTCTTCTCAGTTGCGATCATCTGTATGTTCTAGTATTTTTGGTTGCATTTTTCTTTGAAAAATGGGACATGCTTCAATGACATGGTCGAATGACTTACAACACTTACATGTAGTGCATGGATTCTGACAGTCTCTGGCTAGATGTCCTGGTTGAGCGCAGTTATGACATACAATCTGACCTCTTCCTCTTCCTTGTTGTCCAGTGTTGCGTCCTCTTCCTCTATATCCACCACATCCTCTATATGCGCCTTGGTCATACTGCACATTTTCAGTATTATGTGGTGTTTCTCCTTGTACTCTGTAAACATCATGCTTTCTCTCTATCATGAGATCATAAGCTCGGCAGTTGGTATCGTCATGTCTAACTGACTTACAGAATGTGCAGTACAGATTCTTAGGTGTCTGCACATATTTTTGAAGCAGGTAACAGTCTTCTGGGCAATGTCCTCTACATCAAAAAATATCACACCATGGTCCTTGATGTTGATTCAATGGGTTTGGTTCTCCACTATTAATGTAGTCTCTGAATACAAGACAATGTTCCTTAGATTGCCCTTCTCCTTTACATTTTGTACACCAAACTTCTTCTCTGGTTTTCTTTACTTTCTTGATGTCTTGTAGCTGTAATGTCAGGTTGGATAACTGTGTCTGTATTTGTACCATACCTGTGCTAGTTTCTGCTATGGGAGAAGCTTCTATCTTCATCGCAATCTCTAATGATTCAGTTTGTGATGCTACTTTCTGTTGCATCAATGAAAATCTAATATGGGGCAACAACGCAGCTATGAACCATTCTTGATGCTGTTGCAGTGCTATCTCAAAGCTAACTTGATATAATAATGCCTTGAAATTTTTATCAAATTCCCATACAGTCTCATTAGGTTTCTGTTTGATTTCTTTTTATTCTGTGATGCAATGAGATTCTGATTTAGGTTTCTTGAATTCTCTAATAAGCACAGTTCTGATATATACTAGAGATCTGTTTTGTCCAACATAATACTTCATGAACCATGTTAGAGATATGTCCCTAATTGTGGTAACTAACTGAGCTTGTCTTATATCATCATCCTGGACTTGCTTAACATTCCATACGGCTTCACAACTAAATCAATGTTTCTATGGGTCTTCTAGACCAGTTCCTTTAAAAATAGGTAGCTTAATGTTGTATTCCATTCTTCTTCTGGGAGGTGTAGTGTTCTGAGATGATGAAGGTATACCACTACTTGATTGATTCTGGGTATTTGCTCTGGCAGTATTACTACTACTAGTGTTCTGTGGACTAGTAAGGTTTCTACCCTCAACTAGGGGTTTCTGCGGAGTAATAGGCTGGTAACCAATGCATCTGGGTTCTTTTTCAATGTCGGACTCAACTTGATATGAGTCTCTATCACTTCCTAACTCAGCTTCTAGGAAAGTGCGAGGTTCGACTTCACGAGACCTCTTTCGAGTACTAGCTTTATATATTTTCCCACTTCTTAAAATACCAATATCTTCGTCTGTGTCACTATCTATGTTATTGAACATTACAGACTCAAACCCTAGGAATTTGAGTGCATTCTTAAGACTCCTTTTTTTGCTAACAACATTTTAATATACAAGCTGAGATTTTTCAAGTACTTACCTCTGAATCCTTTGAATAAATATCCTTCTGTTGCGCTGTAAGACTTCAACGTGTCTAGAACAAACTCTATAACATAGCCTTCCAGTAAGCTATCCAACTAGAAGTATACTTCTATTGAAACTGGGTTATTAACCTCTTTAAGCCTCTGAATCAACTATGGATTCCAAACTGTAGGTTCTCCACCATGGAAACAATTTTTGCATTCTACGAGTCTTGATATCCACCTGTGTATCTCATTAGAGAAGAATGTGAAGAAAACTTCATGCAAGTCAAAAAATAGATATTTCTGTAACCATTATTCTGTAGACAAACGTAGATGTTTGTTCTCTTTCTTTGCAAACTCCTCTTATGTCTGAATCAACCAGTTCTCTATCTGTGTCCTCTCGGAATTCCAATTCTCATAGCACATAACCAGTTTAAGCACGACAATGAACCACTTGTCGGCTACATGTCCTTCTCCATGGTCTCATAAGATAACAACATCGCATATCGCCATTCTTTAGCGTGGCAATGAAACCATTTGTTGGTTTGCATATACTTTCTTACTACTTGACTGGGGCTGACCTGGGTTCTACGAGGTTCTTATATCTTTAGTCCAACAAAATCCCCTTCACTGGCCCTTTTGGCATCAACCTACGAGCAGACTGAAGTCTCACCTGAAGCGAAGATGGGTGGTTACAAAATCAGGTTTTTGTAAATTGGTGATGCGCAGTTATGTTATGCAAGGTGAAGATGCGTAGCTTACTTGACATCTAATTCTCAAATCACTACCAACATGTATCTATGCACTTGCGTTTCTTGACAACCTATATGCTACGCTGAATCGTTGTTATTGCGCATTTACTTATGACTATGCATTTACCATATTATAACAATGCAACTATGTGACTGTGGACTTCGCAGTTCTAACAATACAGACTCCGCTAAATTATTGTTATTCCTTTAACTGTTTTAACTAGGAAACTACGCATTTATCACATTCAACGCAACTCCACAATGTTCATGCATGCATGTTCTTATACTTAACATATCATTTCCATTCCCATTCATTAACACTTAGCATATTATTCTCATCAACATACACATGGATATATATATATATATAAGCATAAGCATTCATGGACATAAAATAACTCATAGACATAATCACACAAAACAGATATTTACGTGGTTCACCCTCCAGATGGGAGCTACGTCCACGGGAACTGTTCTTATATTTCTTGGAAGGGGTTAATAGTTCCAGTCCGCGCACTCAACTGCAGACTCTTATCTACAATAAATATTTTCGCACACAACTGTAGAGTCTTTTTCCTCTCTTAGATCTCTCAGCATAGATCTACAATAAGTCTTACGATGTGTCTCTAACAAGATCTTACATAATCTGAGCTAACCCTTCCTTATGCAAAATTGCCGCTTTTATAGATTGTGCTCGAAGGTCACATATTTACAATAACTATCGGTTGAAACCCCATAGTACCCTTAAAACCAAAATGACATGGTTCGCCTATTGACCATGCTTTGTCTTTACTTCGATAGAGCTTTGTTGTCCTTTTGCACCGCTTCTATGGCTTTGATGCTTCTTTGGATCTAACGCTTCTCTGACAGTCGTAGTTCTGACCGTGCGGCTTTGACGCTATAGTGGCGCGTCCTTTGCACTACTCTGCGTCTTTAATTCTTGCTCTTGTAGCTTGATAGTCTGTCGCTTCATACATAACTTCTCCAACTACTTCGCTGATCCTTAGTACTTCGCATTTACTAAGGGGACAAATCCTTATATGCCACTTCGGTACGCTCCATGCCCTGCTCCCGGGAATTGCGGAGTTGGTTATCCCGAAACTGGCTAATGTTAGGCCTCACCTAACTTGTACTTCTACCATCAAAAGTGTCATTTTACTTGGACTGTGCCATCAAAGCTTCTCCCACTTGGGCTGCGCCCAACACCAATACTGCTTTTCCTAGCAGTGATAGAAAATCAGTAGGAGTACTTGACTTGATACATTCTGAAATATGTGGTCGTATGTCTTCCATTTCATTGACTAGGTTTGAGTACTATGTTTCATTTCTTGATAACTAATCTATGAATAATTGGATCTACTTTCTGAAGAGCAAGAAGTTGGAAAAAGTCTTACAGAGGTTCCAAGAGTTCAAAGCTCTTATGGAGAACTAGACAAGGAGGGGTATTCTAGTGTTGAGATCAGATAATGGGGGTGAGTATACCTCCAATTATTTCAATGAGTTTTGTGCATAGGAGGGAATCAAGAGACTTTGATGGTACCATACACTCCAGAGAAGAATGGGGTGGTGAAGAGAAAGAGCAAGGCCATTATGGGGGCAGTGAGAGATATGCTACATGATCAAAATCTTCCACTCTTTATTTTGGATGAGGCATGCAAAAAAACTATTTACATTTAGAACAAGAGTCATCACTGTGCCTTGGGGTGTAAGACCCTTAAGGAGATGTTCATAGGTAAGAGTCCCGAGGTTGGCCATTTTAGGATTTTTGGTTGCTTGAATTATTCTCATGTCCCTTCAAATAAGAGGACAAAGCTGGATCCCTTTGCATAGAAGGGTATCTTTTTGGGTTATGATGAGACTTCAAAGGCCTTCCAAATTTATATTCCCTTGCAGAGGAAATTTTTTGTGAGGAGGGAGGTGATATTTGAGGAGGAGGGAGCCTTCATGAAGTCTCGTGCCTTAGAGTAGGGGGGCCATCAAGATTCCACACCTCAGGTGATCACTTAGAATCCATCTTCACATAGTGTAGGGTCATCGGTATTAGGGGTTATTGGTACACTAGTTGCATGTGATTTAGGTTCATGGAATCAGGTCACAACTTCATCTAGGACAGGTTCATGTTATCGAGTTACAAGTTCATTAGTTCCAGCTTATGATTCACATGAGTCACTGACTTCTAGTTCACAGGTTCATGGGTCACCATCTACAAGAGGTTCTACTATGTAATGTCCCCATTTTTTTGACATCCCTAGGGAGAAACCACTAGGCCATTAGATCATCATGGGTCCTATTTAAAAATAAAATAAAATTGGTTAGGATTAATATTGATCCATGGTTTTCTAATTTAATTAAATTAAGAGAGGTAGTGTATTTTATCAAATATTTAATTATTTTTTAATAATTGCTTGATGAGTTGTAAATGCATAGGAGGGCACATAGGAGGCCAAAAAGGTGGAAAATATGGAAGGAACCAAAAAATCAAGGAAAACCAGACTAAAGTAGGGAAGCAACCTAAAAGCAGAAAGACAACACAAAAGCAGGAAAGCAGATCAAAAACAAAAAAAGAAAGAAGTTTCATGATTCGTGCCACCAAGAAGGATTAGAAACAATCAAGAAATAAAAAAGGAATCATTAAAATCTAAAGGAGCCAAATTTAGCTAGTGAGGGCGAATTCATGAGGCAAGTGGGTCCAAAATGCAAAGCAAATTGCCAAAGAAGCCTCCACTCATCACAAATTTGAATTTCATAGATGTAAAGTCTTAGAAGGTAGGAAAAAAGCTTATAGAGGTCAATAAAAGAATGTTGAACACACCCATTCACATATTTTGGCCATTTGTTATTTGCATTGAGAGCTTTGAAGCTTCTCGGGACTTGGGAGATGTGCCCCTGTTGATCTTCATCCTACTCATGAATTACATCAAGCATGAGGAGTAAGGCATCCAAACCCTGATCTATGAAGTTAGTTGCAGATCATATCTAGTGTCATCCAATATATTTCTTCTCTATTGTTGAGAATTCCATCCATTGGAGCGCCTACTTCATGTATTTGATCTTGCCTTTGTTATTGGAGGTTGATAGTGAACCTATGGGTATGGATGATATATATGATGCTCTACAATGTAATGGTTACTCTGTGAATTTCAGTATTTTTATGTGGTTAACAACTTTGCAAATTATCTTTTTACATGTTCATGTATTTTTGGTACCTATGCTCATTATAGCACTAAAATTGACTAGTCTTTCCAGAAATTGCATTTGCTTGAATTCTTTGATTCCAATTGTAAGTATGTTAGTTGGTTCTATTAGTATACATATTTTGAACCTATATCACTCATTATATCAGAGTTTGATGACCATAATAGGTCATTCTAGCTAAGTAGTAAATCCTCCAGTTGAGCAGTCCAAAAGGCTAGACTTCTTGCATGTCTTCCCAAATCGAGTCCAGTGGTTCCTAATTGTCTTTATAAGGGTTTTTATAGCTGGTTTGGGTAGTGTTAATGAAAAATACTTCCCTACTACACCATAAGCAATGGATTTTCCATAGAAGTCTCGGGGCTATTGTTTTGAAACCTTTGGTTTAGCCCAAGTAGTCTACCCGAGCGTGACAGACTCCTGAAAGTGCACTGTAGAAGCTGAGAGCTTGTTTAGGCTATTGTATGTTGTATTAAGCTTTTTTCCGGTCCTGTATTCCATCTTGGGATAATTTGGGAGTGTCTATAGGTGTGTGGGGTTTTCACTTGCATTTCTAGTCAACTACCTGGTTCTGTGTTTCAAGTTATCCATTGTTGTGTTCAATATTTCAAATCTCGAGTTAATGTACCTGTGATAATGTTGGGTACATTACAATCTTGAGAAGCTTCAGAGTTCTCAATGCAAATAAAAAATGGACAAAATATGTGAATGGGTGTGTTCATCTTTCTTTTATTGATCTCTATTAGATTTTCTACCCGCCTTCTAGGACTTGCCATCTATGAAATTCAAATTTGTGATGAGTGGAGGCTTCTTTGGAAAGATTATTTTGCATTTTGGATCCACTAGCCTCATGAATTTTCCCTCACTATCTAAATTTGGCTCTTATAGATTTTAATGATGTCTTTCTTTCTTTCTTGACTATTTCTAATCCTTCTTGGTGGCACAAATCAAGAAACTTCCTTCTTTTATGCTTTTGACCCGCTTTCCTGCTTTTGAGTCGTCTTTATACTTTTAGTTGCTTTATGCTTTTAGACTGCTTTCCTGCTCTAGTCCGTTTTTCATTGATTTTCTGGTGCCTTCGATCTTTTCCATTTTTTTGGCCTCATATGTGCCCTCATGGGCCCTCCTATGCATTTACAACTCATAAATCAATTATTAAATAATAATTAAATATTTACAATTTATGAAATACACCACCTCTCTTAATTAAATTAAATTAAATAACCATGGACCAATATTAATCCTAACTAATTTTATTTCATTCTTCACTAGGACCCATGGTGATCTAATGGCCTAGCGGTTTCTCCCTAGGGCTATCAAAAAAATGGAGACATTACAGTCCTTGTTGGTTGTGGAGCCAGATCTTCTAGTCTCATAGATGATATTGTATCAGCTGTGTTTGTACCCCAGTTCTATATGATATGTAGGTGGACTGTACACTCACCCCAACGGGGGGGTGTGGGGGGGCATCGCCCCCCCACGAGGTTCCAGGGGGGACCATCCCCCCTGGCTGGGGGGTCCGGGGGCAGCGCCCTCGAGAAATGGGGGTTTGGGGGCAATGCCCCCGAAGAAAATTTTGGGGCTGTTTTCGCTAGCTGTTTTGCGGACCCATGGTTTTGGGTATCCAGTGGTATTTTCCCATTGTATTTCCCCTATAAAAGAAAGACATTGTAATATGGCTAGGGTTGTTGATGTATTAGGTTTTATGCATTGTAAAGATCTCTGAGATCAGGAGAGAGACTGTGAAATAGTGAAGAGGAAGTGCAGCGGTTGTGCTGCAGGTTGTATCCCTTCACCTTGCTGGACGGTAATAATAATAAGGACTGGAAAATTCAGTGTGGACGTAGCCCAAGTTGGGTGAACCACGATATATCTGTGTCTCTCTTGTAATGTGTATGTGTGATTATATTTGCATTTCTGTTTATTGTTATTGCTCTGCGATCTTGTTTTTCTAACAATTGGTATCAGAGCCAAAGGTCTATTTGGCAGTTAAACCCGCAGGAAGCTAGGGTTTCTGGTTCGAGTGGGAGCAATGGCAGAAGAAGGAAAGTTTAAGGTCGAGAAGTTTAACGGCCAAAACTTCGGGTTATGGAAGATGCAAATGGAGGACTATCTGTACCAGAAGGATCTATTCCTACCATTGGGAGGAAAAGCAAAGCAGCCGACGACTATGAAGGACGAAGAATGGGTGGTTCTTGACAGAAAGGCTCTGGGAACAATACGGTTGAGCCTGTCTTCGTCGGTGGCTTTCAATATCTCAAAAGAAACGACAATAGAGGGTTTGATGAAAGCATTGGGTAAGCTGTATGAAAAACCCTCGGCTTCCAACAAGGTATTTCTAATGAAGCGTTTATTTAATATGAAGATGTCTGAAGGTGGATCTGTTACTGATCATTTAAATGAGTTTAATACGGTTACAAATCAGTTAAGTTCTGTAAGTGTGAACTTTGATGATGAGGTTAGGGCTCTTCTAATCTTGTGTTCATTGCCAGAAAGCTGGAATAGCTTGGTCATGGCTGTAAGTAACTCTGTCTCTGGTTCAAACACCTTGAAATTTGATGATGTTATTGGTGTTATTCTTAGCGAGGAAATGCGAAGAAAAAGCACAGGTGAGACATCAGGTAATGCGTTGACCATGGAGAGCAGAGGAAGACAAAAGGAGAGAGGAAAGAGCCAAGGTAATCGTGGAAAGTCTAAAACGGGCAGATCCAAGTCCAGACTGGGAAAGATAGAGTGCAGGAACTGTGGAAAGAAAGGACATCTGAAGAAAGAATGCAAATCTCTAAAGAAGAAAGGAGATGCACAGAAGGAAACTACCCAGGAAGCAAATGTAGCAGGTGATGTGTTACAAGATGCTTTGATTCTTGCATTAGATAATACTAGTGATTATTGGGTAGTAGATTCAGGAGCTTCATGTCATGCTACACCCCATAGGAAATACTTTCATGAGTATGTTCTTGGCGATTTTGGACATGTTTTATTGGGTGATGATGAGCCATGTAAAATTGTTGGAATGGGTAAGGTATGGATAAAAGTTAAGAATGGAAATTATTGGTTGTTGAAAGATGTTAGGCATATTCCTGCTATGAAAAGAAATCTGATCTCAACAGGGCAGTTGGGAGATGGCGGCTGTCTATCTACGTTTGGAGAAAAGTGGTGGAAGATCACTAAAGGATCAATGGTGATAGCAAAAGGAGACAGAGTAGGTACATTGTATTTATGTCCTCATAATACTGACCATTCTATCTCTTTAGCTTCCACAGGAACAAATACAGCATTATGGCATCATAGGCTTGGCCACATGAGTGAGAAGGGGATGCAGATTCTCCACTCAAGGAAGTTCCTGCCGGATTTGAAGCAGGTAGGTTTGGAATTTTGTGAAAACTGTGTTTATGGAAAACAGAAGAGAGTCAGATTTCGCAGGGTTGGGAAACAGAAGAAGAATGAAAAATTAGAGCTTGTGCATACAGATGTATGGGGACCGGCTCAGGTACAATCTCTTGGTGGCTCTCATTATTATGTTACATTTATTGATGATGCAACTAGAAAAACTTGGGTTTATTGCATTAGACAGAAATCTGATGTGTTTGCTACTTTTAAGAAGTGGAAAGCTTTGGTTGAGAATGAGACAGGAAAAAGGTTGAAGTGTCTCAGATCTGATAATGGAGGTGAGTACTGCGGCAAGGAGTTTGATAGTTATTGTTCATACCATGGGATTCGTAGAGAGAAGACAGTCCCAAGAACACCACAGGAAAATGGTGTGTCAGAAAGGATGAACAGAACGATCATGGAGCGTGCAAGGTGTATGCGACTGCATGCAGGGTTTCCCTTACAGTTTTGGGCGGATGCTGTAGATATTGTTGTTTATTTAATAAACAGGGGACCTTCAAGTGCTTTGGATGGTGGTATTCCAGAGGAAACATGGACAGATAAAAAGGTAAAATACTCATTTCTGAGAACGTTTGGTTGTGAAGCATTTGTCCATATTGATAAAGAAAATAGAACAAAGCTTGAAGCTAAATCCAAGAAATGTACCTTTATTGGATATGGGGTTGATGAATTTGGTTATCGTTTATGGGATTATGAAAATAACAAAATCATCAGGAGTAGAGATGTGATATTCAATGAAAAGGTCATGTATAAAGATCAGTTGCAGGGAAAGAAACAAGAAAAGGAAAGCACATAGTACATAGTGCTTGATGAAGTTAAAGAAAATGAAGTTCCGAAGGTGCCAGAAAATCAAGAGCAGTAGCAAGTACCTGAAACTCCTGCAACTGTAAGAAGATCTACCAGTTTAAGTAGACTCCCTGAACGATACTCCCCTTCAATGTATTATTTATTGATGACTGATTTTGGTGAACCAGAATGCTATGAAGAAGCAATGCAGGTGGAAACTAGAAAGAAGTGGGAGCAAGGCATGAATGAGGAGATGGACTCATTGGTAGGAAACCAGACTTGGGATTTGGTTCAGTTGCCTGCTGGTAAAAGAGCATTGCAAAACAAATGGATTTACAGGTTGAAGGAAGAAGAAGGAGGTAAGAAGCGATACAAGGCCAGACTTGTTGTAAAGGGGTTTGCACAGAAGAAAGGTATAGATTTTGATGAAATATTTTCTCCTATTGTAAAGATGACTTCAATTAGGACTATCTTAAGTCTAGTGGCGGTAGAAGATTTGCATCTTGAACAGTTAGATGTAAAAACAACCTTCCTCCATGGGGATTTGGAGGAAGAAATATATATGCAGCAGCCACAAGGGTATGAGGTCAAAGGTAAGGAGGATCTGGTATGCAGGTTGAAAAAGAGCTTGTATGGCTTGAAGCAAGCTCCAAGACAGTGGTATCTAAAGTTTGATAGGTTTATGACAGAACAAGGTTATAGTAGATGTCATTTTGACCACTGTGTTTATTTCAAGAAGCTAGACAATGGAAGATATATTATCTTGTTATTGTATGTGGATGACATGCTTGTTGCAGGGTCTGACATGCAGGATATAAATGTACTCAAAAGGAAGCTAGCTAATTCATTTGCGATGAAGGATTTGGGTGTTGCAAAGCAAATCCTTGGTATGAGAATATCGAGAGACAGAAAAAATCGCAAATTGACATTATCTCAAAGTGAGTACATACAAAAGGTGTTGGAGAGGTTCAGAATGCAGAATGCAAAACCTGTAAGTACACCTTTGGCTAACCATTTCAGTCTAAGTAAGGAAATGTGTCCCAAGACACAAGAAGAGACAGATTACATGTCCAAGATTCCCTATCAATCAGCAGTTGGCAGCTTGATGTATGCCATGGTGTGCACAAGACCAGATATTGCACATGCAGTGGGAGTTGTGAGCAGATATATGAACAATCCAGGTAAAGAACATTGGAAGGCAGTACAGTGGATTCTCAGGTATTTGAGAGGTACTACCACTGAGGCATTATGTTTTGGAGGCTCAGACACTGTTCTATAGGGATATGTTGATGCAGATATGGCAGGTGACAAGGATAGCAGGAGGAGCACCACAGGGTATGTGTTTACTGTAGGTGGAACAGCAGTAAGCTGGATTTCAAAACTACAGAAGGTTGTTGCACTTTCAACAACAGAAGCAGAGTATGTTGCCATTACAGAGGCTAGTAAAGAGATGATTTGGTTGCAGAGGTTTATGGAGGAAGTGGGTAAGAAGCAGAAGGATAGCAGATTGTATAGTGACAGCCAGAGTGCCATTCACCTTGCAAAGAACTCAGCATTCCATTCCAGGACTAAACATATACAGCTCAAGTACCATTTCATACGCTCTATTCTGGAAGATGAACTGTTCAAGCTGGAAAAGATACATACTAGCCAGAATCCTGCAGACATGTTCACAAAGGTAGTGACCAGAGAGAAACTGAGTTCGTGCTCGATTTCAGTTGGCCTTCTAGCATGAAGGTGAAGAGGACAAATTTGCCAAGTCCAAGTCTAGCAAGTGCAGCAGCGGTGGAGTTGCTGTGATCAGTCTCCAAGTGGGAGATTGTTGGTTGTGGAGCCAGATCTTCTAGTCTCATAGATGATATTGTATCAGCCGTGTTTGTACCCCAGTTCTATATGATATGTAGGTGGACTGTACACTCACCCCAGCGGGGGGGTGTGGGGGGGCATCGCCCCCCCACGGGGTTCCAGGGGGGACCATCCCCCCTGGCTGGGGGTGTGGGGGCAGCGCCCCCGAAGAAAATTTTTGGGGCTGTTTTCGCCAGCTGTTTTGCAGGCCCATGGTTTTGGGTATCCTGTGGTATTTTCCCATTGTATTTCCCCTATAAAAGAAAGACATTGTAATACGGCTAGGGTTGTTGATGTATTAGGTTTTATGCATTGTAAAGATCTCTGAGATCAGGAGAGATATTGTGAAATAGTGAAGAAGAAGTGCAGTGGTTGTGCTGCAGGTTGTATCCCTTCACCTTGCTGGACGGTAATAATAATAAGGACTGGAAAATTCAGTGTGGACGTAGCCCAAGTTGGGTGAACCACGATATATCTGTGTTTCTCTTGTAATGTGTATGTGTGATTATATTTGCATTTCTGTTTATTGTTATTGCTCTGCGATCCTGTTTTTCTAACAGTCCTCACCTCCCAAAATTTGCTTATCCTCAAGCAAGTGAAAGTATGGTTTGTGAAGAATATGTACACTTTTTCCACAATAATTTTGCAAGGTTGCTTCAAAAACCATCTAAATCTCATCTCCATCATAGATGACCCTGTTGAAAAAATTGGATTTTTCATCCTCTCCATCATAGATGACCCCGTTGACAAAATTGGATTTTTCATCCTCTCCATCAAGTCATGAATGAACCTGCTTTCAAAACACTCGATGGAAAATTGAACTGTGATATATGAATTCAATTTGACTATGCTACACCCTTTCACATGATTTAATTCATCCAATAAATCCCATGCAACTCATTATTGTTTCCATACATTGAGCTCCTCGTGTGTCAAGATCGATCTTGAACCAATGTGCTCAATTTCAACCTCAAGCTTGTCCCTTCTTAAGCACTATTTGATCTTATCCAATACATGTACAATGGATAACACCTCCATGAATTTGATTGAAAAATGTCTTTGATAGGGCTTCAAATTCATGGGATGTCTTTTTGTCACCATAACCATTCCTATGTCTTCTTTGGAAGCGCCTCCCTTAAGCACACATAATGGAGCGCAACCTGGTGGGGTAAGCTTAAAACATTGATGTAACATTTTCTTTATCCTTTTAAGAACTCTTTGAAGATTGTCATCCCCATATGTGACTCCTTTACTTACTTGGGAAGCCACATGTATTATGAAATGAAAGGTTCCTCTACATGGTGCACCATCCTTACCATGTTCAATCATATGATAAAAATGCCATATCTCTATCCTTCCAATTTCATGTTCAATCAATTTGATATGCAATGATTTCTCTACCCAAGTACATGACATAGCTTCCAAATCGCGAATGTACTTCTCCAACATCCTACCATGAACCTAGCTGTAATAAAAGAAAAATAACACAAGATTACCAATGTTCTTGATGTATGTTCTGCTCATGTAAGAAGGTGAAGTCATAGGTGCATCAACCAAATCAATGCTCATGCATGAAAGTCCCAAGTAGGCACATTGGACACAAGGAGATGTCACTTTCAAATTTTTTTCATCCATTCTAATATGATGATGAGGATTAAGGTGGAGATCAATTTTGGGAAGGTACTTGACCTTCTGCATCTCATTCCTCTTGAGAGGTGTATCTGTCCCCCATAATACTATGTGAAATATCCAACTGAAATAGTTGAGACAAAAAATGATTTCAGGGTTCCAATTGAGTTTGAGAAATGCAGAGTGTCTAATACATCCACATGAAACAATACCAGGATCCCACGCTCTGATTTGCACTCCCTCATCCATCACTAACATCTAAAACAATTTGTCATTCTAAGGAATTCTAGGATCCCACAACCGAATTGAAAGTTCAACACTTCCAATGCCTCTGAAAACCTTTTCTATTAGATCCAACAAGGTTTGGATCTCCTCCTGTTCCATCTGATTTCTTGCATGCACTGATGTCTTCAACATGCCATAAATGCAAACTGAACTTCTCTGACATGGTGAATCGAAATATGCCATGTATTTTCTCACCCAATACATGGATGCATGAAGAATGGAGATATCTAATATGTCTTTGTTGCTGCTCACTTGCCAAAACAATGTTAGGCACAACAAATATTTCATTGCAGAAACAAGAGGAACATTTACCTCCCAAAGTCTTCATCTCAATGGCACATCTATCCACCCAATCAATGAATGAATGAACATGTTTCCTTCTATGCATGATGCAGTCATCAGATGGTGATAGTATATGCCTATACTGCTACTTAGAAGATAGAAAAGTAAGAAAGGTGTCATTTAAATTTCTACCCGTATAAGAAAAAATATTACCTCCATGTGCATCCATCTCTGATATGTATTTGTCCACCCAATCCATGGATGGATCAACATATTTTTTGGTTGGTCCAAGTGGAGTGAATCTAACTACCTCCTCCAAATTCAAATATTTCTCTCGTAAGGGTATCCCATGATCCTCATGATGCACATCTAGCACTTGGCCAACTTCCTCCATGATAATTCTCTTACAAAGAACATGCATTTTGGATTGCTCTTCTCACAAGATTTCCCAATGAATGAAGTGTTAAATAATCTCCTACCAAGGTGAGAAATATTGGTATACCCTTGGATTTCCATCTCCATTATGTACTCATTTATCTAATCATTGGATAAATAAGCACATTTGCTAGCTGATCCAAATTAATTGTCCTCAACTATCTCTCCCATAGTTGAGTCCTTCTCACCATTCTTCAAAACAAGTTCTTGGCTAATGTCTTCAATATCATGTCCCTTCACCAACACTTGAAAATCATAATTGTCCTCATTTTTATCCTCCACATGAGGTTCCTCCATAAAACCCAGAGTGTCTCTTGCCATTTGCACATGATCATCTTCCATGCAGATTGTAGGATGTGGCATGCTCAGCTCTCTATGAAGATGATTAATTTGCAAACTTGATTCTTGAAGAGCTTCTTGGTGTTGGTCACCCTATATGCTAATCAATTACAACTAACACACAGGATGCTCAATATGAATTTTCAACCTAGGTAGGTCTTTTATTTCAATGACAATTAGCACAATATATGCAAAAACACTTCAAGTAGTTGATTGAATAAATGGAGATAAACTGTCCTACCTATCTTCTCAGTCAAACTCATCTCATATCTAAAACTAATCTAATTTATCCATCTAAGAATTCAAAGTACATTTACCTTCCTACAATCATCACTCCAACAATTACTGATATAAGAAGAATTAAGCTAGACTTACTTTTGTAAGAAGTTAAATCCTAAAGATATCATACTACAATGCATTAACCATAACCTGTCTAAGATTATCTAATCTAAGAATTATAAATGACAGTAAGAAATCAAACCAATTGCAATCATAATCTAACTAATGAAATAAACTTCAAGAAAGATGAACAACATAAATAAACTAGAGCTGAGCTTGACTGTAACAACTAACTAGCACACTTGCATAAGAGGAACTATCCTACACAGCTGACTGTCACACCACATTGTTGCAGCACACCAAAGGAAATGCAATTCATAAACGACCTATTGTTGTAGCTACCTAGAAATATACCTACTACAATTCCACACTGAAAATGACTAAAATGAACTACAACATCTACCTAACTTGACAATCTTTGTGAGAAGGCAGGCCCTGTTCTTCTAACAGAGATGCCATGAACTTAACATAAATTAAAACACAAAGATAGAAAGAACTTGGATCCTTCTATTAAAATAGTGAATCACCGTCACAATAGTCTATTACAACTCTTAAGATCTAATGTTTATTCGCCAACCCCAGGCTCATAACGTCTCTTTACATTTATACCAAAAATGACATGAATCCATCCCACAAATATCGGGTAGCCATGAAGATCTATGATCTTCAGGCTGCTGATTTACAATAAAACAATTGCATCCATAAATGAACTTTGAATGAGATTGTTGCGTTTAGGCCTGGGCCGTTACGGTTACATGCTGTTAACAGACTGAAGTAAATTCTAAGTGATCGAACTGGATGATTAGTTGGATGCTCTATCATGGCCCAGTCACAGTTGGCCTCGTGGAGGAACATTTGAACTGTCACAACAATTTGTGGAACCGTACTCAGGGAGGAATAGCTGGCGCCATGTATGCCTTTTCTCCACAGGTTTAGCGAGCTGCTACACCTATGGTATTTCCAAAGCTTCTGAACTATCTTTTCCAAGTCAATTCATATTAGCATAAATCAAATATAGAGTTCATAACCATAAACAATTTAGGCATTAATTGAAATGAAACAATAATGAATTATAGTTGTTGCAATCCATGCTCTTCTTAGGAAGATAATCACTTAGGTTATGGAAAGGTGAGGCAAAATAGGGAGAAAAGGTATAGGTAAGTGTGGGAAAAAAGGGGCCATTTTGGGGCCCAACATCTCCCCAGCTATCCATTTGCATGTCCTCATGCAACAACCAACTAATCTGAATCCGTGTTTGGTCCTCGTTCATGTTGAGCAGAAAAATTGAAGGAAATAGAAGGTTCCTGACCTACATCCAGAAATCCATTACAAGCAGCCCAATGCTCCTAGCACTGTTTCTCTTCTGTTTTGGTCAGTGTGTAATTATCCCTGTATTTCCCTACTGGCCACCATATGAGTGGAAATTTGAACTTGAGTCCCAGCCAGTGAAGTCCACAACTCTTCATGCAATTTACATACCCTGCTACCCTGGGAAGAGCCTATTTAAAATTCTTAAGGCAGTAAGGGTCCCTTTTCTTCATAGTTGAGGAAGAAGTTTTCCACTTGTGTTTGCTGCCTTCCAGGGCAAGATGTTGTTGTTTGGAGATCAATTCAACATAGGTATAAATAACCTTCTCTTGTAACTTCTTCAGATGTTGAGTATTCAAAGGAGATAAAAGACTCCTTCCATATTTTACAAGGAGAACCCGAGGATATTGAGGTTCACTCCTAATCCATAGATTGGAGTTGGCCTCATTCCTAGAAATTGTCTGAAAGGCATCTTCCCACTGCACATGATTATCAACAAAAGAGGAAAAGGCCCTCAACTGAACATCTCCCAAGTAGGGAACGGGGTTAGAGTGAGAATCCATGAAACAAACTATATTGTGCAAGTATAATTCACACAACAGATTCTGCTCAGGGAAACTACTTTCCATAAAGGTCTCCATGAACTGAAGGGAGGTCATCATTTGATAAGGTCTACCCTCCTTTAAATATTTCAATTTAAACAAGGTCGTTTGTTCATACAAAAACATCGGATAAGAAGGGGATGGGCTCTAGAACTCAGTCGTTCCAGAGAGAGGGCGCACATTTGGTCTTTCTCTTCTTGCATGGATTTGAATTCCTTAAACTCCTTCAATTCTTTTTGCATCTCCTCCCACTAAGACCTCTGAAAAGTTAATTCCTATGCTGATTTCTCCCTTAATTATTTGATAGCCCTTTTTATGTTCAAAAAGGGGGACCATCCCTTCTTGACACCGGTTAGCATGATATTTCCACTTCTGCACTTCAAGTTTCAATAACGAAAGCTCTTTACCAAGCCCTGAACCCTTCTATCATCTGCATCTTCCTTATCATCTGCATGTTTCTCATCATCAGAATCTAAATTAATAATTTCTTGAGATAATTGCATGCCTACCTTGTCACTAGATGTCTCATCCTCTTCATTTTGTATTGGCAGTGTAACAACTTCCTCTTCCATCAGTGTTACAGTGGCTTTGATCTATGTTGCAACCTCAACAATTAATTTTGGAAATGCTAGTTCTTGTGTGGAAGCATCCCTCTTCTGAATCCCACCCTCAGCAGTTTCAGTTTGAGTTGCAATCTCAGTAAATACTTTTGGGGATGCTGGTTCTTGTGTGGAAACATCCTTTCCTTTCAATTTAATATTGACAACTTCAGTCTGAGTTGCAACTTCAACAAATGTTTTTAAGAATGTTGGTTCTTGTGTAACAACATCCTTCTTTTGTATCTCAATCTCAGCATCCTCAGTTTGAGTTGCATCTTCAACGAACATTTTTGAGGACACTGGTTCTTGTGTAACAACATCCACATTATGAGAATTGCTTGGGGTGCCCATTGTTCGAGTTGTTGCTTCAGTAACAAGCTCTTGGAGTGTTGGTTCTTGTGTAGCATCCTCCTGTTCTGAGGTGACTTTAGTGCTTTTAAGTTGTTGGGATTCTCCTTGGGCTACTTCAAAATCTTCTAAAAAATGAGACTGACCCAGGAGTGGTTCAGTGTCCCTTGACGGCTGAGATTGCATCTCTTCATCTTCTCCTAGCTCCAGGTCAGGGGTTATGTCTTTTTCAGGCTCATTTCCTATCATTGGCTCCACTGTAGATACTTCCTCCATTTACTGCCTTGCTTTTGCGGACTTTCATGCTGCTAATTCCAACACTGTGACTTTACATCCTGCCAATTGAAATATATCTCCACATTTTGGGCATACCACTTCTTCATCTCCATCATTCCTCAAAACATAAGGTGAATTATCCAGATGGTCTGTAGCCTCCACCATCATGTTCAAGCTCTTTTCTGCTTGCTTCCTACATGCTTCTTTCCATCTCTCTAATTCACCCCGAAGCATTTGCTCTTCCTCTTTTAGCAGCTCATTCTCAAAAAGGAGATTTTCAATTTGGGGTTCTTCTACATCAGGTTCTTGTGTGACAACAGGTGATCGAGTTTCTAAAATGGGAATTTCAATATTTGTCCCGATCGAATGCACTGCTTCTGCTGTAGTAACAACTCTAGTTATCTTTTTCTTTAAAACCCCAGATGACTGACCTTGACTGCATACTACTTCTGTTGCAGTAACTGATCTAGTTTTTCTCTTTTTCGATGGACTAGATATCTAGCCCTTGTTCCTTGGTCTTTCCCTTCTTCTCCGTGACACATAAGTCTCTACAGTTTTGAGAATAGGGATGAATTCCTCCTCTTGAATTATAGTCATTTTAGGGGAGGATTCAACATCCAGAACCTCCATGTCTCCTCCTTTCACTACCTCTGTTTGATGTTCTTCCTCTACCATTACAACTTCTGCAGCTATATCTTCCACTATTGCAACTTCTACAATTGCTCCAGTTTCAGCTTCCTCTGTTGTAGGTGCCATCTCTACTGCCTTTGTTACCACCCTGACTGCTATTTCTATCGGATTTGATGCTTCTTCAATAGGGTCTGCCGCTGTTGCATCCTCTAATACCTCAACCTCATTCTCCACAGCTTCCATTGTGTCTTATTTTGCAACAGGGTTTGCTACTGCCGCAACTTCCCCTGTATCTACATCCTCTTCATCCTCCAATTGGTCTTCTAATTCTCCATCCCTCCCCCCAACTGAGTCTGACGAACTCTGGTCCTCAATTTCAATACCCCCTACTTCCAAGGCAGGCTCATGGGGTACACTTGGTCGAGCAATAAATTGTTCCCATGTCAAATTCTGGTGTGCAAGGGCCCTTAAGTCTAACAGTTTAATTAACCCGTGATTTATGAGGGACAATAACGGACGTCGAGCACCTCTGACATAATGAGCCATGCTTTGCAGGGATTTTAAAAGATAATATGGCATATTTAACAATATGTGATGGTGTAAATGTGATAGGAGGAAAAATTCATAGATATAAACGACACGGTACCTACCCTCGCATGTGATGTATTTCTTGAGAAAGATTGCAACTTGGTCCCAAGGACTTGGAAGGGTTTCCAACGCTGTTCCTCTACCCCGTGGTCAAACACTTTCTCCTGCTGCCAGAAAAGCTTCAGCTGCAGTCAAGTTATGGCGCTTCCGACCACACTAGTGCCTCCCAATTCTGGGAAATCCTGTTACTTCCGCCATGATTGCCTCTGTAACATCTATCCTTATACCTCGAACCTTTGAGTGGGTGCCGGTCAGATTTTGGGAAAATTCAAGGGCCATTTCCATGTGAAAACCATTCAATCGTTGGAAATAATTCGTCCACCTAGCTTCCTGAAAGATAGCGAAAATTTCTCTGTTCTTGCGTAGAGATTTTGTCGTTAAAGGTTTGTATCTCAAAGGGATACCCATATTGCTGAGCTTCTGCGAAATATGCTAGCGAGTGCACCAGTTACAATTTCAGACGTCGGGATGATTGCATGCAAACACGGTTGATGGATAGTTGAAGTTTGATTTGGGCATTTTTGGAAAGGTGGCACAGCTATTTTTGGGAATTGGCACGGTTATTTTTGGAATAAAATCGGTGGTAGGATTATCGCACGAGCCGGATAGAATGACAGTCACAATCATAAGTACGAGTAACAGCTTAGACATGGTTTTGGTTCAGTTGATTGGCTACAGATTGATGACAGGGACTAACGACAAATATAATCATTATTACTTGTTGCGTCAACACATGCCTAATCATGGTTATGGTTAGAACTTGTACCTTTGAAATTAATGCTCGGGCCATCACTTTGCCATGGTGGTGCCATTTCATAGTCGCATCACTGGTGGAAAGATAAATGCGTACGTGCTTAAATGAGTTGGTCGTCGTCAACTGGGAAGATAAAGTACGTCCATGTTGGCGTTAATGATAAGAGTGCACGGTGGACGTGGAGTAAACTAACAAGGGATGGCAAAGCTAGATTGAGATTTTAACTGTAAAATTAGTAGAGTCGCAGCTGGGAACTTATGAGAATTCGACAGAAGTCGACAAGATGTGGTGGAGTCGCAACTACAGAAAGTAGGAAAAATGGCCAAATCGAGTGGAGTTACAGCTGCGAAAAATGGGAAAAAACGGCCAAATTGAGTGGAGTTGTAGTTGTGGAAAATGGGAAAAGTAGGCCAGATTTAGTAGTGTCGTGCCCGCAAAATAGAAAAATGGGCGGGATTCAGCAGTGTTGCAACTGCCTAAAAAGGGAAAATTGGCAGGATTGGGTCGTGTTGCAGCTTCAAAAAGAGGAAAATGGGCGGGTTCTTAGTAGAGTTGCAGCTGCAAAAAAGGTTGGCAAAGATTTTAACTGAGTTATTGGCGTTTCAACATTGTTCACTATAATTCAAGGAGTCGTCCATGGGAGGAAGATCAACCAGAATTCCGCAATCGCTTGGCCCGAACTGCGACTGCCTCAATTCGAGTAAATCTCTCCATTTATACCTGTACAGAATTCTAAAAAAACAAACAAACATATCAAAGCTGAAAATAAAACAAAATAAAAAGAAGACAATGATTTATTTATGTACATAAAATTTGTGCGGAATTGTAGCAGTTTCTTTTAAGGATTATCAGGGACAGGGAAAAATCCCTGCTCCCGAATCAATTGATAATCTAAATCAACTGCGACATGTGAAATGAATGCATCCTTCGAAATCGGTTTATGATATAGTCGCAGTCGATGACCATTGGAAAATAATGGTGTTTTGTTTTCATCGATGGTGATCAGCTGAACTGTTCCATTGTTAAACACTCTGTCTATTTGGTAGGGTCCTATCCATCTTGTACGTAATTTGACCTTAAATTCTCTTTTAAACCATGAATCATACAACAGAGCCCAGTCTCCTTCGTAGAAGACTTTCTTCTTTATAAATATGTCGTTCCATTTAGAGAACTGCTGTTGGATTAAAGCTGTATGATGTACTGCAGCTGTGCACTTCTCATCCAATTCATTTAGCTAATTCAATTGGTTCCTCTGAGATTTTGTTAAATCAAGGTTTGATTCTATAGCTGTCTTCAAAGTTCTGATTTCAAATTCAATAGGGAAGAAAACATTTTTACTGTACACCAATTCATATGGGGAGAAACCAGTATTGTTGCGCCATGTGGTACGGTAAGCCCATAATGCCTCAGGAAGTCTCTCAGCCCAATCTTTATGGTGACTCTTCACTGTTTTTGTCAAAATAGACTCAATGACCTTAGTTGTTCTTTCTACTTGGCCATTGGCCTATGGATGATATGGTGAGGTTATTTTGTGTTGAATATGATACTTCTACAATAGGGATCCCAATTTGTGGGACACAAACTGTGGTCCTCCATCTGTAATTATTTCTTTGGGTACTCCAAAACGGGTGAAGATATCTTCATATAAGAAATCCATTACAGCTTGATTAGTAGCTTTGACCAAAGCTACAGCCTCCACCCATTTGGTCATGTAATATGTGCAAACCAGGATATAAACTTTATGCTTCGAGGGAGGGTTGATAGGCCCTACAAAATCCAGATCCCATCTATTGAAAGGTTCAACCACAAGCTGTGGCTGAAGAGGCATTTCATCTAATCTATTCGGATGGCCCATCCTTTGGCAGCTGTCACAAGCCTGAACATACTTTTTTGCATCCCTGAACAATGTCGACAACAAAAAATATCCCATCCTTAATACCTTATGACCCGTTCTTTTGTCAGTAAAATGTCCCCCACAGGGATCATCATGGAAATCTTTCAAGATACTGTAAATTTCATCCTCTCTTACGCATCTTCTGATTTCCAAATCAAGACCCATGTAGAAAAGATGTCCATCTAACCAACAGTATCTAGCACTCTGCTGTATGATCTTTCTTTTTTCTCCCTTTGATAGATGTGCTGGAAGCTTTCCCGCAGCCAAAAAGTTAGCAATATCTGCGTACCATGGGGAATGAGTTGATACTGCAAACAAATGTTCACCAGGGAGGGAATCTTTGACTGGTAAGCTGTCATCATTGTTAGTAAGTCGAGATAAAAAGTAAGCAACAACGTTTTCCTTTCCTGGTCTGTCAATAATTGTAATGTCAAATTATTGTAACAGTAACAACCATCTAGTTACTCTAGCATTTGTGATAGGTTTATTCATTAAATACTTCATGGTTGAGTGATCAATGTGCACAAAGTGGAATATCCAGTAATGTAGTGTCTAAATTTATTGATGGCATAAATAATGGCAAGGAATTCTTTCTCTGTAACAGTGTAGTTCAGTTTAGCAGCGGCCAGGTTCTTACTGATGTAATAAATTGCATATGGAGCATGAACTTCTTGCTGTCCTAATACTGCTCCAATGACAGTATCTGAAGCATCTGAAGAGATATGAAAAGGCAGAGCCCAATTGGGCCCTCGTAAGATGGGTGTTGTGGACATCCTTTTCTTAAGTTCAACAGACGCTGTTTGGCATGCATCATTCCAATCAAACTATACATCCTTCATAAACAGGGTGAATAAAGGAGAATCTAATTTGGAAAAGTTTTCTATAAATATTTTGTAGTAACCAGCATGCCCTAGGAAGCTACATACCTCTTTTTGTGTTCCAGGAGTGGGTATGTTTTCAATTACCCTAATTTTGGATGGATCTACCTGGATACCATTAGCAGAGATGAAGTGCCCCAGAAATACACCCTCGCTCATCATCATATGGAACTTTTCAGTGCTTAAAGATAGTTGGGTTTGTTCATAGCATTCCAAAACTCTCCCTAGATTTTTCAATGCTTCATCGAAACTACTACCATATGGAGTGAATTCATCCATAAAAATTTCCATGCAGTCGTTTACCATTTCTGAAAAGATCCCAATCACTGCTCTCTGAAATGTGGCTGGTGCATTACACAACCAGAAGTACCCTATATGCAAAAGTGCCCCAGGGACAGGTGAAGGTGGTTTTGTCTTGGTCTTCTGGAGCTATCTGGATTTGGTTATAACCACTAAATCCATTCAGAAAGAAAAAATTCTTCTTTCCAGACAAGGTATCAAGGACCTGATAAATAAAAGGTAGGGTAAAGTGGTCTTTCTGTGTTGCTTTATTCAATTCTCTGTAATCTACGCAGACCCTCCATTTCCCATTCTTTTTTGGTACAATCATGAGTGGAGAAACCCACTCGCTGTCTGAAATTGGGTATATAAATCTTGCTTCCAAAAGTTTTTGGATTTCTTCTTTCATAATGTCCCTTAGATTCGGGTTCATCCTTCGTTGTGGTTGGCACACTGGTTTGGATTTGCTTTTGATGTAAATGTGGTGGGTACATAGATTAGAGGGGATACCCTTCATATCTGTGTATTCCCATGCGAAAGCTCCTTTATGTTTTTTTAGCAGAGTGATCAGGTGTTCTAGCTCATTAGGCACAATATCACAGGGGCTTCACTCAATAAACCGCTATCGTAGCATGTTCGTTCGTGGCATATGAAACAATACCCCTAATTTCACTAAATATTGGAAAATACCTTCCAAAATCGTTTTCTTAACCCCCTCCCAATATGCCTTCCCAATTTAAAAAAACCCCTATTTTCACTAGATATTGTATGTATCAATTTTTTCATTATCATTTTTATGCCCCTTTATATTTCTATCTAGTATATTGATGTGATACCCCTCTTATAACCCCACATGCATTCTACAATGCACCTTGCTTGTTTTGATGTATATTGTGGATGCACATTACTTCACCCACAATGCAATTACTCAACCACATATCATTATGATTTGCAACATCTAATGGTCTAATGAAGAGATAGGAGATCACTTCTTGTATGTCACTAGAGCCAATGCACATAGTACAACATTTAGATTGCATGTTACAGTTCCCCAATCGCTGACTAAGCCTATTGTGGGCTAGGTATCCAAGCCCCTAGGGCTTGTAACAAGCTCTAGGAGGATGACTAAACCTCCCAAGGCCTGTAATAGGCACAAGTGGTTGGGTATTCAATCCCCCAAGGCCTATCGAGGGCCTATAATAGGCCTTGGAGGCTTAGAACCTCCCAAGGCTATTGATAACAACTGGCTGAGTGCTATTGGTAACAATTGGCTGTCAATGACCACTGTCTCTCGACTATGATCGACTGGAAACCCACTTCACCACGAAACCCCCTAGCCTCAAGCATGCCTCAATATGCGATTTCCCTGCATACTGGTAAGTCCGAGCCTTGCCTCAACCCAATTTCTCATTCGGTCGTGATCCCGCCATCTCCATCTAGCGGATATTTGTCAGCCCACCCATATAAAAAAGACCCCAAAGTATTTTTGTATTGTTACATTAAATAAAAAAACCCTTTGCCCCTTAATATATAAGCAATATATTTTTTAGGTTTTCATGAATATTTAATACCGCAGTATGAATGAACATGGTATTATATTGCCTTCTAGTGAAGCCCCCGTGCGCAATATTCAGATTAATGTTCAATGTTTTTACCAGCTCAATTTCTATTGGGGTGCTTTTCAAATTTTTAAGTACTGTAATTATGTTGGCATCACTGACTAGAGTCTCTTATATTAGATTTTCTTGTTCGTTTTCATCTAAAGTACCGTTCAGAATCTGGTAAGCATGTTTATTGACAGATGTGGGTTCACTGATGAAACTATTAATAGTGTCGTCCTTTGTTTCATCCTTAAATGTTAAGGCTTTCCCTATAGTTATTAATTGATGAATGCCTTCTTCTTCCTCCAGCCCCATCCAAAGTGAAGTTTCAGCCTCTAAGCTTGGTCAGGCTGGAGGGTATAAAGTTAGAATTTTAATGTCAATCCCGTCCGAGATAGTCATGGATCTTGACCGACAGGTGATGCGAGCATCTGTTGTGGCTAACCAAGGTCTTCCTAGGATTAGTGGGTGTTCCCCCAGCTGTGACTTCGGTTGCAAAACCAAGAAGTCCGCGGGGTACTCCCACGAATCGATAGTGACTACGAGGTCATCCAAGATTCCCTCGAGCTTGATTGTTTATCTGTCAGCAAGTTCCAATATGGAAAGGGTTGGCCGAAGATTAGTGAGTCCAAGTTTCTTCATAGTTTCGATGGTCATAACATTGATAGCTAGTTGCGCCTAAATCTACCAAAACGTTAGGTATCTGAGTGTGTCCTATGTGAACTGTAACAGTAGGGTTTATAGGATCATCATACTTAGCCAAAGGAGTCTTCCCCATTATTAATTCTGAAAGTTTTCCCATTACATGGACAGTGGGAGGATCCCTAGGCTTTCTTCCTGGTTTCTTTACACACAGATCAATAATGGTCTTGTCATAAATGGGCACATCGTGGAGGGCTTGTAACAGTGGAATTTTAACATATAGATTTTTCAATTCTCCTAAGAGGTTGAATCGAGGTTGTTCCACTGTCTTTTGTAGGGCCAATCGTTCAGGATATGGTGGTTCTCTTATAAGTTGTGTAGGTTGTGTTTCATCGTGTGTTTATCCCTATGTTTCAACTAATGTTTCAATAGGAAAGTTAGCATCCTCAATGATGGAGATTGCCGAGTTGACTGAATTATCAAAGTGGTGATCCATTCTTGCTTCAGTCACTGAGGATGGAACATCTTCAATGATGATGGGTTCCACTACCCTCCCTAATCGTAAGTGTATGTCATTGTAGGGAATTGGGTAAATGGAATAAGCAGGCATGTTGGCAGTCTAAAATTGATGGACTACTTAATTATTCGGGTTGGGGTTAGGTTGTGCAGGAAGTTGTGGTTGCAATGGTGCATTCATAGGTGCGACATTGTTTTGGAATTGCAGCTGTGGCTGCTAATACTGTTGGTGAGAATACTATTGAGGAGGTTACCGTTGATAAGGAGTCTAGTGATGAGGAAAATTATTTCCTTGGTAATAATTTCTCTAGTTGGGAGACCAGGAAGTTTGCTGGTTCAATTGTTGAGCCCATGGCGTCCAAGGGTAAAGATTTTGCATTGAGTTTTGAGATGGGTGCCATTGGTTGTTATAATAATGTGAAGGGAATTGTGTATTCATATTATTCAAGAAAAATGATGGATATGGGTTCATACCTTGGTTCTGAGGCTGCCAAGGCTTCTTCTGAGGAATAAAATAAGCTTGTTCCACGTCCGAAGTAGATGCATGCATGACTGCTTTGAATTTGGGTAATGAAGGACATTCCTTGGTATCATGATCCAATTCACATATCCAACATACCTCCACCTTGTCGAGCAGACATTCTTTCAGTGGGTACTTCTTTCTACATTTGGCACAGAATACACCAAGTGCCATATCTTCTACTGCTTGCCTCTATTTTTCCCTCAAGACATCTAATTCTGAGGAAATGGAGCTCATCCTATTTGTTTTGAAATTCTCTAGAAGGTTGCTGATTTCTGCCCGAGTGGCTCCCCCACTAGCTGACTTCTGTGTTCTAGTGAAGACATCTCGGTCTCGTTACTTGTCCTGATTGTTGGTTCTATAGGATCCTCTTGAATATATTCGACATAAATCAATGATCTTGTCAAAGGGTTATTTTAAAATATCCCCCATCCCCAGCAAATTCAACATGTCTAGGAAATCTTCTCTAATCCATCTCAATAGGATGATCTTGAGTACATATTTTCCTATCTTAGTATGACCAGACCTCTGCAAATTATACAACAACCTTTGAACAAAATCTTCTAGGCTCTCTTCTTCTTTCTGAACCATTTTAAACAACTCTTCCTTCCTATCTCTAGTTTTGCAGTACTCTTGATATTTAGAAAGGAAATTTTGTTTCATTTGATCCCAATTAGTAATGGTCTCACGACCCAAACTCATGAACCAACGCAGAGCATTTCCTTTTAGGGTGGCTGGGAATAGTTTTAGTTTTTGCGCACTGGAGGTGTAGTCATAACTGCTACAGAGGATGTCGAACTCAAAAAGAAATTCATCCGGATCTTCAGAGGACTTACCATGGAAGTTTGGGAGAACTGGGGGTGAAATATTTTTCATGGGGGCTGCCCGACCTGGTGTTTGAAGGATAGGGAATTCAAGTGTGACAACAGTGTCACCATGCTGATTATATTCCACCTCCTCTTCACGGCGTTCATTATTTTCTTCCTGTTCTCCATTATCCATGTTAGTCCAAATTTTTAATGTTTCCTTTGCTCTTTATTCCTTTGCCTTTGCTTCTTCTGCTCTCCTCCTTTCTTCTTTTCACCTTCTTTCTTCTTCTTCTTCTTGGCGAGTTTCCAACCACTCTTCTTTAGTGAATCTGTTCCCGTTAATGTGATAGATCTCCTCTCTATTTGGTGCACCCACATCGCTTCCCTTGTCTTCAGGAGTTTTCTTCTCTGGAATGGGAGTTGAAGGTCCCATTGCGTACTTCTCCACAGTTGATGTCAATGTTTCAAGATTAGGAGGAACAGAGTTTACTCTTCCTAAAGATGTCTGCGGTAATCTGGTAGAAGAATCAGCTCTAGCAATTATTTCGTCAATAAATGTCTGTCTTCCCAGACCTGTGTTACGGCCACGACCTCTTCCACATGCAATGTTAGTATTTGGAGGGGGTTCCCGATTTGTTTTTCTTGTATTCATGCATGCTTCAAATAATCAAAACTAAAATGAAATCAATAAATCAACTACTATCTATGCCTATCAATTACCATCCCCGGCAATGGTGCCAAAATGTTCATCACCCTATATGCTAATCAATTACAAATAACACACAGGATGCTCAATATCAATTGTCAACCTAGGTAGGTCTTTTATTTCAATGAAAATTAGCACAATCTATGCATAAACACTTCAAGTAGTTGATTTAATAAATGGAGATAAACTATCCTACCTATCTGCTCAGTCAAACTCATATCATAGCTAAAACTAATCTAATTTATCCATCTAAGAATTCAAAGTACATTTACCTTCCTACAATCATCACTCCAGCAATTACTAATCTAAGAAGAATTAAGCTAGACTTACTTTTGTAAGAAGTTAAATCCTAAAGATATCATACTACAATGCATTAACCATAACCTGTCTAAGATTATCTAATCTAAGAATTATAAATGAAAGTAAGAAATCAAACCAATTGCAATCATAATATGACTAATGAAATAAACTTCAAGAAAGATGAACAACAGAAATAAACTAGAGCTGAGCTTGACTGTAACAGCTAACTAGCACACTTGCATAAGAGGAACTAACCTACACATCCGACTGTCACACCACATTGTTGCAGCACACCAAAGGAAATGCAATTCATAAGCGATCTATTGTTGCAGCTAACTAGAAATATAGCTACTGCAATTCCACACTGAAAATGACTAAAATGAACTACAACATCTACCTAACTCGACAATCTCTGTGAGAAGGTGGGCCCTGGCCTTCTAACAGAGATGCAGGGAACTTAACATGAATTAAAACACAAAGATAGAAAGAACTTGGATCCTTGTATTAAAATAGTGAATCACCGTCACACTACTCTGTTATAGCTCTTAAGATCAAATGTTTATTCGCCAACCCTAGGCTCAGAACATCTCTTTACATTTATACCAAAAATGACATGAGTTCGTCCCACAAATATCGGGCAGCCATGAAGATCTACGATCTTTAGGCTGCCGATTTACAATAGAACAATTGTATCCATAAATGAACTTTGAATGAGATCGTTGCGTTCAGGCCTGGGCCATTACATGCTGTTAACAGAATGAAGTAAATTCTAACTAATCTGACTGGACTCTGTTGTGGCCCAGTCACAGCGGGCCTCGTGGAGGAACATTTGAACTGTCACAACAATTTGTGGAACCATACTCAGGGAGGAACAGCTGGTGCCACGTATTCCTTTTCTCCACAGGTTCAACGAGTTGCTACACCTGTGGTATTTCCAAAGCTTCTGAACTATCTTTGCCAAGTCAATTCATATTAGCATAAATCAAAGATAGAGTTCATAACCATAAAAAATTAGGCATTAATTGAAATGAAACAATAATGAATTATACCTATTGCAATCTATGCTCTGCTTAGGAAGATAATTGCTTAGGTTATGGAAAGGTGAGGGAAGAAAGGGAAAAAAGGTATAGGTAAGTGTGGGAAAAAAGGGGCCATTTTGGGGCCCAACACTTGGGTGCTCTCCAAAGAAACATATGTAGCCTCCAGTTCATGAGTGAGATTGTCAATCTCCTCTTCATATTCTAGTGAGGCACTATGATACATCTTCATAAGCTCAAGGAGGTGATCTCTATCATAAATCAACTGCAAAAATGCACATCCTATGTCTATCACGGCTTCTTGAATCTTCTCCAAGTCTTCAATGGAAGTATTCTCCTCTATTCTCCAACAACATTGAGACACCAATGCATTAGTGTCATGCAGAGTGCTCAAGGCCTTCCTAACCTCTCTTTCGCTCATTTTCAATGGTCCTGTAAGGAAGTGTGTCTCTTAAGGACAAACAAACTATTCTTCTTCTAGTTGATCAACCTCACCATGAAGCTCAAGTGGTGTTTTGAAATATGATTTATGTTCTTCTTTTGAATCTGATCCAAAATATGTCTCACCACCATAAAAAAATCAATCTCCTTTGTAGTGATCTTGAAATTGTCAACAAAGAATCTAGAAGTGAATTCACATACATTGCCTACAACCTCATGATGGGTTGTTGGGTCTTTAGCTATGCATGGTGCATCTTCATATTCTTCTTGAAGCATACTCTTCTTGGTAACTTGAGGCTTCTCCATCTTGAGTGGTTCTAGGATCACAAATTTTGGAGACTCTTCTTGAAGAAAAACCCAAAAATCTTGGTACTCTAGGATATACTCTTATTTGTTGTCGATGGGATTTCAGAAGAGTGAGGCAGATTTGAACCTTTACTACATCATGGTTGGTGATGATCCGCTCATTATTCTGCTATTTTTGGATGACTTGTTCATTATAGGTGCAGAGAAGCTCATTAAAATGATGGAATTGATTTAATACTAAGTGGGGAGGTGAATCAGTATTAGCGCAATTATTACCTTCTTTAACATATTGACCTTTACTTAATATTTATGATATGCTATGCATAAGTAAATAAACATTGACACGTATATGCACCACATAAACAACACATAACAAACAAGATTTTTACGTTGAAACCCAAATGGGAGAAAACCACATAATGCTTCTTTATAGTGAGAAAGAATACATTCAAGGAAGCACCAACTTCCTATGTTTACTAGCACCAATTGGAAGGAGGCATCAACCCCCTGGTTTTACAGGCACTGAACTGAAGGAAGCTTCCGCTCCCTGTGTTTCTCCAGCACCAACTAGAAGGAGGCACCGACCCCTTGTCTTCTTTGTTTTACAAACACCAACCTGAAGGAAGGTTTGACTCTTGTCTCCTTGCCCTGTCCAGCCGCCCTGATATCTTACGTATGTTGATGTCTTAACGAAATTCAACTCTGTGCACTTATTCAGGTCTTCTGATGAAAATTATACTGTGCGCCACCTTCGTATGTAGACAATACTCTATCACTGCGCTGCATACATTACTTGACTTCTCATTCCTCTCAAATCATACTTCTGCTAATGACTTACTTCTTATATTTTGTGCTATGTTGATACTACAGTATGTGTCTTTGTTATCTCAGCGTTCTGCTTTGTGTGACTGCAATGATCAACTGATACTATGCTTTCAATTGATAGTTTGCTATTTTGAAATGAAATACTAGTAATAGATGGAATTGCACACTTTATGAAGTGTATGTTCTATATAAGTGTTGCAGTATCTCAGATAATCTACGACGTCCTATGCATCAAATGATTCGTCCGTTATGTTTAACGCACTTGTCTCATATCATCTGCATCATGATGCGCCTATCCGACCATGTTGCTATTATGTCGTTGCACATCACATGGATTTCTCAACATCGCAAAATTTCTCTTATGCTCATATGCATCGGCTAGACATATGCACAATATTTGATAAACTTTGGTTCTGTTTCTGCACTTTTGTCTCTACAACATCTGTGACTATCTATGTGTTGATTGTAATATTCTCCTTCAAAACATCAAGCACTTGTGCACACTTCAATATTTCTTAATTTCAGTATTCGCGCATCTGTCATAGATCTATCGCAGCATTATGTGCACCATCAAAACTTCATTCTACTACATGTGCGCATTCGACTCTTCTCTAGATCCTTCTGTTCTATCCACAAGCCCCTTGATGCCCCGAAAACAAAACTGAAACTTGCACTCATAGATATTATGCTCTCGCCATAAAGATTTCCTTCAATATCCAACTTGCATCTCTATTTATACATGTCCTACACGGATTGTATCTTCACAAGTTGGTCGTGGCATCCCTTCTTCCATACTTCACAGATTGTGCATATGCCATCGTCATATTCTGCACTATTGATGTGTCATCTAATATGTGTCTTACACCCTCAAGTTCCACAACTTAGTGGGACTTTATACCTTGGTGGTGTACCTTTGCACTCTTAATGTATCATTTCCTTATGGTATGTGCACAATATTACACTTCATCTTGATGTGTCTATGGCTTGTGCTATACCATCCTTTGTGGTTAATGCGCCCTTGGTGCATTGATACTTTGTGGAACCTATGCATACCCCAACTTCTTCTATGTGGGTCTTTGTCCTTTTCCTTGTCATCCTTTGTGGTACTTGCACACCTAATGTACCGTTGACTGTGGAATTTTCTCATAGATGGTATTCAACTATTGTACCCTTTTAGCAAGTTGTGCGCGTTCCACTTACTGAAAGCATCTTCTTATTGGCTATGCTTGCGCAATTTTAGGATTGTCCAACCATTAATTGATTTCGCACTTCAAACCTTTAAATAATCAATGCTAAGGCTTGCTTGCATACTCATACCATTTGTTCGACCAACTCCTTGGTTGCTTGAGCACATGTACCATTGTCCAACCAACTCCTTGGCTGCTACCATGTGAATGCATAACTTGGTGGACTTTATTTCTCCGCAAGGACCACATGTTGTAGGATACATTACTTGTGTTCTTTCTTGAACTGGATTTGCATGATGTATCCTTGACACACATCTTTAGACTGAATGCACTTCTAGATATACTCCAAATTTGCATACATGTCTGTCACCTTCACTATTTGCGCATATACTTCTAGTATTCATGTTATTCTTCATCTTGCGCATATACTACTTCAAAGTGAATTCCATATACTTCTAAAGGAATACTGTATCTAGTTTGAATTCAGTTGATATCAATGACTCAAACTGAATCGGTTGACATCCTCTTTGAAATTAGTTGATAGTCAAACACATGGCATCATCTTTAGTTGACATCAATAACAACCAATGCTCAACAATATCCCCCTTTGGCATTGATGTCAACACCTTATGAAGCTGTACCCGATCTTCTTTGAACTATATGCATCATCTGTACTTGTCGCAGTGCTCCCCCTGAGTTCTTTAGGCTTATGCATACTGTGTTTTTTGCTGTTAGTATTTATGCTACCAATTCTCTGCTCAAACCATTATGCTTTCTGTTACATCTGCGCAGAGCATATGTTCAATCATCTTCACACTCTTTCATATATGTTAAGGATTCATGCTCTTTCACATCTCCTACGTCTTCATGCTGTTCCTTTTTGCTATCTACAATTATCCCCTTTTCGTCCTGCTGACTTCATGGATCACTTCTATCATCACGTATATAAAAGCTTCATGCATCTCTCCTTTTATTATGTCCTTATGATGTCATCCTGATGTGCATTTCATGCATTTCTCCCCTTTTTACATCAATGGAAAAGATGTGATATTCTTTTGCGCTTTATGAGTTCTTCTCGTTTGCTTTGCGTTGGAATTCATCACGACTATATCCGGGGATAACTCCCCCTTTCATCATGTTTCGTTGCTTTGCAGAGTTCCTGTTTAAATGGTAGCTTTAATCCTTCGCAGATTTGTTGTTTATGGTTGCAAAATTTTCTTTTAATTCTTCTTCTTTTCTTACAACAACCACTTCTACCTTTTCATGATGAACTGATTTTAGAGTTTCTAAACAATCATTGATTGTCTCCTTAATTTCATTTTGCAACAGAGGACATTATTCTATAATACTGAAAGCTTCCTCTTGTAAAGGTCAAGGTCTTTCAATAACCTTCCATTATTCTTCATGTAGCTTGTTCACTTCTTGCTGCTGCTTCTTGCAGTATCTCATTTTGCTAGTCATTTCTATTGTTGAAAGACTGGTTAGGTTGTTAAGGATATTTTGTTCCAGGTCTTGTGCCATTTGTAGCCTCTTATTTACTTTTTTTTTTTTAGTTGTTCATCCTCTACGAGGTTTGTCCATAATTGAACACTCTCTTCATGTAGTTCTACACATCTTACTTCGATATTTCTCAGGCCTTCGATTGCAATATTTATCTTTTCAGACTCTTTTTCCACTCCTGGAGGTGTTTCTAATGCTTGAATTTTAACTATGGTCTGTAACTTCTGAATGACTTCTCATATCATTATCAAATTTCTTTATGAGGGGACTCCTTCATTCTTGTGAGTGTCTGGAAGAATGTTTTATACTTCCTCTACTGTCTTTTGCAGGCTAGAGACATCTTGTTGTGCTTTGTCAAGTTCATGTTTTAACGAACTACCTTGCGTAGCTACTTCCTCTACTTGCTTTTCTAGCTGGACTATCTTTTGTGCAGTTAACTTATTTTAGGTCCTTAGATGCACACATTCTTCTTATAGGGCTTTCTTCTCCTTTTGACATGTATTCAATTTATTTGCATCTGCTTCATGTCTTCTTTTTATTTCTTGTGTAGCAGAAATATGTAGTACATGTAACTCATCTGAGGTCAGTTGTGATAAAATTAATTCTACATGACTTACCTCATTCTGTATTTCTTGTGTAGGAAATGCCATAGCCACCGATGAGATATTCAACCTTTGATGCAACTCTATCTCCTTCAACGACTTGGTAGGAAGAGATGTCAGACTTCCTTGAGTTGACTCAACCATTTTTTGTTCTCCCCAACCTTTCTTTACCAGTTGATTTAATATTCCATATTGTTCATCAATCCTCGTCAGTGCTTCTCTTTGTTGTGTAGCAAGATTTTCAATCTCATCCTTTGTGCTTATGTTCTTGATTTCCTCTTCAACCACATTTCTGAATTTTGTGCCGATTTGCTCAAGATCTTCTGTAGTCAGTGGTTGGGTTGTTTCAGGTTCGTATAATTTCACTTTCTTCTTTAAGGAACCTTCACCTTGTACCAATTCATTTCTCTTCTTGGTTTGCACATTTTGTTGCACCGACTTGGTAGGAATTTTTGTGTTGATTGTCTCTTCTGCTGTTTCGGTTGATTGTTTCTATTTCTCTACTTCTTCCTCTTTAGTTAATGGAACCCTCCATTCTGCATCCCAATCTTGAATTATTTTTGCAATGTCTTCTTCAGAGAAGATGAATCTAGTAGGCCACCATCGTTTGCTGGGGTCCCTTTTTGCTTGTACATAGATGTGATGCATTTTGATCTTGAAGTGTATGATTCCTTTGTTTGCTTCAATAACATGAGGATATATCTGTAGATATTTTTTTAGGATAAACCTGATTTCGTTGCATTATAAGAAGAAAATGATGTTGTTTTCTTTCATCCTATCCTTATTTTCAGAGACCCACATATTCACAAGCGTTGTAGCTTGAAAGGGTTTTCTATTTCTATCGAAAAAATGACTTCCGTCAAGTTTCTTCCAACCAGGGAGAGCAATACAAATTAATAACCAAGTATAGTGAAAGGGGTTACCTTTTTCTTGTGCTTCCAGACAATATTCAAGAAACTCATTCAATAGGAAAGTTGACCAGTTCATCTGAACGCCTTCGACACATATTTCTGCTACTGCAATGATTGTTGATGAGACTTGATCCTAAGGACTCTTTCAGAACAATTTGCACGCTAGTAATTGTGTGGTAAACCTTACAAGTTCATCTTTTATCTGTGCGACTGAGAATCCTCTGCTTGCTCGATGGGTTCCATATTTTTCAGCCATCTTCTTACCCAAATCCTTTTCTTGACTTCTGTTCATTAGAGGGCTTATGTCCTCTCCAACTAAGGGAAATCCCGTAATTTCTTCTATAACCTTGATATTGATTGGAATTGGTTTGTTTAGCCATAAATACCCATCATGTACCTGTGATAACAACAACTTGATGCACATCTTTACTTGTGAAGGTCTTCCAAAATGAGGTATTTCTAGTAGATTTAGTACCCCCGTTTTTGAAAGTTCGTATTCCCATTCCTTGAGCACCATCATAGTTGGAATCCTGGGATCTAAGCTTTACTTCTTGTCCATATACTTATCCATAGCTAACCCTTGAAATTTTTATTCATCAACAACATCATGATCTACAAACGTGAACTTATGCAATAGGCCATGAAGGTTTCCCTCAACAAGAACACCTTCATATCTCATTCGATCCTGCAACTGAGTGTCTTCTACTTCCGGTAAAGTGACATTCACGCATGAGGTTTCTGAGATGGAATATACTCATGTTGGGGTTTTTCATTCTTCTTAGAGTCTTTCAGCTTTCTCACAAATGGGTTCTTGGTTCTGCATTTGCTTATGAGTGCCATGATATTCAACTGTTACTTCGAAAATCATTGTTTAAACAATAGCTCTTGTCCTCCATAGACGTAATAGTTTAGAATGAGCACTTTCTTGATTTATAATTGCCTTCATTAATGATATCCATTCTTTGTGGATTTGTTAGGATTTGGTTTATTTTGAAAACCAATAAGTGTCAATTTGATTTGATCTTTTGTCCAAATCCATTTAACCACTTCCTATCATCAATACAATTTCCATTTGAGTAATTAATGTCGTTCGTGCCACTACTCCACTAACTTATTAATGTTTCCCCGTTTTCGCAGTTTGTGATGTCGCATACATGCCCTACTGCGACGAGTCCAACTAATGGTGAGTCAATTTCATTCTAGGGTGGAGACAGGTGTGTCTCCTGAGTCTCTTTTTCTTTCATTGAGAGGCTCATTTGGCGCAGTATCAATATTCATATTTTTCTTCCTCCATACCATTTTGCAACAATGATCTTTTCTTTGCCCTTCATCAGTGCTGCCTCTGTTGTTTGATTCAGAAAATTTATCAACCTTCTTTATCCAATGTTTCAAAGTTTTTCTTGACTTTCCACAGTCCTAAGCTTTGCGACTAATTTTGTTGCACTTGTAACATGATACATTGTAGTAGTACTTTCCAATATGTCCAACCATTGTGCATTTCCAACAATGAACATATTTGCTTATGTCTATCTTCTTTATTTGCACAATTCCCTTCACAGCCTTTTCACTTTTATTTTCAAAACCTATACTAGTTTTATTGTGAGGAGATCTTTGCTTACTGAGAATCTCATTTAGTACCTCTGTGCTTCTAGCATAGATTTTTGATACTATGACACAATCTTGCATCCGGGATATTTTTTAAGGATTCTAACAGTATACTCAAGTGTAGTAATCTAGGTGATTATTTTGGATTGGAAAAAACATATATATAGATTGGTAAGTGAATATTAAATATGAAACATACAATTTACTTCTAAAACTTGTAAATTTTGGCGAATATTATGATAAAAAACATATTTTATGTAAATATAGGTGATATTAGAGACTAAAATGACCAAATAGGGAATTTATTTTTTGAAAAAACCCCCCAAAAATAGCCAATTGGCGAAATTTTCCCTTCAAAAATTTCCTTGCTTGCATCCTTTTCAATTCTTCTTCCTTTTCATGTAATGTGGTTCGTTGTTCATCAAGCAGTTTCTCATACTCCAAGATTCTTTCTTTGAGAGAGATAACCTCTAGTTGACTTGATTGAAGATGATTTTGGTTATCCAATTGTTTTTGTTGCTGATCTTTCAACGATAGAACTTCCTTAGTCTTTTCTTCCTTTTCTTCCACGACCTTTCCCAATTCTTCTTTTAGAAGGGTGATCTCATTTTCAAGCTTTTGATTATCTGCAACTAACTTCTTCAGTTTTGTATCCAAGGTTTTGTTCCTTAAAGTTACATTTTGACTAGTCTCATTAACTTACTGTAACTGGTCGGTGAGAGGTGTTACCAATTCCTTGTATTCTACTTCTTTCTTCTTCAGGATATTTAACGTCTTAGTAGTTATCTTCTTAACTTCTTCTATCGTCTTTCTCTTTGTTCGAATAATATCCTGTGCTTCCGCGATAGAGAGATTGTCTAGGCAACCATCTTCCTATAACCATGGTGCTTCACTTAAACGACCTTCTTTTCCCATGTATGTGCGTTGATCTATCTTCCAAATGTTAATATGTTACTAAAGACACCCACTCTGATACCAATTGTTGGAATCGATTTAATACTGAGAGGGGAGGTGAATTAGTATTAGTGCGGTTATTAGCAGTTTTTACCTTCTTTAACAGATTGGCATTTACTTAATCTTTATGATATGTTATGCATCAGTAAATAAACATCCACACATATATGCACCACATAAACAACACAAACACACAGGATTTTTACGTGGAAACCCAAACGGGAGAAAACCATATATAGTGAGAAAGAATACATTCAAGGAAGCACAAACTTCCTGTGTTTACCAACACCAACTAGAAGGAGGCATCAACCTCTTGTCTTCTTTGTTTTAGAGTCACAAACCTAAAGGAAGCTCCGACTCCTTGTCTCCTTTCCCCGTCTGACCCCCCTAATGTCTTACTTATGTTGTTGTTTTACCTAACTTCCACTCTGCCCACTTCTTCAGATCTTCTATGTTCATAGTGATTTTGTGTTTATGCTCTTGATTTTGTTATAATGTTATAATTAGAAAAATATCATGACAAATTAATAATTTAATTAAGGTTTTGTTCTTATTATTCATGTTTTTCAATATTGAGTAGTTTAATATATATATATATATATATATATATATATAAGTAAGTTGTTTGAATAATAAATTTAAACTTACAATTAGACAATCCAAATACAATAAATATTAAAAGGTGTTAGAATCAATCATTAGAAAAATGGAAATCATCTAATTTTTTTCATATAATCTCTAAATATTTATTACAAAAATCTTCTTCCATCATAGTCCATTATTTTTATTCCTAAACCTGTTTTATTTTAATTCTTTTCGCATTGCAATAAGGAAATGGCAGAGATATTTGTTCTTTTCCTATCCAACCAAACACTTTTAGGTATAAATTATAGTGAAAATTCATCCACGCTTACACAATCCAGGTTGAAGATGAACCTCTGAATTTCATATAAACGTTTATGGTATTTGAACTTTTGGGGCTGTAATGCATGAATCCTCTATCTGAAGGCAAATTAGGACGGGTGAATCTTATTTGTGTGAATCTTATTTTACAATCGAAGAGCAAAACATGGAAATAATTGAGCTTCAATCATGCCACAGACTGCGGGGTCATGAAACTGTAGTCTGCCATGGCCTTGCCATTGCCAATCACACAAGACGCACCTTCCAACATTTGCGCCAATCACACAGCCTGCACTTCTTGCTTTTTCTGACATTAATATTCGTTCTCTCCTCTATATAATCCCACCATCAATCCAATCCTTCCATCAAGCTGCTCAGGAACAAGAAGCAATTCTCACTAACTCTACGCTTCTCTTCTCTGCTGAAGAATACTTACTATTTCTGTAATTTCTCTCTTCAAGAAGATGAAGACCACGCCCACTATTCTGCTTCTCACAGCAACGATTTCCATGATCATGCTGCTGCTTTCAGGAGCTCTCTGCATTGAAGCTGCAGGCCGAAACGACCCCACTTCAGGTGATTTTTTCTTATAGATTTTTATTTCATTGCTATTGATAGTTATATAAATTATTAATGCTGTAACTTCATTGAACATGACCTTATCATTATTACAGCAGCTGGTCCCGACGAAGCAACAACAGTACCGCCAATTCGAGGAATTAATGGACTGGTGTTCTCTGTACCATGTGCAGTCACTCAATATATTCCATATCCCTGCTCAAGTCCCAGTAATGCAGATCCCCAGATAACTGACTTCTGCCAATGCACAGTAGGATAATATATGTTGGAGTGGGAATCGCCTGGAATTTGTACTATTACCGCTACGTGCATGCACATTAGGGTTTTGGTTCTTGCTATATATATGGTTAGCAAATAAGGATACTTGTAGTGCTCTAGTGACAGACAAGTATGCATGTTTCTATTTTCATTAAATAAATGAAATTCCAGGTCTGTAAGCTTGTGTTCTTGAAATTTCAGCCATGGATGTGATGATTGGAGCTTTGATTAAATTACGGCGTGCATATCTTTGTGTTTTTGATAAAATTACAAGTATAAAAAGCTGAAATTCCTACGTTTAATCTTTACTTCAAGAAACATTAGCAGATTATTATGCAGAGAGGCTCTTTATACAACCCAGTATAAGAGAGATACATCGAAGTTAAAGCCTTTGATATGGAAGTCTCCAAGTTCATGGGTTAATGAATTCTCAAACGGTTATAAAAAATGAAGGATGAAATGAGGTATTGGATGCTTACATTCAATAAATCTGATAATTAATTACAAAGTCATTTTGTTTTTGGTGTTGGAACATGTAAGTAATTGATATAGGGTGATCATTACTTGCATTTATGAGATGGTAATATGTTATAGGAATATGTATTTGATTATTTTTAATGGTAGAATGATTAATAATTGTAATTAAGATGTTTTTATTAATATTATGATTGTTTTAGATGTAATTTTATGTAATTTTGAGAAATTTTAAAATTTAAAATATTAGTGTTTAAATTCACTTGATATGGGTGGGTATTTGAGAATGCATTCATAAACACTATTTGAACAATATAAAATTTAGATTTTAAAAAATCGTGTTTAAATTCATTTAATATGGGTGAGCATTCAAAAACACTATTTGAACAACACAAATTTTGGATTAAAAAAATTTATTGGATTCCTACCAAAAACTCATATATATGAAATGTAAGTGTTATGAAATTTCATAATTGCAAAGTTTTATTTTATGTAAAAAATAATAAAGTAATATTTTGTTTTTGTGTAAAAATCTCTTTATTATAGACAGAAACAAAATATTATAGAAAAGGAACAAAATCTCTTTACTATAGTAGTTAAAAACATGTATTGACTATTTGGAAGTCATTAGTTCAATTCTAGAGGGTATAGATGTTAAGGAACTTGTCTACCACATGAATGAATGAAAAGAGGAGCAATTTACATAATTTTATTGGTAGTTGTTCTTATCAAACAAATTGAAATAATGTAAATGCTAAGGTCAAAAGTCATTTTCAAGGTAAACAAATCATAAACAAGCTAAATATTACAAGCACTTAATGTCAATAAGAGTATGAATGAAGATATTGTATAGGCATACAATATTTATGGTTCATTTAGATGAGGATGATGAAATTTCTTCTTGGGCTAATTTTTTAGGCAACCTTATCAAGATAGAGTTCCATATACTATGAGGGATAAGGTGAAAGAGTTTTGACATCTTCATGTTCATGTTTCACCAAATGTAAAGTTATTAAAAGGTTGTTATCACCATAATTGTTCATGACACTTATTTGTGTTGGTTGTCATCACCCTATTTTCAAAGTTTTGAGTATGTGGACAAGTTCATATACTATGACAGATAAGGTGAAAGAGTTTTGGCATCTTCATGCTCATGTTTGATCGAATGAAAAGGTTGTTATCGCCATCATTGTTCATGCCACCTATTAGTGTTGGTTTTCATCACCCTATTTTCAAAATTTTGAGTATGTGGACAAGTTAACTTCATTGCATTAAAAAGACCAACACACCAATGTAATCAATGCACCTAAATGTATCATGTTAAGTAATGTGCTCATATTATAGATAGTTATAATTGTTCAAAAATAAGTGTAATGTATCCTTGAGACTTATATATAAGAATGTAACTAGAACTATATGGTTGGAATGTATGAGCATGATGTAATAGATTAGGGTTAGGGATTGAAGTCCTTCTTGAGGGTTTTGTAGATGATATAAGGAGATTGCATGAATTGTTATTATGAACATTAATAGAAATTACTATTACTTGGTTTCCATTCTAAATTTTTTGTGATATATACATGTATGAATCTTGACAAGAAGAAGACAGTAGAGTAGAAGTAGGACATGTTGAGTCCTAATGAAAACCTTGAGAAGAAAATGATAGTCCGGAGGAAGAGGCAAGTGATAGACCAAACAATGACTATGACTCAAGCCAAACTAGGAGTGATTATATAGAAATTGAAGACACCTCAACAATGATAGAAATATTGGCTAGAATGAGACTTGAAGAATTTAATTTCTATATCTAGAATGAGGAGAGTACATAAGAGACAAAGTTGGAACAATCTCCTTTACAACCACCACTTGTGTGCATTTGCTTAGAGGAAGACAAGATAAATTAGTACATAGATAGAAAACAAACAAAATATAATAGAGAATAGGAGTAGCAATAATCAATAAGAGTGGAACAACATCAATGAATTTAATTTCACAATGGTAGGATAAATAGTAAAGCATCAGATTCCCCATGTTGCATAGAATGTGCACAAAATTGGAAAGGATGATGGAAAACAACATTGGTTCACATGTGAAGCCATCTGGTCAGTAAACAACATTATTATTAAATAACATAAGCTTATGTAGCTAGAAATCAACTTTAGAGATGATGATCTGTATTGGTACATGAAATATGAAGGAAACACCCGACCCTACAAAATAGACTAGAGCCCTACAAGAGATAAAGATTGATTCATTAAGGAATTCAAAAGACAAATTTTGAACAACAAATCATTACAGAATTCAAGGTAATAAAATAGTAAGAGAATTGGTATGGGACTATGAATAAATATTCAAGTATTTGTGGGAAATTTGACATTTTGGATTTAGTATATTCAAAATAAGGAGTGGTTCATTGTATGTCAATGTCCCCATATTAGAATTCCCCTTACTCAAAAGGAAATATCTTCATAGGAATAAGTGTTAAAAACCACAACATGCTTGGAAGCAGTAGGTGGATTTGTAGAGTTGTCCTCAAGATTGGCACTAGTTCAAAATGAATTGGCTCCATTAACTAGTTGTTTACAAGAGATTTCAAAGGTAAATCCCCCAAAGAAAAATTATGGTGTACTCTACGTAAGATAGAGGGTCACTACGGAAATTAAGACCCATGATGAACGGCTATGCTACATCTTGCAAGTTGAATCCCTTCTTGTCAAGTGAAAAACCAAAGTGTTGTGAAATCTATAAGCAGTGGATACATGAGCCACATTAGCACCCTTTGCTATTGAAGTATCAAACATATACCAATACACCATTATACAAGTTTTTAAATTTAATTGGACATGATGTGAACAATTTTAGGTCAATATAATTAATGAAGGAGCATACAATGGATGCATACATGGTACATGGATTGGAGAGTCGTGTGACTAGAGGAAGAGGTATATACAAAGGATGGGGAGGAAAAGGTAGATATAATTTGGCCCCTGGTTTCTATAACTACAAATAAGAAGGGCACATTGTGAGAAATTGTACTAAACCCATGTGGGTGAATCCATGAAGATTGGTAATACTTTATGGACAAAAGTGATGGTGAAAATTTGATTTTTTACTCATTTATTAAATCAAATCCCTTAAAACTCATATATGCCTTATGAACTTTGACACACAATAAAAAAATTGTAGGGATTTATGGTGTCTTTCCATCTATATTTTTTTAAATAAAAATATTATTTAATATGTCAAAATTGCATTTAATGATAGGGTTGTTCTTGTAAATTTCAAGAAAAGTTAATTAGTGGTCTGTGTGAACGTAAAACAATATATTGATAAATGTATAATTTTTGAAAAAAATATATCTGAACATAATCTACACAAAATGCTCCGGGGCGTACATTTTTTTTAAAATTTATGTTGGAAAATTAGATTTTTTATTAATTTTTGAAACTAACCATTGAAACATTGTAATCGCATTTTGTACACATGTGTGTATACATAATTTTTTTTACTGGTTACAAAAATTGAAAAACAAAAAATACCCTTTTGAAGAGCATGTTTGGTTTGGGACATGGTTTTCTAAGTGTAAGTTTGAAAAGAAAAAAAATATCATATAAACTCAAAAACCGTAAATTATATGCCAATGGAGAGACGATTTGTTGATGAATCTATTGTTATGAAGTAGGCCACCTAAGATGCATCCTAGGACATAGTTTAGGCAGGGTAAACATGGAAGTAAAATTAAAATTGCAAAAAAGAGGGCCAAAAGCCTGTTTTTAAAGCCCTCAATTAAGGTTTTGGGCAGATCTTTAATAATCTCGATCGAGGATTTAAATGTGGTTAAACCGAAAGCTCAATCAAGATTTTGTAAAATAATTTTAAAAAAATGTGCCTGGGTTATGAGTTAAGGAGCTTTCAATCTAGCTTTTAAAAGCTCGATTTAACTTTTAAAATCTAGATCTAGCTTTTAAAAAAAGCTAGATTGAGCTTTTAAAACAAATCTAGATCGAGGGTTAAGAAAACCATCGATCGATCTATCTAGCTCAATCAAGAGTTTTTCAACCCTCGATCGAGCTTGTGAAAATAACTCAATCGAGCACTTTATTAAGCCCTCGATTGAGCTTTCAAAAGCTTGATTAAGGGATTAATAGAAGCTCGATCGAGGTTATTTTTTATCATTCACATGCCCTCTGCTTGCCAAAAAGTGTTACCCATCTTCATGAGAACACCCATGTGATGTGTGTACACTACCATAATACATAACATAAAATATAAGATTTCCTTGATTTCATAGAGAAGTGGGAAGAAAAAAAAGAACATTCCTAAACATGGTCCCTGTTAAGCCTAGTGTTGATGGGAATATGTCCCTTGGTCAACATCATAAGTTCACCTGATGAAATGACCCAATTAGACCTCCCTCCATTGGTATGGAAAACCCTTTGGATTATGTCCACATTGCCATCATAGGTTTATGAATTTAATTTAAATGGAAAATTAAGTATACAAATACAAAATGCAATCACCCCCACACTAATATAATAAAAAAATACATGACACATAGCTAAATTTTTTTTAAAGAAAACAATAATCAAGAACAAATTCATTGATTTATAGATTGCATAAATTTTCAAAGCTATAGTCCCATATCCATGTGTTATAAAAGTAAAACATGATAAAGCAAGAATAGGTACAAGATTCTTGACTTGACAACAAATGAATATTGATTCTCACAACATTATAAACCATTGCAAATAATCAAGAACATTCACACTAGAATTCTCTAGCAAAATGATCCAATTGTGGTTTCTTCATTAACTTGAAGTTAACTGTAACACCTCCAATTAGGCCAAAAAAATCATAATTTTTTTTTTCTAGACATACTTCTCAGCATATTTATACAGATTATTAACATGTAGATGTGCATTCTGTTTGTTTATCAGCTGGAAGAATAAAGGTTCTCTTCTCTGCTGCAAAGGCTCTTAGCAGAGGATCAGAGACTTACTTAGCGAAAAGCTAATGCTGTTATGTTTTTCTTGCACAGGTTTTACTTTAACTTCCAGTGAAGGTAAAGATTTTGGTATTACTTGGATTACTTACAATGTGTAGTTGTATCCTACAGCTGTTAGTAATTTTAAACGCAGGTTAACTCCATATTTTTATATTGTGTATTTTTCATCACAATCCTATGTATAGCACTACCCTTTTTGGTTATATATATATATATATATATATATATATATATATATATATATATATTAACCGCCTTTCTTTACTATGAAACCTAATGCAATTATCACACGTACTACTAAATACCATATACTTATGTGATCAAGGCGATTATAACTTTGTTAAAGCTTCCAAGGTTGTGAGGATTTATAATGTTATAGCATAGGTTCTATCAAACCTTACACACACGCTTTGCACATAAAAATAACTCCATTGAAATCGATGGATACCTTTAATCAAAGGTATACGATCAGTTTATATTGCTCCTAACCGTATAACATTTGTTCCATATATATATATATATATATATATGTTTTTACATGCACGACAGTCTTACCGTATACAAATTGAATCCGTTGGTTAACGTCTATATAACATGATTTGCATTCAAAAGTTGTTTGAACTCACGCTATGACTACGCCATGCTCTAGGTTAAACCTAGTCCGGGTGAACTAAATGCTTGACAACTGTTTGCACTTGGCATTTAAGGCATAGTAATAAATTTCTGGATATGATTGTTGAACCCATTATACCATGCAGGCGATATTCACGTGGTTATGGATGAGGTGGCTTGGTATGGTGATGCCATGGTGATCCACGCTGGAGTCTACATAAGTTAAGTTGATGATGAGTTGACTCATCAGCCCGGAAATGAATTTGGGGATTTGCAAGTTGTGCTGCTCAAGGATTGCAGTTAAGAACTTGTATTTCCCTGTCTGTACCTATGGTTAAGATGGTCCTCGTTAGCCCGCCATCTATCCTCCTCGAATCTGGAAAACCCTAACGAGCCTTGTTACTGCCCGAAAGGTGTAGTTACGTTGTCTTTCCACAATTGCATCACTCTACGTTTTATCTTTGGTTTGCCTAGTCAATTCGTCCTTTGGCCCTGACACTGTTCTTCGGCTCTGTCACTAGTTTTATAGTTGGGTGACGAAGAAGGAAGGAAGGCGTCTTTCGCCCTCAAAAATGGAAATGTAAGTCACTGTGTGAAGCTTTTAGCACTCTATTTACAGTTGGTTTTAAATTATTATTAAGTGTATTTTAATGTATAAGTTTTAACCACTTGATACATCTTGTTGCAGGGTTGTTACGACTGGAAATCCTAGGTGGATATTTACAGCTGAGTGGACCTTTTTATAGGTAAGTCTTGCCTCCGCCATCGAGCCTCTGGTAGAGATGAAACCCAAGGTTTAAGGGTTGATTTCTCAGCTTGTTTTTTATTATTATTAGGCCGAATGCAACTTTGGAAGTTATAAGGCGTAAAATCCAGGAGTGAAGGTTTTTTATTAGGGTTTTAGATGTTATTTTAATTGATATCTAGGATACACTACCTATGCTATGTTGTAATTCTCCTCCTTCCCTAGGCAGCTATTCAAGGAATCCTGTAATAGTTAAACCTTCTGCATTTTTGCAGACAAGATAGAATGTAATTTAATATTTTGTTTAAGCTTGAACAATGATATCATGGCTCTTCTGTGCTATGTGAACCCTCCTACTTGAGGTTTGACTTACATGGATGTATGAACATTTTCTTTCTGCCTTGAGCCTTGGGCCGAGGTCTTCTTTAACTGAAATTGTAAGTATGTGAACTGTTCGTAATGTAATATTTCCAGGGGAGTTAAAACTCAACCCTTATGCGCCAAAATGTAGATGTTTAAACTTGGTTGCAAACCGGCTCTGCCATTAATGTAGATAAGTTTGTGATGCACAGTATTATTTGGCGTGGTTAAAATAACTGATACTACGGGGAGTACTATAGACTCGACCCTGTACGCATCTTTGATTCTTTAGATCGCCTTTAATGCATTTATAATTACTGTGGATTATTTGTAAATATTGTATGCAGTTATGTAATTCTGTGATACGAAAAGACCTATCATTTGAATTGTTACACAGTCCGTCGGATTGTAAACACATTATCACATATTAATAATAAATCTGTGTTTTATTTAAGTGATGCCATGGGGAGTATGAGAATGCTCGACCCACGCATGCTTCTCTATCCTTGAAATCTTGTGAAGGAATATGTAAGCGGCTGTGTAAGATGTTGTTGATAACTAAATATATTATTAGGTTAGGGTTTATAAGCATATATTCCAGCATCGAAGGCTAAGAAGATACAAACTCTAGATTAGGGCCTTCGACCCAAACCTAAAGTATATTAAAGGAATAAAAAGGGGGGATCCCGGGATCCATCCCGTGTCTTCGCAAAATTTTGCCGCGATAAGTGCAGAGTTTGGCTTAGTTACTGTAATTTTAATCTGCAATTTCTCGAACCCTATACTTTCTCTTAGGATTTCATTAGTTATTTAATATGCACATGAAACAATTCATCCATAGATATTTGTTTGTTCCTAACTTTAGAAGTTATAAAGCAGTAATTGTTTATTAATACGAATCTTTTTGTTTATCTTATTTGTGGTAAAAGTTCAAACTGTTAATGTTTCTATGCTACTGCAGAATTTAACCGAACTTAATAAAATATAAACAGGATTTACTGAAATGTCGTAAATGTTGTTAGCTTCTCCAATGGATAACTGTTTGAACATCATGTAAAATAGACAGTAATGGAAATAATAAAGCCAATAAATCTGTTCGTGCATTTCATAATTTCATCATGCATTTCACTCTATTCCTCCAACTTAATTTGTAACTCTCGATAGTAGAATACACCATATTTGGATGGAAGGAAAAATACCGAGAGTGTTTTTAAGCATTTATCTATCAACATATAGTTAGATCAACAACATTTAATTTCAGCAGTTAAATATATATTTAAACAGATATAACTCAGAATTAAAATACGAAATGAACCTGTTTAAGTAGGGCTGGCACACATCCAAAAACGACTGTTCCTCCCAACCAACTCCTGTAGCAGTCAATCGATTGGTTCAGAACCCCCAAGCCCATTTACTGAACCACTAGGACGAAGATCCTGGTTAGGATTAGGAGACAATCACTCAAGGTCCTCATCAGTCATATAGACTTGCAACCTTTACTGCCTTCAGCAGTACATCAGACTTCTCTCTGACAACCATTAGTAAGCTACCCACATCGAATTTCCCTTGTGTGCTGAAATTGCTAGAATTTCACAACCAACACAAGGAAAAGTAGAGTAACAATGCTCCCTTCGAATTTTTGTATCCCCGCTTCCTGCCCAATTCGATGCCTTATATAATATTTGCCTAGGTATTTGGTCATTTATTACATTTATTGAGCTAGCTGCTCAGTTCCTCCACCTGGGGAACCTAACCACAATTTTAGGGTAGTTTCCTCCTGCAACATCTAGTAAGTGATTTCAGATGTTGCCATTTGTATCCTTGTCCCCCAACCAATTTCATTCCTCCTAGTTGTTCAGTAAACACTCTTCAATAGTCCCCTTTTGATGAGTGTCTCCACTTTCAATTTATTTAATTAAATAAAATAGCTAATTACAATCATCCTTGACCTCATTGGTCAAAATAAAACACTACAATAAAATTTTATCCAATTTTTTTTTTCTCACAAAAATGTTCTGTTTCTAAGGAGGTTACAAACACCCCCTCTTAAGTCCAACATCGTCCTCGATGTTGCTTAAGTGTCATGCATGTATTCCTAGAACAGAGTTGGATATGCCACCCGCATATCACTTTCCAACTCCCAGGTAGCTTCATCTGGACTAAGGTGCTTCCATTGCACCTTTACCTGTCCAATGGTGCGATTCTGAAGTGTAGTTTCCCTCTTATCCAGGATACAGTTCGGTTCCACCAGAAAATCGCCTTCAGGTTCCACCTATATGTCATTCCAGTTAATCACATGGGAATCATCATGTACATATCTTTTTAATATTGAAATATGAAATATATTGTGAACTTTCAAATTAGGTGGTAAGGCTAGTTGGTACGCCACTGGTCCAACTCTTTCTAAGATCTCAAATGGTCCACAATACCTTGGTGCCAATTTGGCACAGTTTCCTAATTTAAAGGAACTTCTTCGTGGCTTTACCTTTATGAACACATGTTCACCCACCTGGAACTCTTGCAGAGTTCTTTTTAAATCTGCTTGGCTTTTCTGCCTATCTTGGGCAATTTCTAAATTGCTCTGCACCTGTTTCACTGTTAGTTCCATTTCTTTAATCAGTTCTGGTCCTAACATGAGTCTATCAATAGGGTTATTCCAATAAATCGGTGTGTTTCATTTACGACCATACATAACTTCAAAAGGACTCATTTTGGCTAAAGCCTGATAATGATTATTGTAAGCAAACTCAACAAGATGTAAATATTCTTCCCACTTCTTTGGTTGATATTTAACATACATCCTAAGAATATCTTCAAGTACTTGATTAACTTATTCAGTTTTCCCATCCGTCTGCAGATGATAGGATGTACTGAAGTTGAGTTTAGTGTCTAAAATTTTAAACAAGGAAGTCCAAAAATTACCTGTAAATTTAGAGTCTCGGTCAGAAATTATTACCTTTGGTATTCCATGGAGTCGAAATATCTCCTTCATAAAAATATCAACGATATTTGCAGCTTTATAAGTAGTTTTAATAGGTAAGAAATGTGCTTCCTTTGTCAGCTTATCTACCACTACCATTATAGAGTCATTCTGCCTTTGATTTTTTGGTAATCCCATTATGAAATCAATACTAATTATCTCCCATTTCCAATCTGGGATGGGTAAAGGTTGTAACAACCCTGCAGGATGTCGATGTTCCGCTTTAACTTATTGACAATCGATGCATCTTGCTATAAACTCAACAACTTCATTCTTCATACTTGGACAGAAAAATTCCTTTCGTAACATAGTAATGGTCTTTTGATAACCAAGGTGCCCAGAATAGGGACTTTTATGAAGTTCATTTAAAATTAATAATTTTACAACTGGTACATTAGGTACATACAATCTGTCCTTGTACAGAATTAAGCCATTTCCGTTCAAACTGTAATCTGAAATTATATTTTCAGCTTCATTAGCAGCAACTTTTTTAAGCAGTTTTTGATAATTTTCATCAATTTTTATTCCTTCTTTTAACTGGTTTTCTAAGTAGGTTTGATATGTATTTATTGTTGTTATTGAATTCAAATTTGCATTTCTACTCAATGCATCAACAACTTTATTTTCTTTCCCTTTAATATGATGGATCTCAAAATCATACTCGCTTAGGAAAGCTAGCCACCTAGCTTGCCTTGCGTTCAAATTTTGCTGATCTAGCAAATATTTCAACCCCTTGTTATCAGTCATTAAAATAATTTTTTTTCCAATTAGGTGATGACGCCACATTTTTAAGGCATGTATTACAGCTGCCAATTCCAAGTCATAAGTTGCATAATTTTGCTCATGAATTTTTAATTTTCGGGACTCATAAGCTATGGCATGCCCTTCTTGAGTTAAGACTCCACCAAGTCCCTTGTTGCATGCATCAGTGCATATGACAAAGTCCTTATTAGGGTCTGCTATTCTTAAAATAGGTGCAGTTGTTAACAGTCCTTTTAGCTTCTTAAATCTTTCTTCACATTTTTTATCCCATACAAACTTTTTACCGTTTCTTTGTAATGAGGTTATGGGATAAGCGATCCTTGCAAATCCTTCAATGAACTTCCAGTAATCCCCATGAAAGATCGCACATCGCTTACGTCCTTAGGGAAAACCCACTCATTAATTACTTTTATGTTGTTCGGGTTGACTGCAATTCCATCCTTGGAGATTACGTGCCCTAAATAATGTATTTTATCTTTAAAGAAGTCACATTTGCTAAACTTCACATATAGTTGGTGTTCCCTTAAAACTTGCAATATAATTCTTAGATGTTCTTCATGTTCTTTTTGTGTTTTAGAATACACCAAGATATCATCAATAAATACGATTACAAACTTGTTTAAGTAATTATGTAGAACTTTATTCATTAAGCACATAAAAACAACAGGTGCATTCGTTAGCCCGAAGGGCATGACCACGAACTCGTAATGCCCATAGCAAGTTTGGAATGCAGTCTTAAAGATGTCCTTATCTCTAATCCGTACTTGATGGTATCCTGATCTTAAATCAATTTTAGAAAACACCGTTGCCCCTTGTACCTTATCAAAAAGATCGTCTATGCGAGGTAACGGATAACGATCTTTAATTGTCATTTTATCTAGTTGACGGTAATCGATGCACAACCGCAACGTACCATCTTTCTTTTTAACAAAAATTACCGGTGCGCCCCAAGGGGACACACTGGGTCTGATATAGTTTTTATCAATTAGTTCTTTTAGTTGTTCCTTAAGTTCATTTAACTCCAAGATGCTCATCTTGTATGGAGCCTTAGAATTTGGTACCGCCCCGAGTACTAAATCTATTGTGAAATCTAGATCCCTCTTCGGAGGTGGATCTCTTCCGGAAATACATCCATAAATTCTTTTAAAACGGGTATTTCTTCCAACTTAATTTTATTTTCATTAGATGTTTGTTCAGTATTAATTACGCTTGCAGCAAACATCCTACAACCCTTTTGAATAGCTTTCTTCAATTGCAAGGCAGAAATTGTCCTAATAGATACCTTCCTAGGCACTCCTTTTATTGTAACAATTTCTCCTTTAGTATCTAAGCAATTAAATGATTTTTCAAAACAGTATAACATAACTTTATGCTTTTCTAACCAATCCATACCAATTAGAATGTCGTAGGAGCCTAAAGGTAAAACATTAAGGCCTACCCGAGTTTTAAATTGACCCATAAATAAATCACAGTTTTTAACAAAACTTACTACTTTTCTTTTAGTCTCGGTTGCTATCTGGACTAACCATGATTTTTCATACTTATCAACAGGCAGTTTACATTTTTCTACAACAGTAGTTGAAATATAGCTTAAAATTGCTCCAGGGTCAATAAGAATAGTAATAGGCTGGTAAAAAATCATACCTCCTACTTCGACCATAGATGTCTGTTATCGGACAATCCACTCGAGCGGATGCAAGCAGGATCTCCCTATCTCAATGTGAGTCTAGAAAAAATAGAACAGACTACAAATGCATCTCCTAGATCTACTTAAGGATCGAGTACTAGATGTCTTACCTTTTACTTCGCAATCCTTTCTCCCGAATGCTGCTCCACGTCTCACGTCCGTCAGATCCAAGCTGCAAGACCTGTCAAGACAAAGAAACGAGAGAAACCAATAAAAGACATCTATACAATAAGCAATCTAAGTAAACAGTTAAGTAGGTAAACTACTCAATATCATTACACACATGAACAATATTGGTGGAAAGCATTTGTATTACTGCAAATAGAGGAGTACATGATAGAGATATAGAACTACAACCAAGACTTAACGCAGTAGCCCTTCTCTGACCAAGCCAATTTCCATAACCTTCCAAGGAAGTATGAGTTCTCCAATAGGTGAATGGAGGTGTCTTAAGAGTGATTTCACCAGCATGTAGATACCATAGTCTTCCTCCCTTTGGAATGGGAGTGAGGTTCACTTATATAGGACTAAGTGGATAGGGTATGGATAGGATAGGTTGAGAGATGGTAGGAGAGAGATAGGGGATCCTCCCAAAGAGTTAGGGGTCGAGTACCAGCTCCCCTAGAGGCCAGGGATAAGCCCCTAAGTGAGAAAGTTTCGAGAAGGACCTTGAAGAAGCTATTTTTTCCCATTAACTGACCTCGTCGCACCCTGTAGTGGAGCAAGCTGCGACGTCACATGTTGCTAGTGTGCAACGTGCGATGACCTCTCAAAAGATTGCAAAACTGAGTGCAAATCCTCCTAGATGATTACTTAGTCAAGGTACTTTTAGGGGTGTATTGACTGAATCTTATAATGAGTAGATTTTGGGTGTATCAGAATGCCCCCTAAAGCATGAAGTTGTTTGAAGATAAACAGGTGAAGTGCTTTGATAGAAGTAATAGCAATAGACTTGTCGAGAGAAGGACACTGTTGCAGTAAAACTGAATTTGAACTGACAATCTCATATAAAGTACAACATGGATGCCAACATTGCAGATCCATGGTAGTAGTGACCGACTGAACACAATCATGGCTACTAGACACAAGTGTAGATCCATGATGAGATGATAACACAACCACGGCCAATACAAAAGTGGATCTGTGTAATATGACTCAATACAAACTCCATCGCAACCTAGGTAAAATATGACTCCCCAGGGTCTTCAAGCTGAACCCGCAATGATACGAATCTATCCATGTGATTACAAATGTCTTGACGTTGAACATGGTAGAAACCACTTGTCTACCGGCCATTGATGTAAACCGTTAACAAGTGCGAGGGAGATCACCATTGATGTCAATGATTCCCAAGGTATCACAGTACATATCATCAAGCGTGAATAAATGATTTGAAGTCGAATGCAAGATGAAATATTTCAATCAAGAGTCAATGATATAAACTCATGATGAAAGCAAGGTAACCTGCCATTGAGGCATGCAGGGCCAAGGTACTTGACTGGTTTCTAGATTCAATCCTCGGATGATGTGTCGAAGTCGACAAGGATGAATCCGTCGAAGGAGGGCCATGATGAATCCCCCATCAATCGACACGAAACACGACAAAAGATGTGTAGAGTGGATCGGATGGTACAGTAACATGTGAGACTGACTCAAAGTAACAATGGCATGACAACATGTGTACTGACTGTAGATGATAAATGATGAACATGTTCTTGAACATGGGCATGGCATGACTTGGCAGTATTGACATAATGAGAATGACGCAGAATTCTAAGGCAACTGATAATGGAAGCTTTCTCCGAATGACTCAGAGGAGTAACAGGACTCAGAAAGTAAGCAGGGACTCATAGACAAACAAATGACCCAAGTATCGTATGCAAATGCAAATGAGTGCCATGTTCAAGAATGACTATATACTGCCACTAAGGTATGTAACACAAATGCTTTCCTTTTTCCCCATCATGAATGATGAGTACCTCATGTGTTTTTTATGAGCTTGATGAGGGTAACCAGATGCTTGGTATAGCTCATCTCATAGATAAGTCCAATCCCAAATATTTTCCGAACCTGGGATAGGAGGGGTTCGTCCCATGACGGGCCCTTCAATGTGAAAATTTTAAAATTTTAATGAGTCCATAGAAGGTAAACTCGGTCATCATTTCATGTTTAGAGAGTCTAAAAAGAACTAAAGAAGACTCCAACAGTCCTTTTTCGTAAAGTTAGCCTCATCGCCCGAAAAAGGGTAAAACAACGTGGGAGAGGACTCTTCCAGTCATGATTGGCTGGAGTATTCCTTTTTCGTAATTAGTGCCTCCTGGTCCGAAAAAGGGGTAAACTATCACCAGGAAGACAACCGTTCAAATACTTTAACAAGCGTGAACGCGACAAGTTCACTTGGCAATTTTTTCATTTTTCGAGAGCCTGAAAAGAGCTTAATGGTAGACTTCGGGGGGTGTCCTTTTCCATGGAAGTTTAACGTGCCCATAAAAATGATAAATCATGACTCGGTACTTGTTCTCATAGTTCCGTGAGTACGAGAACAAACAAAGAGTAAACTCATCATCACGCAATAATTACAGACTAACTGTTGCAAAAATAACGACAAAACGTTCAAGGGAGTGTTCATACCTGCGATGACCGTTGGGATACGAGAAACGACACAAAAGACCACTTACAACTCCTACACACTAGAGAATGTGTCAAATAGCCTCAAATATGACAAAAATGGTCAAAAACTATGATAAATGGCCCAAGAGCATCAAAATATTTGAAAAGGAATATTCCATTCTATTTATAAATAGAAAAATGGGCCAAAATAGATTTCATTGTTTCAATTGCCAATTTGGGAGGAGAAGTACCAATTTGGAGCCAAAAATTCCTTTGCCGATTCTGGGAGCTACAATCCGCCATTTCACCAACCGTCCGGAACAGGGCAAGATGAGTGCGCTTCTTCGTATGGAAGTGTTGGCAAGGAGGACATTTTTTTACGGCCTCAATACAATCTTTGAAGATAGTAGGCCAAAAATATCCTGCAAGCAAAATCTTCTGGGCTGTAGCCATTCCAGAGAGGTGACCGCCACATGCCCCAGCGTGACAGTCATTCAGAACGCATTTAGCCTCATCGCGAGTGAGACAACGTCGAAGAATTGAATCAAGGCCACGACGATACAAAGTATCATTGATGATTAAATAATACTTTGCATGGTGACGTATCTTACGACGGTCGTCGCGAGAAAGTTGAGGGTTGAAGCGTTGGGTTTGAAGATACAATGAGATATCTCCATACCAGGGGTCGGTTGTACTGATGAGAAACAATGATTCATCTGGAAAGGAGTCATTGTGCTCAAATTCTGCATCAGGACGGGGAAGGTCACAAATCAGCTCAGCAAACACCAAAGACTTCTTTGACTTGGCTTTCTCGAAAAGAAGATCAAATTGTTGCAGTATCATGATCCAGCGTGAATACTTTCCCCCAAGCACCTGACATGTCAATACGTGGTACATGGGGTTCGAGTCGACGATGATAGTGGTGGTGTGGAGCAAGATGTAGTGCCAAAACTTCTGGACGGCGATGACCGCCGCGAATGCAAGTTTTTTGACATGTGAATATCTAGTTTCAGCATCGGCCAGACCCTTACTTGCATAGTATATTACATGTTCCTGGGCATTTTGATCCTCCTGCACCAAAACCATGGCGATAGTGGTAGCAGAAGCGGCGAGATATAAGATGTAATCTTGATAATAATTAGGCGGTTGGAGGACGGGGGCATGCGTGATGGCATATTTGATACTATCAAAGTATTTTTGAGCTCGGTCGTCCCAAATGAATGGGACGTCCTTCTTGAGCAGTCTCATGTACCCCTTAGTCTTCTCCGCGAAGATGCAAACAAAACGTCTTAAATAAGTTGCCTTCCCTTGGATACTTTGAAGTTCCGTCACATCAGTCGGGGGTGGTAGGTTGATGATGGCCTCCACCTTTAAGGGATCAATGCGGATCCCATCCTTCGAAACGATAAATCCTAAGAGGCGGTCGGAATCGACGTAAAAGATACACTTATGAGGATTCAGACGGATATTATACCATCTACATTTGAGAAAAATGGCCGTCAGATGCTCAATGTGGAACTCATGCTGCTTTGAATGAGCAGGGAGATCATCCAGGTAAGGTTCCACAAAGTCCTTAATATCGTGGAAGGCGTACGACATAGCCCGCTGAAATGTGGCACCAACATTTTTAAGGCCAAACGGGAGTTTGCGTTATGCAAACATTCCCCATGGGAAGATGAAATCCATCTTATGTTGGTTGGCTGGGTTGATCTCAATCTGGTTGTAACCAGAAAATCCATCTATAAATGAGAAGATGACACTTCCAGCACAATTGTCGATGATCTAGTCGATGAAGGGGGTCGGCTAATTGTCTTTTGGACAAGCCCGGTTAAGGTCCCGATAATCAACACAGACGCGAATGGTGCCCTGCTTTTTGTTCACAAGAACGACGTTTGAGACCCAATCCGTCAATGGGATAGGATAGATAAAACCAGCCTTTAAGAGCTTTTCAATTTCTGCCTTAATTGCCGCAGTCTTCTGGGGTGTACCGGTCGCAACTTTTGGCGTACAGGTTTGATGTCGGTATAGGTTTTTATTTTGTGAGAAACAATTGTGGGGTCTATCCCAGGCATCTCCTCATAGGACCAAGCAAATACATCTCGAAATTGATTGAATAAGGCCGTGCCAGCAGCTATTTCTTCAGGAGAACACTTTTGTCCTATGCGAATGTGTTCCACTATACCAGGTTTCACCGAGATGTCTACCGGGATGGTTGGCTCAACATTGGCCAAGTTTCCCTTTGTGTCCGTAAGACATGTAAGAATGGGTGAATGAGGGGACGGGTAGATATTTGGTGAAAAAAGGGTGTGAATGTTGTCCTCTATGTATTCCAAAGGTGGAAGAAAAGATGACCTATGATGGAGATCATCCCATGGACTGTCATCAATATTCATTACTTCCATGATGGACTCTTCTAAATGAAAAGTCCGAAGTAAGAGATCAGGTAAAGAGGATGTCGTCGTAGAGAATAGGAAGGAGAGGCCATGGATGAATGGTCCTCCGATGCTGTTTGGATAGCCTCGTAGATACGTTCAGCGGGTGAAAGAGGAATTATGTCTCCAAACAGGTGTATTGTGGCTTCGTCTGGTACAATCCAAGCATCGTTGGAGTGAGATGAAATCTCGGTGGAGACCATGTGCACCGTAGAAACATGATTAGGGGGGTCTGCGGCTGGAAAAACGACCATGAGAGATGAATCTTTCAACAAGCCAACCCCTACACTCTCATACTGTTTTGACATCTATCTAAAGAAAGGAACGTGGTCACCAGGATGAGTAGTGGCGTCTGGTGTACAAAAGTCTAATTGGTTGATAGTAACAATCTGTCCTTGGTGGGGGAATTGTATTATGCAGAAGACTGAAGAGACTACCGACTACATGGTGTAAAACCAATTGCGACCAAGCAAGAGATTATAATCTATTGGGTCAGAGACCACTTCCACATTAATGGTTACGGTCTTTCCGCCCAACTCAACTGCAATAGCTTGTAAGAGCCCATGAGGTTGAAAGTCACGCCCATCGAATGCTTTCAACATGGTAGGAGAACGATTCAATTCGGGGGAGCCAATGGCTCTCCAACAGGCGATGGACATGACAGAAGTGGAGGCGCCTTCGTCCAAAAGGGTATGATGGACAATCTTCCCAACAATGTTCACAGAAACTTGGAATGCGAGCTAGTGTGAGAGCCTCGACTTAAAGTTGTCGAGCCGGAACATGATGGTATTCGAGGAATCCGGGTTGACTGCACCGATGGTTGCAAGGATAGTTTTGAGTTGATTAGGACAATTCTGCAAAACTTCCAGGGTAGACATGGCGCAAGGAGCTTGGGCCAAGTCTTCTACAATATTGTAATTTTGTGCCGCTCGGGCGTTAGGATTGAAAACAACTTTTCAAATCGTACTTTTGGGAAGACGCAATATCGAGTCCAAAGATGGTTTCTCAATGGTAAGAGAAGTTGATGGCACAGTGACATCGGACTTTTTCAGCATTACTTCCAGTGGATTCCTTCGAAGGGACCGGTTCGTAAGATCGCGAGCGAGTATTCAAATTGATTGTCTCGTTACGCAACATGAGAACATGCACAGTACTGGATGGTTCCCCCTGGGATGGGGGGGTTTGAGAAATCATTTGTTGGTTCTGAGTAGGAAACGGATCGTTGAAGACTGCGGGAGTTGGTTTACCCCTAAGAAACTTTTGTACTTCGTCTCTATGGGGACATTCTTTGGAGAAATGGTCATCTCCACACAATAAACAAGGATACTTTAGTTTCCGTTTCTGCTTGGTATCGTCAAGAGTGCTCTTTGGTTCCTGCTGGGCGGAAGACTTTTTGGGTTTCCCCTTGTTCTTCTTTTTACCACCGGACTTTTGAGATGAAGTTGATTGGATAGAATTCACCTCTTTAGTTACAGCAGGAGCGGGTGACTTGGTGGTGTTGTGGCCAGCCAGAGTCGGGTTGGATGATCCAACAGTGCTAGCAGCAGGCTGGGTGTTAAGGGAACCAATGATTCCATCAGTTTGGAGACCCTTATGTGGTTTCACAGGGTCATTAACATCACGGGGTGCGTCAGGTAGAATATCAAACAAAGTGTCGTATTTCGTAGACTAGGTCTAGCACATGGGCACTCGCGATGGCTTGTTCTTCAGTGACATCACCTCACATAGCAACATCTCTTGCTATGGTAGGGATGAGGGATTTTGTGAACCAGTCTGCTAGGAGCTGATCTAGAATGGGAGCTTTAATGAGACGTCGTCTCCTTCGCCACTCGTGGATATGATCTGAAATGTGAGTGGTGGTATTCTGACGGAGCGAGGTTAAAAGCTCGGTACCAGTCTCATACCGTATGGGTAACTGGAAATGTGTCAAAAATTTCATGTGAAAGAGAACCAGAATTAGGAAAAGAGTGTGGTGGCAACTCAATGTACCGCTTGGCAGCCGAATCGGTGAGAGTCCTTTGAAACAATCTAAGACGAATTGAATCGTCCATTAAGGAATTAGATGAACACCATAAGTGGTATGTCATCACGTGGTTTTTAGGGTCTTCACCCGGCTTGCCGTCAAACTTGGGGATATCAGACGGAAGTTTCACCGGAATCGGTGGCTAGTTAGATTCGTGGTAAATAGGATCATTTGTTAAACGGGATAGGTCAGGCAGGTCCAAAGTAGCCAGGAAGGGCAGCTGTGGGTTAGTCTGTGCCTATTGATAATATGGATAAGGCATGTAAGGACCAAATTGACCGTAAGGTGTACCAGGAGGGAACTGACCGTAGGGGGGCGTGCCACCCAGACCGTAAGGGGGTCTTCCACCATAAGGTGGTCCATTCCAATAAGGTGGGGGTCCACCTCCACCTCCGGGAGGGGGTGGGGGTCCACCTCCACCTCCAGGAGGGGGTGGAGGTCCACTGCCACCACCGAGAGGAGGTGGGGGTCCATAACCGTAATGAGGTGGCCCACCACCGCCTACGCCTAAAGGGGGTGGTGGAACACTTCAATCGCCAGAAGGATGGGGCCCCCAACCACCTCTACCGCTGGAAGGGTGAGGGTCTCCACCACCACCACCACCACCACCATAGTAATTAGGTCCTCCACCGCCTCCGCCTGGAGGGGGTGGTGGACCACCACCGCCACCCGAAGGGAAATGTCCTCCTCCACCATGATAGGGTGGTCTGCCGCCACCTTCGCCAGGAGGGGGTGGTGGACCATTCCCGCCACCGCTGCAAGGGTGAGGGATGTTGTAGGTAAAATGAGGTGGGCCTCCACCAAGGTTAGGTGGGGGCCTGCTGCCTCCAGCAGGAGGTGGGGGAGGGCCGATCGGGGGTGGTGGTACTTAAGGGATAGTTGGTTGGGGTCTTTGTTGCAACATAGGTTGTTGTCCCCATAGAGTGTATGGATTCCCGGGGTAAGGTATCCCGTATGGTGCATTTCCAGGATTAGGTTGGCCCAGCACAGGGTTAATAGAACCTGGATACGCTTGACTCCATGAGGGTTGAGTTACATTTGACGGCCCCCCAACATGAGATAATCCCGTGGTGGACGGTCTAGCGGGTTGGGAAGGTCCAATGGAAGGTTTGTTGGGGATTCCACTACCTACGTTCTAGTTAGGAAACGGGGGTTTCCCCCCAGCCACAACAGGTTGACCACTATTGAAAGGTTGAACCAACATAGGTTGTTGATTAGCTACTGTAGTAATAACATTACCAATAAGATAATCCAGAGGGATCGAGTATCCTCCCCTCGAATTTTGGGGTGGGGGAGGAACTGGCAAAGTAACTGTGGTAGTGACAGGTGTGTTGGACTGTTGTCCTTCCACCGGTTGGTTCACTTGAGGTGCAGGATTGGACTCTTGCGAGGGTTGACCAGTCTTATTAGTGGTCTCGTGGCGGGGTTGTTCCGATGATCCAAAAGATATCAGATGATCAACGATGTTTCAGTCGTCAAACCTTAACTGGAAATGTCTATTTTGAAACTCTCCAGAGCGTTGCTCGAGACTCTGTCTTCGAAGTTCATCACCCTTAAGACATAAAAGTTCCAAATGTTCGCGGATAGGTCCAAAAAATTCGACGGGGTCAGGCCCGTAGTAGGGTCTAGAGGGTTCTGGAGTAGTCCAGTTAAGTGGAGATGAGATGGCAAAATGAGCCACTGGGTGGTCTGCAGAAGATGTCCAGTAAGTTGTTGAAGGACCAATAGCTGCAGTAGGGTCGTCCCAGGGTTGGCTTATCCAGTCCAACGATCCAGGTTCTCCCGGTAAAATGAGAGAAAGATCTCGTGAAGTGGGGGTGTGTGCCTCTTCACCCTACGGGGGATGAGAGGCAGGTGAATCTGGTGGAAAAAAAAGTCCTCCAACATTCAAAGTGGGGTTCTCCACTTCAGTAACTATGACTGCGTTACACTGATCCATTCTTACCCTCAAAATAACCTCCGAATTAAGGGGATATTTGGGTGATAAGTTTAAGATCCTACGGGACCTTCTCCAGGGAAAATCCGCCAGAGTATCAGGAAAATTAGCCAGGAAGGCCGAAACAACGTTTCTCCTAAAGGTATGCTAAAAGAAAAGCAGTCTAGAAAACCCTACTAAAACTAAGGCAACAAGCAAACTTATGTGACAGAGTGGATTCAAAAGTCTGGAACCTCACGGGATTATCAAGACATTGCAAACTGCGATATACTGCAGGGTCCAACAATATGATGCGATAAGGAGGATTGTGACTGTACCCTTTCCTGCATACCCGATTACTTGGACAGTACGTGCGTGCTAATCTCCCCGAGTGCTATTCTCAGTGTATTGCTTTTCCAAGACGTCCAAATGGTTAACTCGGTTGGTTTCAGGAATCCTAATGGTGTCTCCCGATATACACAAGGTACGTGGGAGCTCAAATCCGTAGTGGTGTTGTCTAATGCACAACCTTTCGGCAAGAGACCTTCCGATATACTTGTCGAGTACGTGATACACCCTTCGATATACACCAAGTACGGATTATGGTACTTGGTGGGTACGTGAAGGAGCTCGATATACCGATGTACGTGGAAGACTACAATACCCCCGGGATACAATGCTGGAAAATAACGACAACTGCCACACTTAATGACACCGGAACACGTCTCTAACTTACACACAAGCTGCTAAAATTTTTACCTAGTTCTACCGTTAATTTTATCTTGGACAGTTAGGTGAATGCATGAGGTGAGTACATAATCGGAAGCATAATATAAGCCCTAGCTACATGCATGAAATATTCTTTTCTTTCAATGAATTCTAGCTATGGAAAGGAGAAAGCTTTTTCCAATGGTATTGCCAAAACAAACTCAATGCAACACAATTCCCAATTCAAACAAATTTGACTATGAAAGTATTCTTTTCCTTTTCAACGAAACGCAAAAGTACACAACACTACTAAACCAAATCAAAACAACTTTTTTCTTTTCTTTTTCTTTTCAAATCAAAATGACACTAAGTAATGAAAAGAGAGGATTCTGAAATGGAATATGCAAGTTTTTCAATTTCACTTTCAATGATCTAAAAGCAACAAGAATTAAAAATGCATCTATCTTTCCTTAGCATGGAATTAATCTTGCAAAAATCGAAGCGTTCTTTGAGCCTTTCAAGAAAATGAGTGATTCATAATTCGAGAAAAACACAATAGATCATACATTCATTCAACTTTTCCAAAACATAAACGAGAATTTTCCAATGCACAACAATCTTTCTTCAATAAGTTTTTGAGAAACAATGGGAAGGAAGCACTTTTAATCTTTCGATGGATGCATCAAAGCAATAATTTGACAACAACTCTACTTTCATATCTAAATGACCGAAAAGAAAACACTAGCTGTAGCACTCAGTACTCAGAAAACTCAAGAAAAGACAAGCACTCAGTCAGCTGAAAACGCATAAGACTCAAAATCAAACAATAGCAAGCAAACCAAGCAAGCAAAGCTCAAACAAATGTAAATGAGGTCTGGAAGTTGATCCAATGCAATGATCAGATCAGGGATGGAAGGAAGGGAATGTGAGAGTGAACGGATGAAGGTGTAGGAGACAAAAGTGTCCACCACTACCGACTCTCAAAATTGTCCAAGACGGAACCCAAAGTCAATCCAAATGAAACCAAACTCTCAACACACAAATCATAAATGGGGTCTCTGGCTGGATCTTGCAGCACAGAGGGAGTTCATACATCAGACCAAAGTTCAAACTGTCAAATGAGGGAAGGGATGCCTGTATGCCAACTTTTGACAGATCGACACATTCTGCGCTTGTACACAGTGCGATGTCGCAGGTTGTTCACACGGGAAGTGCGACGATGTTGCAATTTACCAATGCAAAGGATGCGACGAGTATCCACCAGGTAAAGAACAGAGACTCAGAATGACACAATGTCGCTTTGTTTCCACTACACAGGTGCGACAGGCGAGGTCTAGGTTAAAAAATGAATCATATCTCTCAACCATGAACCAAAAACAGGCTTGAAAATGAGTTGTATAAACTCAAAGGAAGCAAATCAGAGTCTTCAATGCGAAGATCTGATAGTGAAATCAACCTCAAGAAGAAAATGGCAAAAAATAAAAAAAGGCTTGTGTCAAGTAATCAACTGAAAATGACTCTCAAATTAATGACCACTAAACAAGACAAACACCACTCCCTAGTATGGTCACCAGATTTGTTATTGGACAATCCACTCGAGCGGACACGAGCAGGATCTCCCTAGCTCAATGTGAGTCTAGAACAAATAGAACAGACTACAAATGCATCTCCTAGATCTACTTAAGGATCGAGTACTAGATGTCTTACCTTTTACTTCGCAATCCTTTCTCCCAAATGCTGCTCCACATCTCACGGTCATCAGATCCAAGTTGCAATACCTGTCAAGACAAAGAAACGAGAGAAACCAGTAAAAGACATCTATACAATAAGCAATTTAAGTAAATAGTTAAGCAGGTAAACTACTCAATATCATTACACACACGAACAATATAGGTGGAAAGCATTTGTATTACTACAAATAGAGAAGTACATGATAGAGATATAGAACTACAACCAATACTTAACGCAGTAGCCCTTCTCCGACCAAGCCAATTGCCATAACCTTCCAAGGAAGTATGAGTTCTCCAATAGGTGAATGGAGGTGTCTTAAGAGTGATTTCACCAGCATGTAGATACCATAGTCTTCCTCCCTTTGGAATGGGAGTGAGGTTCACTTATATAGGACTAAGTGGATAGGGTATGGATAGGATAGGTTGAGAGATGGTAGGAGAGAGATAGAGGATCCTCCCAAAGAGTTAGGGGTCGAGTACCAGCTCCCCTAGACGTCGGGGATAAGCCCCTAAAAGAGCAAGTTTCGAGAAGGACCTCGAAGAAGCTATTTTTTCCCATTAACTGACCTCGTTGCACCCTGCAGTGGAGCAAGCTGTGACGTCGCATGTTGCTGGTGTGCAACCTGCGTCGACCTCTCAAAAGATTGTAGAACTGAGTGCAAATCCTCCCAAATGATTACTTAGTCAAGGTACTTTTAGGGGTGTATACACTGAATCTTATGATGAGTAGATTTTGGGTGTAACAATGTTTGATGGTCAGTTGATGGTTCTCCAATGATGCATTAATCATGTGCACTTCATTGGCTATATCTGCAATTGTTGGTTCTTCCTGTACTGTATGTATCTTGCCGATATTTCCCTTCCTATTTGGACAATTGTTCGCATAATGGGGCCCTTGACAGTTCCAACACTTTACGGCAGGTTTCTGTTCATCAGTTCTTATTGGTATATTAGTGTGTTCTTTAATCTTTACTGCTGGTATAGTTAATGGAAATTCGATTTTACATTAGAAAAACCTTGCTGAAAATCTGGTTTGGCTGTAGAATATTTCTGTGAGTTATTCCCCTTAAAGTTTGACTTCCGGAAATTAGTGAACTTACGAAAATTTCCAGGTTTCTTAGTGTTGTTAAAGTTTTTCTGCCATTGTTCAAAATTATTAACTTTCTTACCTTTCCAGTTCGTAAACTTTTCCTTCTTTTTATCTTGGTCATAACAGAAATTTGCTTTTTTCATCGTTTCTTCCAAGCTTTTAGGGTTATCATATTCGATCCTTTCTTTAATATGATATGGTAGACAAGTTAGGAATCTTTGAATTTTTTGTTTCTCCTCCACGATATAAGGTACATATCGTAATAGGCTGAGAAACTTACTGCTTAATTCCTTCATACACATAGAACCCAGTTTTAAATCATAGAATTCTTTAGCTTTTTCTTCGAAATATTGTTCAGCTAAGAATTTATTTTTAAAATATCGTTTAAAAGTATTCGAAGTTACGTTTTTCTCTTTTAAACTTTTTACCTTTTTGACATCTTTCCACCAGATGTCAGCCTTCCTGTTAAGTTATAGATAGCCATCTTGGCTTTGAGTTTGTTAGAGTAATCATAGATTTGAAAGTACTTTTTCATCCCCAACAACCATGCCTCCGCTTCTTCACCCTTCTCAACTTCTCCATTAAATGTTGGGGGTTTAATTTTCTTGAATTCACACGAAATTTCCTCATAAGGTTTATTTTTCTTCTTTTTACGTCTATAATTATGTTCATTACTATCAGTAGAGTATTTGTACCTTCTCCTTCTTCTTGGATTAATTTCACTATCGGAAGAGGGGAAACTTTCCTCATCCGATGAGTTTACTTTTCTGTCTTTATACTTAGAAGTTTTATCTTCAGCATCAATTTTAGGTTCGTTCCTAAAATTTTGTTCTTCATTAGTTATTTTACTCATCAATAGTTGATTCAACTTTTCCTAAGATTTAATAATTCGTTCATTTTCAAGTTTTACTTGTTGTAATTCAGTTTTCAGTTCCCTTACTGTTTTTAACAGCTCTGTAGGGTTATCATTGTTCATTTCAACCCATATATTATCTTCATTAAGGAAACCATGGCCACGGGGTGGCCCCATCTCAACATATGCCTCTTCTCCGTCCATTTCATGTTAAGAACAAGCAGTTTGAATGGGTTGGACATAGAAAAACAATTACAATGAGTTAGTATTTATATTGGATTTGCGTGATTAAGCCTCATTTTTGGGCGAGTGTCTGAACCTTGGCTCTGATACCACTTGTAACACCTCCAATTAGGTAAAAAAATCATAATTTTTTTTTCTAGACATACTTCTCAGCATATTTATACAGCTTATTAACATGTAGATGTGCATTCTGTTTGTTTATCAGCTGGAAGAATAAAGGTTCTCTTCTCTACTGTAAAGGCTCTTAGCAGAGGATCAGAGACTTAGCGAAAAGCTAATGTTGCTATGTTTTTCTTGCACAGGTTTTACATTAACTTCCAGTGCAGGTAAAGATTTTGGTATTACTTGGATTACTTACTACGTGTAGTTGTATCCTAAAGCTGTTAGTAAGTTTAAACACAGGTTAACTCCATATTTTTATATTGTGTATTTTTCATCACAATCCTATGTATAGCACTACCCTTTTTGGTTATATATATATATATATATATATATATTAACCACCTTTGTTTACTATGAAACCTAATGCAATTATCACACGTACTACTAAAGACCATATACTTATATGATCAAGGCGATTATAACTTTGTTAAAGCTTCCAAGGTTGTAAGGATTTATAATATTATAGCATAGGTTCTATCAAACCTTACACACACGCTTTGCACATAAAAATAACTCCATTGAAATCGATGGATACCTTTAATCAAAGGTATACGAGTTTATATTGATCCTAACCATATAACATTTGTTCCATATATATATATATATATATATATATATATATATATATATATATATATATATATATATATATATATATATATATATATATATATATATATATATATCTTAGATTACATATATGTTTTTACATGCACGATATTCTTACCGTATACAAATTGAATCCCTTGGTTAACGTCTATATAACATGATTTGCATTCAAAATTTGTTTGAACTCACGCTATGACTACGCCATGCTGCAGGTTAAACCTAGTCTGGGTGAACTAAATGCTTGACAATTGTTTGCACTTGGCATTTAAGGCCTAGTAATAAATTTATGGATACGATGGCTGAACCCATTATACCATGCAGGTGATATTCACGTGGTTATGGATGAGGTGGCTTGGTATGGTGATGCCATGGTGATCCACGCTAGCCTCTACATAAGTTAAGTTGATGATGAGTTGACTCATCAGCCCAAAAATGAATTTGGGGATTTGCAAGTTGTGCAGCCCGAGGATTGCAGTTAAGAACTTATATTACCCTGTCTGTACCTATGGTTAAGATGGACCTCGTTAGATCGCCATCTGTCCTCCTCAAATCTGGAAAACCCTAACGGGCCTTGATACTTCTTGAAAGGTGCAGTTACGCTGTCTTTCTACAATTGCATCACTCTGCATTTTTGCTCTGGTTTGCTTGGTCAGTTCGGCCTTCGGCCCTAACACTGTTCTTCGGCTCTGTCACTAGCTTTACAATTGGGTGACGAAGAAGGAAGGAAGGCGTCTTTCGCCCTCAACAATGGAAATATAAGTCACTGTGTGAAGCTTTTAGCACTCTATTTACAGTTGGTTTTAAATTATTATTAAGTGTATTTTAATGTATAAGTTTTAACCACTTGATACATCTTGTTGCAGGGTTGTTACGATTGGAAATCCTAGGTGGAGATTTACAGCTGAGTGGACCTTTTTATAGGTAAGTCCTACATCCACCATCGAGCCTCTGGTAGAGATGAAACCCAAGGTTTAAGGGTTGATTGCTCAGCTTGTTTTCGATTGTTATTAGGCCGAATGTAACTTTGGAAGTTGTAAGGCGTAAAATCCAGGAGTGAAGGTTTTTTATTAGGGTTTTAACTGTTATTTTAATTGATAGCTAGGATACACTACCTGTGCTATGTTGTAATTCTCCTCGTGCCCTAGGCATCTATTTAAGGAATCCTGTAACAGTTAAACCTTCTGCATTTTTGCAGAGAAGATATAATGTAATTTAATATTTTGTTTAAGCTTGAACAGTGATATTATGGCTCTTCTGTGCTATGTGAACCCTCCTAATTGATGTTCGATTTACATGGATGTATGAACATTTTCTTTCCACCTTGAGCCTCGTGCCGAGGTCTTCTTTAACTGAAATTGTAAGTATGTGAACTGTTCGTAATTTAATATTTCCAGGGGAGTTAAAACTCAACCCTTATGCAGCAAAATGTAGATGTTTAAACTTGGTTACAAACCAGCTCTACCATTAATGTAGATAAGGTTGTGATGAAAAGTATTATTTAGCGTGGTTAAAATAACTAATACTACGGGGAGTACTACAGTCTCGACCCTGTACACATATTTGATTCTTTATATCGCCTTTAATGCATTTATAATTACTGTGGATTATTTGTAAATACTGTATGCAGTTATGTAATTCTGTGATATGAAAAGACCTATCATTTGACTTGTTACACAGTCCGTCGGATTGTAAACACATTATCACATATTAATAATAAATCTGTGTTTTATTTAAGCGATGCCATGGGGAGTATGCGAATGCTCGACCCACGCATGCTTCTCTATCCTTGAAATATTGTGAAGGAATATGTAAGCGGCTATGTAAGATTTTGTTGATAACTAAATATATTATTAGGTTAGGGTTTATAAGCATATATTCCAGCATCGAAGGCTGAGAAGATACGGCCTCTAGATTAGGGCCTTCGACCCAAACCTAAAGTACATTAAAGGAATAAAAAGGGGGGCTCCCCGGGATCCATCCCATGTCTTCGCAAACTTTTGCCGCGATAAGTGCAGAGTTTGGCTTAGTTACGGTAATTTTAATCTACAATTTCTCGAACCCTATACTTTCTCTTAGGATTTCATTAGTTATTTAATATGCACATGAAACAATTCATCCATAGAGATTTGTTTGTTCCTAACTTTAGAAGTTATAAAGCAGTAATTGTTTATTAATACGAATCTTTTCGTTTATCTTATTTGTGGTAAAAGTTCAGACTGTTAATGTTTCTATGCTACTGCAGAATTTAACTGAACTTAATAAAATATAAATAGGATTTACTGAAATGTCGTAAATCCTGTTAGCTTCTCCAATGGATAACTGTTTGAACATCATGTAAAATAGACAGTTATGGAAATAATAAAGCCAATAAATCTGTTCGTGCATTTCATAATTTCATCATGCATTTCACTCTATTCCTCCGACTTAATTTGTAACTCTCTATACTAGAATACACCATCTTTGGATGGAAGGAAAAATACCGAGAGTGTTTTTAAGCATTTATCTATCAGCACATAGTTAGATCAACAACATTTAATTTCAGCAGTTAAATAGATATTTAAACAGATATAACTCAGAATTAAAATAAGAAATGAACATGTTTAAGTAGGGCTGGCACACATCCAAAAACGACTGTTCCTCCCAACCAACTCCTGTAGCAGTCAATCGATTGCTTCAGAACCCCCAAGCCCGTTTACTGAACCACTAGGATGAAGATCCTGGTTAGGATTAGGAGACAATCACTCAAGGTCCTCAGCAGTCATACAGACTTGCAACCTTTACAGCCTTCAGCAGTACAGCAGAATTCTCTCTGAAAACCATTAGTAAGCTACCCACATCGAATTTCCCTTGTGTGCTCAAATTGCTAGAATTTCACAGCCAGCACAAGGAAGAGTAGAGTAACAATGCTCCCTCCGAATTTTTGTCTCCTTGCTTCCTGCCCAATTCGATGTCTTATATAATATTTGCCTAGGTCTTTGGTTATTTATTACATTTATTGAGCTAACTGCTTGGTTCCTCCACCTAGGGAACCTGACCACAATTTTATGGTAGTTGCCTCCTGCAATAGCTAGTAAGTGATTTCAGATGCTGCCATTTGTCTCCTTGTCCCCCAACCAATTTCATTCCTCCTATTGGTTCAGTAAACACTCTTCAACGGTCCCCTTTGGATGAGTGTCTCCACTTTCAATTTATTTAATTAATTAAAATAGCTAATTACAATCATCCTTGACCTCATTGGTCAAAATAAAACATTACAATAAAATTTTATCCAAAGTTTTTTTTTCTCACAAAAAATGTTCTGTTTCTAGGGAGGTTACATTAACTTACATGTCAAGCAAAAATCCCATTGTTTGATTACAAGGATTCTATTTATATGAAATATGTTGGTGGGATCCTAGCCTTCCCACTCTTTCTAAATTTTGGATACCCTTCCTAAACCTTTCAAATTCTCATAAATATTTTTGCTTTTATCATCACGTGAGACTTTTTCTTTACAAATTGTATTTTCCTCCTTTGACTTTTTAAGAGAAATGAGAGGTTTTAATATGAATAAGAGGATGGTACATTAATAATTACAATTTGTTCGGTCAGAAGTGTGAGTAGTACTAAAAAAAATTTCTTTTTAAATTAATGCTAAGAATAATATTTAATTGTCATGATATCCATGTTTAGATTTATGACTTTTTAAAAAAAAAAATTAGTTGTTTGTAGTGAATTATATTCATGTTTCAAATTTTAGAGTAAATTTTAAGGGCAAAATTTAGTTAATTGGTTATTTTTTGGTTTTTATTTCAAAAAATAAACTCACTAATTCATCATTTTTAATCTAAAAATCGCTTGTATTTACATAAAATCTATTTTTTAATGTTTGCCAAAATTTACAAATTTTAGTAATAAATTGTATGTTTTTTATTTAATATTCACCTACCTTTATTTTATTTTATAAGTAAGCCTTTATTTTTTTTATATTATATAATAAAAAAAAGATGCATTGTCTGCCTTCCATGTCCAGATCATAGATCCAAAAAGAATTTCTTGACCTTACTACCATAACTGTGAAACATATGATACTCAAAATGTCCCCTTACTGACTTTAACTGGTAAAATACTCTTCTACCAAGCCTCATACAGATAGAGATAACATGAAACATTATGTGCCTATGATACAAGAGCTATTCTAGACAAAATAAAATGACCTCCCTCTTCCCAACGTAAACAAGACAGTGAGGAAAGATAGACTTACGGGTCCTAAGGGAGATGAGAAACCAATCCTGGATCCTGTTGAAGCTGCTACAATGAGGAAGAGCCGGTCGCACGACCATCCTCCTTGTGAGTCCCCCTTGTTGAAGGCGGACCACTCACAACTCACTGATCCATACAAGGAAGGAAGTAAATACCCATCTTGTTGGTCATTAATTCAATTTTGTGGTGCATTAAGTGCTAATATGCATTATGGTGTTTCCAGGCACAAATTGGTTCCAGGTTCCCAACTTTCTTATTTAATTTTTCCATTAGAATTTGGGCCATGAGGCCCTTCATAAACTAGTAAGTAGCAATGATTCGGTCATATGCCTCTAGCCTCCCGTGAGTTGATCCTAGATCTTGGACCCAGTCTGCAAGGTCATCTAAATATGCATCCATCTTCATCTACATCGTTTGTTCCCACAACTCACTTCCAATTCCTTCTATCTCCTCTTAAATCTCCACAAGAATTTTGTTCTTAACGAAGTGGGTCGCTTGAAAAACACTTTTTTGCTCCATGGTGACCCTCAGAGAGGCCACCTTTCCTTTATCCTTATCCTCCCTCCTCGCATGCTTACCTCTTGACACCACATTCCTGAAACTCACAGACCTTTCCTCTAGAGAAAATTCACCTCTCTCGGCCTTCCGCGGGAGAAAAACATGCAATAGAATTAAATTAGGAAATTTTTCATAGGGATGGACACCACCACCCTTGCACAATAAAACCCCATCATGCCACCTCGTATCATAGCCACATCAATCATTTTTTCACGAGTCTCTCTGTACTCCATATCTACTTCCAATCTCCCTTGAATCACCATTATCCTCCCCTTGTACCCAGTATGCGTGCGAATAGAGTAGTCATACATGTTATATTTTTAAGATAACAATATAATTTTTATCTCTTTCAACTTTAATTGCAATAGAGACAAATATAAGATCATTGAAAGATCAACCATGCCCAAAAACACAAGAACACAAAGAATTTATCCCAGGAAACCATAAGGAAGAAAACCCAACAACTTTCTTATAGAGATTTCAGTTCAAGATACCAATTTCATCTAAATATAATAGCTAAGATGAATATAAACCAAAAGAAGAAACTCTCCAAATATATAAGCCCCAAAATTTCCTTCTTCTCTCTCCAACGCACGTCTTCCTTGATGAGGAGCGAAATTGCTTGATGATCAAAATGAGTGAGGTGTCACCCTTTATTTATAGTTGATTTTTGGCTGACCTTTTTCTCTAGGGCCGACCTGTCTATCTGATTGGGCCAAATTGTCTTTATTGCATAGTAATTATTACCTTCTATTTCTTATGGGGCCAACTTGTGAGGAATCCTCACGTAGCTATAATATCAACACTCCTTCTTAGCTAGAGAGGCATCATCATCCTATAACACATTTGGATATCATTTGAGCATATTGAACATGTATGTATCATAAGGAAGGTCTTCCGACACAACTCTATCCATCAAGAAGTATCAACAACTCAACCCAGTCCATCGGGGAGTCAACATGCACCAGCTCAACCCAGTCCATCGGGGAGCCTACATGTATAACATGCACTAGTTCAACCCACCCCATCAGGGAGCCTACATGTAAAAGCTCAACTCAGTCCATCGAGGATTCAACAACTCAACCCAGTCCATCAAGGAGTCAATATGCACCAACTCAACCTAGTCCATTGGGGATCCTACATGTAACAACTCAACTCAATCCATCGAGTATTCAACAACTCAACCCAGTCCATCAGGGAGTCAACATGCACTAGCTCAACCCAGTCCATCGAGGAGCCTACATGTATAACATGCACCAACTCAACCTAGTCTATTGGGGATCCTACTTGTAACAACTCAACTTATTCCATCAAGGAGTCAAAAAATAAACCCAGTCCATCGGGGATTCAACATGAACCAGCTCAACCCATTCCATCGGGGATCCTACATGTATAACATGCACCATCTCAACCCAGTCCATTAGGGAGCCAATATGTAAAAATAAGTCAATAAGGAATCAGTCATCTCCCTCTCTCTTCCTTTCAAGGAAGAGTCACACCATTATCCATTTCTCAAGGAAAAGGTTATAGAGATACTCCATCATCAATCCTCCTTTTCAATGAGGGAAGTAGTCTCCACTTCTCCAATCCGATCATAGAAGTATACAACATTTTCCCTAGGAAGAGGCTTGGTGAGAAGGTCAATAGTTTGATCATCAGTAGAGAAATATACTGGAGCCGAATTTCTCCCTTCTGAACCACGTCTCTGATGTAATGGTACTAGATCTCAATATGCTTTGACTTATCATGAAATAATGGATTCACTGATAGCTATGCACATCTCTGGTTATCATAGTGAATCAAAGTCGTATCTAGCATCTAACCAAACAATCCGGAAAGGAGTTTATGAATCCATACTACTTCCTTTGCTGCAAAACTCACTACCATATACTCAGCCTCTATTATACTTAGTGCCATTAAGGTTTCCTTCTTGGTAAACTAGGAAATCATGACAGATCCCAAATTGAAGCAACACCTAGAGGTGCTCTTCCTGTCTGCAATACTCCCCTCCCAATAAGAATCAGAATAGCCATGCAATATCATGTCTACACTGGAAGCATATTTTAGGCCATATCCCACTATGCCATGCAAATATCTCAACACATGTTTTGAAGCAACCCAATGTACTTATCTTGGTTCACTCATGAACTGGCTGAGAGCACTCACTGCAAAACATATATCCGGTCTAGTGTTAACTAGATACATCAATGATCCAATCAACTATCTATACATTGTAGGATATATCAAATAGGAATAGGAATCATAATCTCTTAGCTTCTTCAGATTTGAGTCCATTGGTGTGGCCATGGAATTATAGTCCAACATCCCAAATCTCTTCAAAATATCAATAGTGTACTTCCCTTGGCTCAGGAATATCTCGCTGTGTCTCTACCATACTTCTAGTCCCAGGAAGTAATGCATCAAACCGAGGTCCTTCATTTCAAACTCAGAGGCTATCTTCCTCTTACACCACTTAATGAGTTTCTCAGCTTCTGTGAGAAACATGGCATTAACATAAAGTACTATGATTAACATCTCACCATCCACAACCTTGTAGTAAAGGTTGGGATCTACATCACTCTTGATGAATCCTATAATCGCCAAGTATCCATCAATCCTCGCATACCAAGCACATGGTGCTTGATTGAGTCCATATAAGTCCTTCTTGAGTCTGCACACATGGGCCTCCTTCTCATGGATCACAAAACCCTCTGTCTACTCAATGTATACCTCTTTCTCGATCACATCATTAACGAAGGCAGTGTTTACATCCATCTGATGCAACTTCCATCCCATAGTTGAAGCAAGAGTAATGATCTTCCTGATGGAAGTGTACCGAGCAACCAAAGAAAATGTCTCATCATAATCAATTCCCTCTTTATGAGAGAATCCTCTAGCCACAAATCTCACTTTGTGCTTTTCAACACTACCATCTTCTCCATGTTTGATTTTGTAAATCCACTTGGAATTCACTAGTAACTTCCCCTCAAGTCTCTGAACAATTTCCCACACATCATTCTTCATGATGGATTGATATTCTTCCATCATCGCATCCTTCCATACCTACTAACTAGAAACCTCCTCATAGTTGGAGGGATCATAATCAATGATGTGGCTCATCAAAGCTACATAGCTCGAGAATCTATGAGGTTTCTTGCTCTCCCTGAAATTACCATGGGGAGTAGCATGATTCTTTGCCTCTTGTGGAGTTTGGCAATCCCAAATAGGCATTTTCTAGCCTATAGCAATATCCTTGGGAACTGACTCTACTGGATCAATGGGATCAACTGTCTCAACTGTATCAATTGGATCCCTCTAAATTGTTGAAGGGGGAGGGGGATATGATACCATATCCTTTGAAGCCACCTACTCCTCACTGTAAATATCCATGTCAGCTCATATTGCTCTTTTGAAGGCTACCTCCTCTTTGAAGGAGACATCCCTCCTGACCTCAATCTCTCTCGATCCTAGGATGTAATCCTGTATGTCTTTGAAGACTCACTATATCCCAAAAATGTACCCTTCCTTCCTGAATGTTCTAGCTTTGTCCTCTTTTCCTTGGGAACGTGTATATATACTTGACAACGAATGATCCATAGATTACCTACCTCAGGATTCACACCTATGAAGGCCTCTTTTGGATTCATATTCCTCAATATCTTATGAGGACTCCTGTTTTGAACATATAATGCGATACTGGAAGCTTCTTCCCATAAGAACATAGGAAGGCCTTGATCATGAATCATAGATTTAGTTGCCTCCACAATCGATCTGTTATTCCTCTTTGCAACCCCATTATGTTGAGGGTTGTAAGGAATGATGTACTCCCTCTTAATTCCTACCTCCTTGTAGAAACCACTGAAGTCTGAGGATGTACTCTCCTTCATTATCTGATCTCAGAACCTTGATCCTTTTTCTAGATAGTTTCTCGTCTTGTGCCTTGAACTCTCAGAATTTTCTAAGCACCTCTTTAGATTCTTTATACTTCAAGATGCAAATCCAAGTCTTTTGAGAGTAATCATCAATGAAATACACATAATACTAGAATCCACCCAAGGAAGCAACCTTAATTGGTACACACAATTCAGAATGTACTAAATCCAAGATTTACTTGGACCTGTTGTCACTTTTAAGAAAGGAACCCTTGGCATTCTTGCCAACTGCACATCCTCTGCAAATGCCATCATGATCTACACAGAGTATTGGAAGTCTTGTCACCATCGTCCTCAAGGATGGAAGAGCTCTATAATGTAGGTGAGCAAGCCTTATGTTCCATATCTCACTCAAGCTGATAGAATCATGTACAAGTGCCTAAACTAGTTGTGTAGTCAATCTGTATAGGCTCTCCTCTCGAACACCAATGAAATAGGATGAATTCATACTAGAGTTATTATGCCATGCAAGAACCTTTCAATTATAGAAATCAACCTTGTAGCCTTTGTCTTACAAGGCTACGATAGAAACAAGGTTCCTTTTCATTCCAAGTACAAAAAACACTTCACTAAAATGTAGGGTATCGCTAGAATATAATTGGATAGAAGTAATCTCAGTTCCCTTCATAGTATATCTCGCATCATCTCCAAGTACAACTCATAGATGATGTTAAAAAATGTAACTTCCGAAGATATTCTTATTGTATTCTTATTGTACTTCCTTTGGGAAATAGTCATATTGTATTTGATCATGTAAAATCCCTAAAAGAAATGAAGTAAAATAGACAAGTCGACCCCACATAAATAAGTGGGTAAACTGCCCCAAATAATGAGCAGTCTGCCCCAAACAATGGGAAAAACTACCCCAGTCAAGTCGGACCAGTTATAAAATACAAGTCGGCCCAGTTAGGTAAAAAGGTTTGTTTGTGACTAGTATAAATAGAGTGGCACCTAGTTCATTTGGAACATCACTCACTCAAGCAAGTTTGCATAAATAGAGAGAGAAGAGCAAGTTCGTTTGGGATAAAGAGTAGCTACATTGAAGACATCTTATTCTTGGGTTTTCTATCTTATCTTATTATTGGGATATTTGTGTGAGAGAGCCTTTTCTCTTAGATTGACATTGTACTTGTGACAAATATATATTGAAGAAGTTTTGCTAGGTTTTTACCATGAGAGGGTTTTCCCAGGGTAAATATTTGAGCACTATTGTTTATGTTGTGCTTGTCCATATTTCAGTGATCCTATTGCATATTGTTATTGTGATAAGATATAAATTTTTTGAAGATATAACATAGCCATCCTTGAAGTATCAAAATTATAACATGGTTTAAGAGCTAGCCTGAAAGAAGACATTGCGTAGCTGAAACTGTCGGAAGTGAAAACTAGGGCTTGATGTTCCAGGATCTTCCCTCCATAGATCAACCTGAAAAAGGAGGTCAATATAATTCACCCTAGGAGGGTGCATATTACTGTGGAGGCAAATTCCAGATTCAAGAATTTTCAATTTTTGACTTAATTCTACAGAAACTACAGCACCTACATAAATTAGGGTTTCCAATTTTTGGCAGTTCCGTCCACATATTTGGATGAAGGAGGGGTGTTCTCAACTCACCTTGGGGAGGAACATATTTCCCTCAAATCATATTTGCAATATTACAAAGTTGGAAAATTAGGGTTTCTTTAACAATCCCTAGGTCAACCAGGTAGCATATTCAAAAGGTATCGAAGCAAGCACTTGGTTGGAGCATCTTGATTGGTAAGTACTATTATATTTGTTTCCATTTGAGGTTCTCATTTTATCAAGATGACAAACAATACCAAGCTTGAGGATAAACTTGAAGGAGTTGATAACTTACGAGCTTGGAAGTATAGAGTACTTCTCATTCTAGAAGAGAATGATTTGGACAACTATGTTAAGGAGGAAGTTGTGGATCCAGAGGGAGATGAAGACAAGGATAGACACAAGAATAATTTGGTGAGCCAACGTGTGAGACGTAGGTAGTCACATAGTGAGATTGTTGATATCCTGGGTGGGTCTCCACTTGAGGTGATGTTGTAGTGGGTGGTCACTTCGGTGGCGTAATGTACACTCCTGACTACACTCACTAGGATGCAATAGGTAGTCACATTAGTGACGTATGAGTCTCCTGACTGTTGTGCTATGTTGGGAACACAACATGTGCGAAGACGCAGGTGGTCACTAGGTGATGTAATGATGGTCTTGGTATGTTCTCCACATGTGATGTGATGTGGTAGAGGGTAGTCACTTCAGTGACGTAATTGAGTCTCCTAGGATACACTCATGAGTTTCGTGTTTGCTAAGATGTGCGAAGATGCAGGTGGTCACTAGGTGACGTAACGATGGTCATGAGCTGGTCTCCACATGATGAGATGTGATGTGCTAGCGGGTAGTCACTTCAATGATGTAACTGAGTCTGCTAGGCTAAACTCACGAGATGATCTGGACACTTAGTGAGGTAACGGAGGTGGTCCCCATGGTGACGTAATGAGGGATCCTGGGCTGGACCCATTTGATGGCTTGATTGTACAAAAATTCTAGTGATGTATAGATTCGGGAGAGATGTCACAAGTCAATGGTTGGAGTATAGAGTTGCAGTAGCAGTGATAGTGATGATGATGATGATGATGATGAAGAAGACAATGATGATGATGATGATCGTGCCAAAAGAATACCTTCCTTTTTAAGAGGGAGTGTTGAATTCGAATGTAACTTCAGAATATATTCTTATTGTATTTCCTTTGGGAAATAGCCATATCATATTTGATCATGTAAAAACCCTAAAATAAATCAAGTAAAATAGACAAGTCGTCCCCACATAAATCAGTGGGTAAACTGCCCCAAACAATGACCAGTCTGCCCCAAACAATGGGAAAAAATACCCCAGTCAAGTCGGACTAGTTAGGTAAAAAGGTTAGTTTGTGACTAGTATAAATAGAGTGGCACCTAGCTCATTTGGCACTTTACTCACTCAAGCAAGTTCGCATAAATAGAGAGAGAAGATCAAGTTCACTTGGGAGAAAGAGTAGTTGCATTGAAGACATCTTATTCTTGGGTTTTCTATCTTATATTAGTCTTGGGATCTTTGTTTGAAAGAGCCTTTGCTTTTAGATTGGCATTGTACTTGTGACGAATCTATATTGGAGAAGTTTTGTTGGGTTTTTCCTGTGAGAGGGTTTTCCCAGGGTAAATCTTTGTGTACTCTTTTTTATGTTGTGCTTGTCTATCTTCCAGTGATCCTATTGCATATGGTTATTGTGATAATGTATAAATTTTTTGAATATCTAACGTAACCATCCTTGAAGTATCAACATTCTAACAAATGAGACTCTTTCTCTATTAGATTTGAAAGGGTCTCCTTGTAACTTTCGATATGTATGGAAGCACCACTATCTATTAACCAAGTATCACCAGTGGTAGGAATCGTACTTGAGATAGCGGAGATAAAAAAGAATTATGTTTGATCATGATTTCTTGACCTCTTTAGTGAAGTATCTTCATCAACATCAACAATTGAGGCATGGTGCTTTCTCTTATTCGTTCCATGATAGTCTCTTGCATAGTGACCATACTTCTTGTCACGTCTCTTCTACGCAATTTTTTTTTTTAATAAATAATCTAACCACTAAACATTTGCGGAAAACACGAACTCTAGTTGTCTCTACAACATACTTAGATATTATTCTGATCCTGTGTGCACTATACTTCAATATTACTTTTGTCGCTTTTCCACCAGTGTCGATACTTGAAAAAAAACTATACTTAAGAAGGTGTACCTTTACAAGAACCTGTTAGTATATAGGGACAATTCATATTCCAGCAATTACGTATTCCCTTTACTAACCAGTTTGCGACAATATAAATTTAATAGGCAACTTTAGTAATTCAGTTAATAACTAGATTAAACTATTAATATATTATTAATATGAATTACAAACCAATTATAGTATTAATGCGAATACTATTTAAAATAACATAGCTATATGTTACCACATACAACCTATGTATTTATATGATTTCCAGCCCTAGCATTAACTTGCAAAGAATTAGGCTATAGCGTAATATGTTATAATCACCCTTATTATAACCATGATAATGCAAACATAAGCAACAATATTAAAAGGAAATACAATGTAATGCATACAACATTTGAATTAACCTAGTATATATATTAATTCCATAAACAAATATAACAAATATAAAAAGCATTAGTATGAACCCCACAAAGAACACTTTACATAAATTAACCAATTATTAAAATAACTTGACTTTATAAACAATATATATATATATCCAATGCTTTGGACCTTGGCCTAAAATGCCAATGTAGTAACGTGTTAAAACTTGGCGCTATTATGTTTATAACCCAACCAAAATAGAGGTTTCGTAATGTCACTATGGTGACATTATACCAACATAAAAACCAACTTCCAAACCAATGACTAAGGTTTCAACGTAATACGATATGGTTCTATATAACTATACAAACAACCATACCATAGTTTATATCATACGCATGGATAAATAAAGGGATGGTGGGTCAATGCTGCTCGATACACGGGTGGCCTGGGTGGTGATGTGGTTGTGCCATGTAGCCTTGACCAACCCACTTCATATGTTTTGAACCCGACCTTGGCTTCCCACCTTGCAGGTATGCGAATACTCTCGACCATGTGGAAGGGTTCAACACTACTGCGTTATGGTTTCGGTCGACGTGGTTCTTGGTTGGTCGAATTCATAAATGAATCTCCCGCTTACAACTATACCTTGTCGACATGATGTCACGTCCAAGGATGTACTACGTACTCCCAACAGACTCCATTAAATTTCCAGTTGATCCTATCCGTTGATCTAGATCCACCTTGGTTTATTGGCATTCAGGATACCAGCACCACCGTTGATCCTGGAGTTGGGGTCTTCGGGCCCAGAAACTCTACGACATTTGCATTAAACTCTCCAGCCACCAGTTTCAGTGGTAAACATTACCTTCCTTGTCCAGTGCAAGCAGCAAATGTAAAGGGGTTGAGCATCGAAGGTTTCCATTGTTGTTACGTTGAGGTTCTGAGCAGAGAGTTGCTTCTCTACGCAACAGGTTTACGCCATGAACATGAAGAGAGGGATCTATCGCCTCAGTGAGTCACTGCACAGTATTAAGAGAATTACTATGTTCGCCCATGCATGCAATGGTAAGTGAATTCCCCGCTTCTCTGTTTAAAACTTCAATACTGAACCAGCATGATTTCTTTCGGTGATGGCTAACACTCGTCATTGTTCTCTGTGGTGTTTAGGTGAAGCATGGTTGCAACTCCACTATGCTTACAGGTAACGTGTCCCAACTCAAGCCTCATTTGCATACTATGGTAATTATATTATATTTACAGTTTTAACTTATGAGTTTAACCACGTTTCAATGCTTGTGCAGGTAAGCAGGATGGTGGTGGAGGTTGAGACATGCGTGATGACTCCCACAACCATCGTCGAAACGTGAGGAAGGTTCCTCCACTGATAGGTAACTCGCCAACCCAATGCCTCGGGGTGGTTTACCCCGTTGGTGGGGGCTGAGTTACTCAAATTTTATGAAGGGTTTAATAATTAGGTTTTGTTTTTCGCTGATAAAAGAGAAGACATGACCGCTGGCCAAGAACTCAGTAGCATCACGCTTACTGCTTGTGGATACTGGTCTTCACAACCTAAGTTGTAAATCGTAGGCCTTACAGGAAAAGTGTAAATTGATTATAGTTTGATAAACTTGTTTAATTCCTCCCCGGGCAGCACATCATCGCTCGTCGGTTGAACAACTCTGTCTCAGAAAATTGTTTGTGTTTTAAAAAGTTAGAGCTCCAGCTTTTGTTAAGGGAAGCGATACCCATTTTGGTTGAATCGTCATGCTGTTGTGTATCCATACTTTGAATGTAAAAGGTTATAAAAGATTGACTGCAAGCATGAGATTCGCTTTGTATGCTTTCTCCCATACTGTCTGTGCATTTATTAAATGATTTTGTGTTGGTTATGGAACATTTACAACATTCAAATGATGTTTGTTTTACTCTGCTTCCCAATGCTAATTAGATATGCGCATATGTTGAAGGGTAGCTACGTGCATTGATTCGCATTTAACTTGCTTTGCATAATTGTTTTGGCATATGTATTCCAGCACTTGTATATTATGATGCGAACTCTGTTTTCTATGCTGCTCCCCGAGCATAGCCGTAGGCATAAACATTTTATGGTAGCTGCATATATATATACGTAGATTCGTTTTTAATGTTATTATGCAGTGTTGTTTGTTTTTAATGTGCGCGCTGTGTAAATCATGGAAATGTATAATGTGTAAATAGTTTATGGAACCGTAAGTTATAAACCCTTAAATGTATACAATGATTAACTCTGTAATGTATTGCATTAATGTGGGTTCCAATAAATAGACCACGATTTGGTTCTTAAAAGAAGATCATGACTCGATCAATGCCGAGATCAAAGGCATTCATATTAATATAAAAACGCCTCTGTAAATGAAATGCATCTACAGGATAAAATGCATTCTAAATTTGATATGCATCACGTATTATGAATAACAAATATTAGCAGGGTATAGGAAACCCCAAATCGAATTTCATAAAGAAGTTTAACCATTCTGCATACACATAGTAGCTAGAAAAATGACCTTGAATTCCAAACTGGAATAAATGTGTTTTAGATACAGATTTACATGAATGTATAAACAAATCAGAAATGAGGATTTCATTTTAACAAATCGGAAATGTCCTATTCATATTTACCCCCTTTCTGGGTTGATCTATAAAAATAGAAATAAGGGTATTCATACAATTTAGATGGCTTGACATGTAAACCTCTCGGTTTACATGTCTGCCTCATTTATACAATAAAATGATTGAGACAATGTTTTGTCAGTAGACAAAATATAAATGTATTCTATGTAAAATACATTCATATAACCATAGGGTAGCATATAAACAATGGTTACTCTAGGGTGCCTATCTCAGGCTTATAAACCATTATTTAACATTATTTATGTCTACCCACTGCACCAAAACTGTATCCATTCATATATCAAACATAAACTATGAATGTTGCAGTTATATCACTTAGATCATACACATGTACCATGTTACATAGATCTAATAATTTATGGAAGATCCATATTCAGAAATTAGTATAACATTATACATATAATTAGATCTGAATAATAAATCATCCAGCAGTAATTCAGGAATATACATAAAAAAAATTCCAATAACTGTCCATAAAAGTTATCATATAGGTGCAGCATATAAACTTATCTAAAATTCGATGACCAATGGAACCTAGCACAAACCTCCTTGCCTTTGACCAGCAAGCTCTCCTTCCTTTTAGGTCACCCCCGAGCTGAGTTCACAGTCCCCTTGGTTTAGAGTATATATTTTAAATTACCCTTAACTTGGTCCCCAAGTTAGCTAGGAAATTTCTGTGGCAGCAGGCAACCCAACATCCAACTCACTACTCCTGAGCTCCAGGGGCTTTTAAGCCTAAGCCATTAAGAGAATCATTCAAACACAACCTATTCAGAGTAAATGCAGTGCTCCTGCAATCTTGGGGTAGTTATCCTACCCGCACACAACCAAATGTCCAAGCCATACCCAGCTGTTATGATTTCTCTTAATATGGACCAGTTTTGTGCTCCAAAACTGTCCCCATTTCCTTATCTTCATTTAGCTCTGGTTATTTTTCTTCCTAGCTCCCATTTCTTTTGTGTGATAATGATCATGAGAATGCTAAGAATTGTTAAGAATGAAGTGTTTGAATGAGTTTCATTTTTATTCTCTTAGGTGTGAATTCTCTCATTTTGTTATTTCTTTTATTTCATTATTCTCTCAAATATTTTCTTTAGGGTTTACCATTTTCTCCAATAATAATTTATCATTATTATATTAATTGGTATTTTCCCTCCAACCCACAGGGGACTGTGACTCCCATCTCATTAATGTGTTGGTCCACATGGTCATTAGAAATCAATTTCTCAGATTTCTAAAGTCACCTAAGTAAAAATAAAATAATACTTAGCAGAAATATAAAAGGGTTAAAGTCCAACATTTGGGGTATTACATTTCCCCTCCCCTTAAGTTTTCACCGTCCTCGGTTTTAAACAATTTTTCAAAACAACAAATAACATAATAACCAAATTCAGTTTGTGTCATGTACTTCTTCGAACGTAGAAGGGTATGTTGCTCACATTTCCCTTTCCATTTCCTAGGTAGCCTCCTCAGGCTTATAGTACTCCCATTGCACTTTTACCTGAACGATGGTTCGATTCCGAAGTACCACCTCTTTCTGATCCAGTATGCATACTGGATATGTCTAGAAGTCTCCTTCTGATTCCACCTGAATCACATGCAAATTTACAATATGTTTAGGATCATATACATATTTCTTCAACAATGAAACATGAAACACATCATGTACTTTAAAATTTACTGGTATAAGCAATAGGTCCTACTCTAGAAAGCATTTGGAAAGGACCACAATATCTTGGTGCAAGTTTGGCAACCTTTCCCAAACACAAAGAGCTTTTCTTTTCTTTCACTCTTAGGAATACATGATCCCCAATTTCAAATTCTTTATGTTCTCTATGCTGATCAGCATAGATTTTCTGCCTGTCTTGAGCAGTTTTTAAATTTATTTTAACTTTCTGCACAATGTTTTCTAATTCTGCTAACATTTCGGGACCTATCACAATCTGATTCACCGGATCATCCCAAGTCATAGGGGTTTTACATTTTATACCATACAAAACTTCGAATGGACTCATTCCTTCAGAATTTTGGTACCCATTATTGTAGCCAAATTCAGCCAAGTGTATGTAATTTTCTCACTGCTTTGGGTTATCCATGACATACAAGCGAAGCATGTCCTCTAGGATTTGGTTCACCCTCTCGGTATGTCCATTTGTTTGAGGATGGTAGGATGTACTAAAAATCAGTTTAGTCCCCAAACCTGTAAATAATTCCTTCCAGAAATGCGAAGTGAACTTTGCATCCCTGTCGGATACAATCACCTTTGGAATTCCATGAATTCGAAAGACTTCTTTCATGAATATTTCTGCAATGTTTATTGCTTTGAATGTGGATTTGACAGGTATAAAGTGAGCTGCCTTAGTCAACTTATCCACTACAACCATGATGGAATCATGTTTTTTGTTATTGTTTTGGCAACCCGGTGATAAAGTCGATAGAAATGGTCTCCCATTTCCATTCTGGTACGGGTATAGGCTGTAACAAACCAGTCGGGTGTTGATGTTCCACTTTCACCCTTTGACGGTCCATACACTTTGCAATATACTCAGTAATCTCAGACTTCAATCTGGGTCAATAGTGTTGTTTTTTAACAGCTGTTATCATTTTCTGATAACCTGGATGACCAGAATATGGCCTTTTTTGAAACTCATCCAGAATCAATAGTCTTAATTCTTCATGATCCGGTATGTAAAATCTGTTTTTAAATAGCAGCAACCCATCTTTACATATACTGTAATCTGTTGCTTGTTGTTTTGAATTTTCTGCAAGACACTTTTGTCTTAAATTCAGATATTTTGGGTCTTTTTCAGCTGCTGTCCGGATCTGTGACACTAAATCAGATTGAAAATTGTTAACGGAAGCCATTGTTAACATGTGCATGCCTCTACTAAGTGCATCAGCTATTTTATTTTCTTTGCCTTTGATACACTGAATTTCTAAATCGAATTCACTTAAGAAAGCTAGCCACCTTGCTTGCCTTCCATTCAGATTTGGTTGTTCAAAAATGTATTTCAGCCCAATGCAGTCAGTTTTAAGAACAAACCTTTTTCCAAGAAGGTAATGTCGCCACATTCTTAAAGCATGAATTATGGCATCCAATTCTAAATTATGCGTCACATCCTTGTTAATTCTATATTTCCTTCACCCAGGTTTAGATCAAGTCCATATAGTATATCTTGTAGCTTGCGTATCAGCTACAACATATTCATTCAAGTGCAAATCCAATTCGAGTGCAAGATCCATAGCTTCCAGTTATAGATTGAGATCCTACAACATACACGCTAGTATTTTATCCGGATTGAGACCCACCATCAGTTTAAGTTGCTCGGACCCCTCTTATGGGCTCCCAAAGAATTGAAAGTTGATTGAGTTGTGCGCAGTCTTGGAATGATGGTGGATCAAGTTTATAGTTTGGAGAGGGTGCAAGCACCCAATGTGGTAACATTACACAAGAACAAGAAACCATGCAAAGTCAAGCACGAGAAAACAAATCAAGATAAGAGACGGATGGCACCTAGGTGATAGACCATTTGGCATGGCTTTGAGAGCTCACGATGAGTGGATCCCATTCTTTCAAGCCTACATAATCCATGTACGTAGACACATATAATCCACATGTTTAGGTATATTTTTTTAAGAACCTTATTGCCTAACTACCATGCCAATATTTCTATAGTGAAACCTGGCCCATTTGAATCCAACAATAGGTAAGCCATGATTGACTCCTGAGGCGACTAGGGATTCAATTTTTAAGCCTGCTTGAATTGCTTTAGTTTCTATGTATTTAAAATATAATATGTGTACTTATTCTGTGCCATTTTCTGAAGATGAGCTACTTTACTGATTAGTAGTTGTTGCTCAGCACGGCCTATGTCAATATGCTTGGACAATTCGGTCATCTCCAAATACTAGTTGCTCGTGCACTGACTAATAAGTATTATACTTTTCCAAATGGAAAGTGAAAAACATGTGGGTTGGTAAGGTAGAATCAAAGTCTTTACCTCTCGTCACTCGGCCCTTGAACACAATCACAACTTTATCCCACTATTGGTGTTCCTGAAGCTTCATGTGATGCACCGAATCAAATTAACTTCCAAACATTTCATTTATTTATCAACACCCTTATGGGATATTCAAACCTATTGACCCCTATAATACATTCCTTGGAGGCCAAAGAGTTATCTGGTTCATGCTCCAATGTCATATTGCGCTTTTCGATTTGAGCCTATCTCACCTTAATAGTATGCTGAGACTTTGTTTTCTTTACGGGGAATCACCTTCTTACTATCATTGTAAGTGGAATAAAGCATCCTCATAGTTGTGTGCACTTCATTAGTGTGTAACGTGTACCACATATCAATTAGATTGGAAATTCTAACATTAATATATATTAAATTAAAATTAACTACGAGATAACACATAAAGATGAGTATGTGTTAACATAACTATTTTCATGTGTATTAAAGGTAAATTTAAGTAAAAGGTATTAAAGAGTCGGGAAAAAAAGGTTATTCAAATTTCATACAATTTCAAAAAGAATAATATCAAGGCCTTAACAACTTAGTGTTAAGTGAAAATTTATATTAAAGGAAGAGATATAAGACAAGAAGTAAGATATTAATTATATTCCGAAAAGTAAGAGAAAAACTTATAAAGTTGAATCAATTTTTTTTAATTATTTTTTGTGCTCCTTGCCTTGGGTATATTAAGTATCAAAGTAGAAGTGAGTAATGAACAATAAATTTTATAGATAATTATATTTTTTCTTTGTGTTAAGGAATTTAAGTGTTAAGTCTTTTATAAGAATGAGGATGTCAATTATTTATATTCTGAAAGAAAAATAACTCTATCAAATTATCAAAGTGAAATGTCACAAATTAAAAATTTAGAAGATGCACTAGCACAATGTTAAGAGTACATTAAAAATTTACAATAAATGTGGATAAAATTAAAAAAAATGAACATAATCGTATCTTAAAAAATCATAATCAATAGTTGTATGTTTAATTGAAGGAATTAAAAGAGGAGAAACAATGCAATCAACAAGAAGTTCAAAATCTCAAGAAAAAACTCAAAAAGAATTTATACGAAAAAGATGAAGAAAATTCTCTTTAAATGAGCCTTAATAAAAAATTGCTAGAACATATTAAAAAGTTTTAAAAAAATAAAAAAAAAATAATCAAGATATGAAAAACTAAGTCGACAAATCATAAATTGAGGAACTTTCATGCTTAAAGGTTCATAATCGGAGTTTACTTACGTGAATCAATAAGCACAAGAAGATGCTACATAATAAGTTACATAAGTTTACCATCAAGGAATTCTTAAGTGATAAGAAAACAATGACCTATCTCGTTGAAATAAAGAAGTCATCACATATAAAAATCAAGATATTGGAGAAGGAAACTAATAGAGATCCAATCAAAATCTTACCAAACAATAAATCATTAGAAGTATACAAAGATGAAATTTTTAAGAATATGACACCGGATATAGGGATACCTTGTCAACATCCTAATCATAAGATTTGATTCCTTAACCAATCAGTATATCAACATCAACAAAAGCAAATGACCTATGTTCCAAAGAATACACATACTAGCACAATTCAATTTCAAAGTGGAAGAATCTTAGAAATCACAATACAATAATTTATTTTCAAGAACCCTATAAATGTTTAGTTCCACATAAGATTGACTTAGGGTGGGAAATCCCTTTCACAATTTGACAGTTCTACTCAATGTTTAGAAGATCGCATCAACTTGTATTATCTACCACAACGAGCTTAAAAATGAAGAATCTAGAGAAGACCTTACATGCTAGAACCAAGACTTAACTTTTGCATGTTTTGAGAATAAGGCATTTTAAAGGGGTAGACAATGTAATGAACATAATAAATAAATATGAAATAAATAATAATAATAATAATAATAACAATAACAACAACAACAATAATAATAATTAATGAAGGGACACTTCTTAACTAAAGGACATGACCATTCATTCATGGGAATAGTCACTGCATATAAAAACATATTGTCCCATGACATTGTATCATCTCAATTGTCCCATGACATTGTATCATCTCATATCTCTTATTCACTATTTATATTTATATCCTTATAAACTATAACATATTATCCTATTTAAATTATTCAACAATTGAATTAATGTTCATGTTTAAACCATGAAACAAATCATGCTCTTTTCAAACTTTCATTCAAACCAAGCTCTACACAAAATATAACATACATGAATCAATTTCAATAATTTTATTAAAAATATTTATGATCTCTTTCAAAATTTTAATATAAACATAAGTATTCATAACCAATGCTACACTAAACATGTTAGCTAATTGAGCTTAAGCTCTTAAGATATGATTTAAAGAAAAAAACGTCATTTATTTAAAACTATAATCTTATATTTTTGGATTAAATTATTTTTAACACAATTTAGAAAACGACAATATAAATAACTTTGAAGAAAAGATGTATCATCTCAATCAAGATATAATAAATCATTTTAATTTCAATAGTGTTCTCATATTGGAGCATTCTTCTTATTGATCAATAACACCTTTTATTTTAATCAAAAATCTTATTTTTATTTAAAAAACAAGAGCTGCGAGCAGCTTAGTCCCTGCCATTTGAATCGACGCATCCTAACCTTATATGTCTATGATACATTCAAAGTTGAGAGGTATAAAAAACTTGAGAGTACCAATTTCAATGTTTCCGTACTTAGAATCTCAATGTTCAAAAAATTGATATTTGCATCTCAAGTTTTGTGATACCTTTCAACACAATCAAATATATGGAGTTAAAATTGTTGTGGACCAATCCTTGCGATTAAATGACTTGTGTTGAAGGTATGCCTTTTAGACTTTAGTATTAGTTAAATTCTTAGAATTTATTCTTCATATCTCTTTTAGATTTTTGCTTGAATGACTTCTTGACTTGTTTTAATTTGTCAATTCAAATGGCACGGAATAAGTTTAGTCCCTACCCTTTAATTTAAGAAAAATGCATGTAGCTTAGTGCTTGTCCTTTAGTTTAAGAAGAATAAAAATAGAAAAAAAACAAGTTATGCAAAATTATTTTAAAATAAATTAAAATCCAAGTAAATTTATATATAGCATAAAAGTCATACCCCTATCAATATATATTAAATGTTAATATTTAAAAGTTTAAGTATCTTAAAATTGTGAAGGTGTTAAGTTTGAAAAATATGAATTCCCAACATACAATTTAACTTACAATGTCATTAGGTTAAATATTAAACATAAAAAATAGCAACTAAGTTGCAATCCATGCCTAGTGGAAATGAAATCTTTGAAAATAGGAGAAAGATAATTAAAAACTAGATATAAAAAATGCAAAAACCCATTATATGAAAACATTTCCAATCATACATACCCCCTTCTAATTTAATGGTACATACAATGGATGCATGAACTAGATTATACATGTTATTAGAAATATCTCTTAACAATGGAAACAAGGTGTTTTGGAAATTTCTTTGTAATAAACCAAAGCATAAAACATAATTTTTATCGCTAATAAAAACTCTTATTTCAAAATGCATACAAAGTGAACAAAATTTTTATTTAAAAAAAAATCTTGAATAGTTATTATTGGAAGTTAGTTTTTCTTGATATTGCTTATATTCCAAAAGTAACCCATAAGTTCTTTGCACTTATCTTATACTTTTTTTAATAAAATATCTACAAAATTGTTATATAGTGTTCCTCTCTCTTATGATCAAAAGAAAGAGATGCCCTTTTTATATTCTATATTCGTTGTAGATATTATTTTGAATTCCAATTTTTGACACTACTAAACTAAAAGGATTTTAGATAACTACATTGTGTACTGCAATGGGGTTCACATTGTAAAATTCCTTACAATTAGTATAGGAAATAATACACATCATTACGTGTTTGCATACATTTATGATTCTCATTGGAGTTTTCATTGACTTGATTGCCTACTCGTCTCAATTAGATCAAGGCCTAGTCTACCTTCATCATGCATCATGACACCACCACTTAACTATTAAACCTAGCACAACATTAACACACAAACATGTGACACAACACCTCACATAAATGCCCATTAACACCTAAATCTCGATGTCCTCACTAACACCCAACACCTCAAACTAATGCCAATAGGTAACTAAACATCAAAGTAACGCTCTACTGAAAATGCTCGACACAATATAAATACTCATGCATACACTAACATTCAAATAACATACACTAACATTCAAATGACATGCCATGTTGGAGTTGTTATTACACCATATTTGTGTTGGACAGAATATAACATTAACACCTATATATACGCCCATCCTTGAACGCTATGTCATATTTATGTCTAAAATATATTATATTTATATTAATAAAATCTTATACTATGTTTTAACAACATTTTTAATACTAATTTAAGTTTATAAAAATTAAATATAAATAATATTTTTAAACCACGTTTAATTTTCAGTTATTAGCATCATCAAAATGATACCTGTCACCATCGCATAGAATGTAAGAGGATAAATATAGATACTAATATTTGATCATACTACATAACCAAAGGCTACCATTTTATCTAACTATCCAAAAACCCCAATATCTCCCAACCATAACAACACATTAGTTAAGGAATCATGTGACTAACCAAGAAAATATATTAAAAAACAAAACACAAAAGAGTCATGCATTATAGCACAAAGTAATTGCAAAATATAATAAATATTTTCTTTATTTGACGACTCATGCATGAGCACAAGAGGCTTGGGATATCGCAAGAAGTTAATTAACCTTAATTTGAAGTTGAAACTTAAAAACTCAAAATGAAAAAAAAAAAATGAGGCAGGTCACTGTCATCATTTCCAATTTTGGTTTTGCCATCTTCAAAAACGAAATTCAATCCCAAAGTGAAGCCCAGCCAAGCCCATCTTGATGTGATGTTTCTAGTCAATAAGTTAAAAAAATAAAAAATAAACTCTTCACTTAAAGATATTTCATTTTGATTTTTTATATGAAATGAAAGAAGATTTTGAAAGTGTCATATTTCATTTTGATTTTTTACATGAAATGTAAGATTATGAAACTGTTATATCTTGTTCCAAGAGACTTATTATTTGTTCAGACTTATGAATGATGGCAAGGGGCCAATTGACCTATATGATCTTAACAATTGATATTTGATTGAGATCCATTTACATGAATAATGACCACTAGATTTTATCAATGCCATTATTCCCTATGTGTTAGGTTCATCCCCCATGATTCATGGCTCGTATTGATTATGGTTTGCTCCAACTTGGGTGCAAATTTCTTTTCAGTGCACTGCCAATATCATTTTGTTTTTAATACAAAACCCTCATGGTCACTTCTTCCATGAGCATGCACCGAGTGTATTATACTTTGGGAGGAGTCATGGCTCTACGATTATAACAATCATAGATGTATTTTTGGCAAGGTATATTTTTCTTTTATTCTGTAGCCTTCAACCAAGTCACATGGTGTTTTGTAGCCTTTCTCTATCGGGATCTTCTTTTTCTACTAAATATATTGACAAGAATTTGATAGAATTATAAGAATGAAGCTTCATCATATGATCCAACTTTGATGCATAATGGAAGATGTCAATTCTAAATAGAATCTGTCACTTAAATCTTCTGAAAAATCAAATTGGATAAGAGTTACAAATGATAAAAACTTTGACATCTTATATCATTCTATTGGATTCTTTTAATTAAGAAAAAGTTTGCTACATGATTAAATTGCTTCAAGAGCATGCTGCACTTTTTAGGAGTAGAGGGACATGTTCCCTTTGCAATCACCCACATTGACCACATGAATTTGATAGATTACAGGAATGAAGTTTCATTATGATCTCAACTTTATGCATAATGGACGACACCAATTTTGAGTAGACTCTGTCACTCGGATTCTTTTAAAATCAAATTCAATAAGAGTTGCTAATGATGGAAACTTTGGCATCTTATATCTTTTCTTTTTATTATCTCAATTAAAAGAAAGTTTTGTTACATGCTTAAATTGCTTCAAGAGCATGCTGCACTTTTTAGGACCAGAAGGACATGTACTTTGCAGTCACCCACATGGGCCACTACCATGGATATAAAGAGGGATAAACTCTGTTCAATCTATTTCCTGAGACTACGACACTAATAAGATAATCACTTGTCCTTGAGCAAACCCAAATCAAATTTCTCAGGTCTGAACCCGTCTTTTAACATTTCTCGAAGCACAGGTCTTTGAACTCCTCTTCTAGAGGAAGGAGGCAGGGGCAGCTGCAAATCATTAAAAAGTTTAACACCAATTTGGTGAATGCCAATATCCCATAAATCATTAAAAAGTTTAAAAAGAAAATACCGTTTATATTAAATACCATATTTTTTAAATAATTAAAAACAATTCAAATGCACAACCAAAAAATACCATTTAATTTTAATATTATAATAAAAATTATCATTTCACAAATTTTAATTAATAAAAAATATAATTATAAATTTGTAAAAACTTGAAAAATAAATTTTATTTTTAAAAGATATATTTAATATAATAATAATCAAACATTATATCTACAAACAAAATTAGTGGTGACTCATACTAATTGACCAGGAAATGATTGCTATATACCTTCGGACAAGTATAATAAATTAAACTTTTTAATAAAAATCATATAAAAAAATTACAAAGATCCATCTTGAGTGATTATCTCTTTTCTCCTGAATCTTTACTCATCATAGAAAGATCCATCTTACTCATCATCTCTTTTCCCCATAATCTTTACTCATCATCTATCTTTATAAACTGTAATGCAATAGTGCCATAAAATAATATTATGATTAAAACACACCAAAACACTATGATATGGAAGATGCCTTGACCCAATAAAATAATATTATGATTAAAACACACCAAAACACAATGATCTGGAAGATGCCCTCAACCCAAAAACATTGAGAATAAAGCATCTCTCAAAAATGTTACCTACAAATTCTAAAACTTAAAAAATAACCTACATTCCCCACTTCCCAAGAACACTTCCCCAGCAAGTAAGATATGATACTCTATCACATTTATAATTCTCGTTAGCAAATTACCCATTATGATATCATTGATATAATCCTTAGCAAATCACCCATTATAATATCATTATATAATTTGGGGTGTAAGCTAAATGATAAAGGATTTGTACTTGTTTCTTTGTAGTTACGATTTCAACAAAAATCATAAATTCTGAAAAAAGTTAAAAAAATACAAATCATCTATAATTTAATTTACTGGTTTAACCTACTCCAATTAATTTGCTTCAAGTATACTACCTACATAAATCTGAAATATAAAGTTAGTCTTGCTTTCTGATCACACCACTCACTCAATTTTGTAATGACTTGTAAGAGACAGTGCAATGGACCTAGATTTCTGGCTATTGTCTCTTTGTGCTTTCATGGGATCCTTTAGTGTTCAGAATCATACATATATCATATATGCATTCTTAATTTATTTTCACTAAGCATAAATTCTATGTATTCCTAATTTATGTTCAGTTTGCATACTAAATTGTTTATGTATTAATACTTAACGTTATTTGCATTCCCCAAAACACACATTTCCCATTAAAAGCCTTTTTCAAAACTCAACCGAATGGAACTTTGGGACTTCAGGTTTCCATTAATTCAATGGATTTTGAAGTTTTTATGAAATTATGAACTGATTTAGAGACTGGACACAAAATTCTCAGGGATGCTTGAGCAGGTCATGGACACAGAATTCACAGGGATGCTTGAGCAGATCATGAAAATGGTTGCCCAGAAGTTTGGTTTGCATCCTCTGGGTTGTTATATATCAGACAGAGGTAGTAATTTGAAGGACTCATTACATCGAGCCATTTGGATTAATGGGACCATTTGTACTTTGCAGTCTCATCCTAATGGATCTTGCCATTTCTCAAAGTCCAAAAACAAGAGGCCAGATTTACTTGCTAACTTTTAAACTGAATCCTTCTCTTTTTACAAATGCACAATCTCACCTTACCCGAGAAATACAAACTTTCATCCCCAGACTCCAAATTTCAATAAAAATCATAATATATTTGTTTACTCAGGTTCCATGATATTACACGATGCCATCCTTTACTGCAGTCTCTCAGTGTTGATTTTCAGAGCAAGCTTCTTCGACCTGATTGCTAACTTAGCTCGACAATATGTCGGGGTGCCATCCTTTACTGCAGTCTCTCAGTGTTGATCTTCAGCGCAAGCTTCTTCGACCTGACTTGATCTTTGGAGTTATTTTTATGCATGTTATATTCATGATTTCTGCAGTTAGATTGATGTTTTATGACCTATTGTCTCTGGTTTTTTACTACAGGTATTGCAAAGAAGTCTGACCCAAAATCTCAGGCACAAAAAGCTGCAAAAGATGTGAAGGCTGGAGCAAGTAGTTTGAGGAGGAAAACAAGAAAAATTCGAACATCAGTTGTTTTTCACCGACCAAGGACATTCAAAAGACCCCGTAATCCCAAATATCCCCGTATCAGTGCTCCTCCCAGGAACAAGCTTGACCAGTATGAAGTGCTCAAATACCCATTGACAACAGAATCTGCAATGAAGAAGATAGAAGATAATAACACCTTTGTCTTCATTGTTGATGTCCTGGTAGACAAGAAGAAGATCAAGGATGCAGTGAAAAAAATGTATGACATTCAGACAAAGAAAGTCAACACCTTAATCAGGTAGGGTTCCGAACTGGTTTCAATTAAATTTCAGGTTTTTTCCTATTACTTCAATGTTCTTGTATTTGTAGACTTCAATAGGTATTTAAAGTTTGTTAATTTATTGTGGTCAAACCTGTTGTATCCTGTGTTGAGCAATATACAGAGAAGAAAATTTCTTTTTGGTATGAACTTAAACTGCTTTTAAAAATTGCTTTCTCGTGGGAATATTTAATTCTGTGTTGTGGAGTGTAGGCCCGATGGATTGAAGAAGGCATATGTGAGGTTGACACGAGATTATGATGCTTTAGATGTAGCAAACAAAATTGGCATCATATAAACTATTTGGCCATTTTTTAGTTAAGACCGGGTTGAAGGATGGACACATCATGTTGTTTTTCTCTGCTTTGATCAAGCAGAGCATCTCATAGTTACAATTTTGCATTCTGGTTTTTGAATTTGAATATTTATGTAGTCGGAAGGCCAATGCTTCAAAATATTTTTTTATGAGAAATAGTAAATGGGCAAAAATTGGTTGTATTTGTCTTTATAGATTTGCTTTGCACTCAGATTTTACAGGGGTGATATAAACACCTGACATTATAGTAGAGAAATTAGCTGATTGTGCTCTATGGGGATTTGTTTTGGTCTTATGTAAGTAGCAGTTCTCCACTCTGGATCACTGGTGAGTTAGATTTTTCTTTTGGCATCGCCTGGGAATTTATATAGAGAGGCTTTGGCCAGAATTGTGGTTGTTTTGGATGGATAAAGATTTCCCATTTCTTGCTAGAGTTGATTTTAATAGATAGAGTCCCTGAAAGCTTGGGCATGAGATTGTTTTCATAATTTATCGTTTAGTTTGTGGTAGTTTGCCTAAATGAGGTTTGGAAGATAACTGTTTATGAATATGTCTATTCAGTGCGTTCTTTGCAATATGAATTTGTAGCAGCTGTATTTTCTTGGTTATGAATTAAGTTTTTTATATTTATTGAATGTTGGGTCTAGCAGTCACCAGTGTTGTTGGGACGTTTACGTGTATGCCCATGAATGCAGCACAACTCTTTCCTCTACTTCTAACATTATTCATTATACTGCATTATTGTTTAACACAAACTTGTAAAGAGACTATTGGTGCTTCGCAAAACTCTGATTTTCAAAAAAGTGTTTGAACTTGAAGTGCCAAGCGTTATTTCAACTTTTTAGTGCAGCACTCCAGTCTCCAATAGTATATAAAACACAGGCTGAGTGGAGAGATTTCTACCATTTGGTTTTCTTTGTGATTTATTCTTAATTGAAAGCCTTCTTAATATCAAAACTGGTTCAAGTCATGGTGCTTGACAATGAAGACCCGGTCTATATACATGTCATGTCTACAGTATCATTCAGACTTGCAAAACATGTTATAGCTTATACTGAGGTTCACTCATGAATGTATGCAAATGACTTGTAAGCTTTATGAAGTGTAACATATTGCCAAATTGTATAATCTTTAGATTTCTCCCTAACATATTGCCAAATCTCTTCTAATAAATACAATAGTAATATTCATTTCTGCTAATATGATGAACAGGGTTTCTTATTTTGTTTTAACCTTGTTTTGATTTCTCAAATCTCACAAATGCGACAACTGGTTTGCCCAATTACCTTGGCTACTCCAAATTTTCTTGGACAACGAAAAGCTTTGATAGTTCTTATTAAATTGCCCAGTATCCTATTATTTATCTGCCCGAATGCCAGAAGGGAACACCAGTTAGAACACTGCATGTGAATGAATTATCTAGCGAAAAGCACAGGCCGGGGAATTTAGTAATATTTGCAGAGGGAAAATATACACACATGCACAATAAGCACATATCGGGGAATTTAATATGTTTGGTGAGAAAAAAACATCTATTGATAATGACGAGCCGTTCTATCATTTGACTATATATTTCTAATCTCGGGATTCGGGAAGACTTCAGGCTTGTATCATTATAAATTGTCAAAGTCACCATATCTAACGATGCCTTGGTTAGGTGGTTGAAGTGGGATACTTGTAGCCTCGTTCAGGTTATTACAAATATCTAGAGAAACGTTTTGCCCTTTGTGGGCTGCTTTGCTTGTGCAATGGGGGTATTTCATGCAGTTGGGCTTGGGTCTTGCGTGCAAGTACTTGTAGCACTAGATGTTTTGTCACGTGAAAGCAAGTGTAGCAAGCAAGTTCATTTTATTCTCTTGCCAGAGTAGAACTACGCATACTTGTAGAAGAATGCTAGTAGGACTAGGAATATCATTCTGTCCAGGAACAATAGTTGAAATTCTTAGTAATTCTCGAGTAAGAGCGCACACATGAACCACATTGTAAGTGGGAATACCATTTTCGTTTAGACAGAACTATAGTTGAAATTGTTAGCAGTAGTCAAGATTCTAGTGTGTACAAGTACTCTGCCTTTGTAAACATTATCATACAAGAAACTTTTTAGGTGAAGAAGTGTTGCAAGCAGGTTACCTTTCTTTAGATTTTCAGAACAGGGAAAGAAAGAGCACACTTTGTTGCACTGGTCACCTTTCTTTAGATTTCCAGAACAGAGCAAGAAAGACCACACTTTGTTGCACAATGCTACTAGGAATAGCATTTCACAAACCATGGTTGAAACTCTCCAAGATTTGGTTACTTTGCCTTTTCAACATCATGATAAAGAGTCAAAATGACGACCGTGAAACTATTTTTTATTTGATTATAATTATTTTATGGGGGAAGACCTGGTACACTTGCGTCCTTTTTAATGTGGTATTTACAGTCACTTTGGATTTCTAAATTGTTTACTGTTTATTGATGTTCTTCTCACCTTTATATTTGGTTTTGAGGTGTCGTGCTCAAAATGGTGTGATGAAGAAGATTCAAGTTCGAAATAACATGTTTCAAATCCTAGGGGTTGAAAATTAAATCCACTAGTGATGAAAATTCAAGTTCAAAATAGCATTATTAATCTAGTTCTATCATTTGCAAGTTGTAGGGATTGAGGTTGACAATCAAATACATTAGTGATGAAGATTCAAGTTCAAAATAACATTATTAATCAAGTTCTATTGCAAGTATGGTCGCAGCAGAAGCAGAAGTGATGAAGATTCAAGTTCAAAATAACATTATTAATCTAGTTCTATCATTTGCAAGTATGGTTTGCAGCAGAAGGTTGAGGGTTACTCGGTAGAAAAACAATAGCTATGAGCACATTCCGAGGGTTAAAAATGAGATAGAGGCAAAGGCAACAAACTGTTTCTGGAAACATTCAAGAAAAAATGTAAAAGGAAGAAGCCTGGGTTAATGGAGGAGACTCTGTCCTTGCTGAAATAGAGCAGCAAGATCTGCAACACTGGGTTCAAGATGCTAGTACATTTTGCATAAGGGAGATTAAGCATGCAAGCTTGTTAGGAAGGTCCTAATGAACAATTTAAAAAAACATATTAGGAAGGTCCTAATAGACAATTGATAAGAACATGATAAGAAAGGTTGAGGAAGTTCAAACTCAACAACAGACCCTCAATGACAGGCTTGACACCCTCAATAATAGATTCAATCTCTTGATAAAGGGCCTCACAAGTCTCGACACAATGCTGAATATCCTTGCTAGAAACAGAACAAGAATGGTCTTGAAGATGATGCTTGTTTCTCAGCAAAAGTAGGACTCTATTCCGAACTCTATTGTGCCAATCATTTCAAATGCAGATGATGAATAGGGTCAACTTGGTCCGATAGAAATTCAAATGCAGATGATGAATAGGGTCAACTTGGTCGGATAGAAAATCAATTAGTTTTTTATTACAATAGTATAGTTAAAACTCTTTATCCTTATTGCTTATATTACTACAGAGACAACCATACTAAAACAATGGTCTGGTTTTTCAAGTGGCGTACTAGTCTAGTCTAGTGCACCTACTGTTATCCCTTTTTTTATATAATCTAAAATAAACAAGTGGCATACTAGTCTAGTGCACCTACTGTTATCGTTTTTGATATAATTTGAAATAAACTAGTTTATAAATTTTTTTTATATGTTACATTTTTTATAATATTCCAAATATTTTTATTAATAACTTATTAGGTAGAAAATAATGTATATAATAAATATTTTTGAAAATATAATAAATATTATATTAATATTAACCTCTTTTACAATAAAAGAATTATATTTATAACTAGTTTATTTAATACCATATCATAAAAGAGATAACAAAGGTTGGTTGAACTAGACTTGCTTGCCACTTGGGAAATTGGAATTTTAGTGCTTAATTGTTTTAGTTTTTGTCTATATATGTCTTTATACCAGAATAAGTATTATTAAGAAGTTTGAGTGTACTACAATAATAAAAAATTATATAACTTTTTATTAAGAAATTTGATTGTACTACAATAATAAAAAATTATATAACTTTTTTAGCTAATAAAAAATAACTGAATAATAATTAGATAATTGTCAATCTTATTCATAATCTTATTCATCATCTACAATAAAGATAATTGAGATAATTGACATTACATTAGTGGAAGTAGGGTCTTGCTTTTGTTGTGGAACACCGCCTCATCTTAAAAACCATGATTGTTGTATTCTTTGATAGGGTGTTCAACTTGTTACCAAGGCTTGTGAGGGCTTTAATTAAGAGATGAACCTATTGTTGAGGCGTAAATCCTGCTAATAGAGTAAATTCTTTTTTGCATGTTTGGTCTCCCTTTTTTGAGAGGAACTTGTATCTTGAATCCACTGTTACATATTTTAAAAAATCAAGCTTAAAAGAAATGTTTGTTCTTTATCTTAAAAATAAACATATTTTTATTTTTTTATCTTTTAATGTAAATACTTGTTATTTGGACAGTTTTGAAAAGTTTTTTTCTACTTTTGCAGTGTTACATATCTTGAAAAATCAAGCTTAAAAGAAATGTTTGTTCTTTATCTTAAAAAAAAAAGACATATTTTTGTTTTTTATCTTTTAATGTAAATACTTATTATTGGGACAGTCTTGAAAAGTTTTTTTCTACTTTTGCAGCTGTAACAGTCCACTATATAATGGAAATACTATGAACATATAATTGAGATAAAGCAAACACTATATAATGGAAATACTATGAACACACGACAGATAAAGCAAGGCTTGAGCCCCCTAAATGTGATTTTATAAACATGAAATTATTAGAAAATAACTTTACCTGATTTTTTATAAAGAGGGTGAGTAAGTTTTCTTTTCCAAATTACGAACACTCCAAACAGGAATACCACAATGACCACACCGGCAATGCTAAATCCCAGCACTAAAGGTCGAGTAGTTTTAAGTTTTCCCTGTAGCAAATAACAATCCCTGTTATTGAATCGAATTATCAAATATACATTATATTTTTTCCCAAATAAATTCAATGACAGTAATACCTTGATCTGTTGCCCTTGCTGGCACAGGAGCTTGATTTGTTGACGTTGATGAACCACTCTAGATTGAGGACAAAAGGCCAGCGTCACCATAAAACATTTTTTCCAAATAAATTCAATGACAGTACTACGTTGCCAAATAAATTCAATGACAGTAATACGTTGATCTGTTTCCCTTGCTGGCACAGGAGTTTGATTTGTTGACGTTGATGAACTACTCTGGAATGAGGACAAAAGGCCAGCGTCACCATAAAACATTTTTCCCAAATAAATTCAATGACAGTAATACCTTGATCTATTGCCCTTGCTGGCATAGGAGCTTGATTTGTTGACGTTGATGAACCACTCTGGAATGAGGACAAAAGGCCAGCGTCACCATAAAACTTGTATGTATCATACATAATCACGCAGTCCAGATAAAAGCCCCATCCTTGTGATCAGTTGAAACAAGAGGCTAACATTTGGGTTCCAATGTTCAGGCACTGTCTACACATACTCGTATTAAGGTCTCTCAAACACTGTGCCAGTGCATAAATGCCACTCCCATTTTGTGTACTGAAACCCACATTACTGGACACAGCATCATCCATAAGGTTGGTTAAAAGAGAGGCAACCAACGGATTCAAACTCCATTCATCTGCAGATGTTCTGTTGCCGCAGTAGCCTGGATATGTTGTATCCAATTGTGAATAGAAGTAGGTAGTGGCATATATCACATAGCATCCACTCAGATTAATGCTTGAGGATCTGGAAGCGCCACAGTGTTCGGGCTTGAGTATATATTTTGTAGCGTTTGAAATGCACAGCTGACAAGCAGAGGCATTGAGGTCTCCTCTGCACTGAGCAAGTCCGTACATCTTATCTCCGTTCTCTCCATGAGATGAGATATTGTAACCCGTTTTTTTCACATTCTCAACCATTGTATTCAGAATCACCTTCAAGTTCCTTTCCAAAGTACTTTCATTCATGATAGCACTGCCTCGGCATGTTGCTGATTGGAAAGTAGGAATATCCAAGTGAGCTAATGCTGATGTTAGTAGTAAGAGCACTAAGGGGACAAATATTTTGCATTTCGCACTGAATTGAACGATATCACTTGACCACAATTGCAGTATGTCATATGAGGAAAGGAATCAGAGCCTTTTGGTGACTGGGAAAGTCTTCAATCTTTTTCATATACCATGCTCGGGTGGATATGCTTCTACCCACCATAATGAAGAAAATCATGGCAACTACGCAGAAAGCGAAAGGAATCTGGCCGATGAAGGCCACGCCTAGGAATTCAATAAGCTCGAAAAAAATAATGAGCACAAACCACATACCCAAATAGCCCTTCTTGGGGAACACGGTACACTTTCTCTCCACCCTTGCGAAGCTTCGACAGTGGTATCAAGTTTACAGTTGGACGACTCAGGTACTCCTCAGAGAGTTGCATATCATAAAGCAGACTGCCAACCAGAGAAATGTAGCCCAACGGTAGGAAGATAAATGTATCGATGGTCATACTTCCAGAGTAACGATGAATAAACAAAACCTGTTATGGTCATCTATATTAACATCGGCTTGAAATAGAGTTACCTAGATATAGAGAATTCTATTCAATAATACAGTTGTTAACAGAGCTTCTTACACATAGCACTTACACATAGCAGGGCAGTTGTTATGGTGGAATGAATTCAAAACGAGCTCCCTTAAAACTTGGTTTTTGGTCTTTTCTGGATATGTGTCAACCCTACCTTGTTAGGTTGTTAGGTTGTGTGATACCTTGTCAACTGATCTTTTCTGATTGTCAGTCCACTATCCAAACTTTCCCTCAGTCCACTAAAAAACAAATATTTAGATGTTACATTTGCAATATTAAAGTCATGTTTTATTTTTATTTATTTTAATTAGTGTCAATGATAAATATAGTCTTGTCAAACACTTTCCACCAATAAGCTTTGCATAATGGCTAATATATTTTATTAAATAAATACAAATAAATAAATAAAATTATTCAACATTAGACAAAGTATAATGAGGTTTTAGAAATGTTTTGGTAGAGTAAATTAATAGCATTTAGTGGAACATATAGTCTTTGCCTATAGGGACTAATAAAGTAGGATATTTGTAATGTTAATGATTTTTTTAAGAAAGAAAGATCTCACATGTAGTTTATGGTTACTTAAATTAATCTTCAAAATTAGAATATAATAATTAGAAAATTTAAAAAAATCAAAAATGAGATTTTGATATCAATTCAAGTATAGTTATTAAATTCAATTGTATTAATCAGTTAATTCATAATTTCAGAGTCTTATTCCGTTCTTGAGTTATTAGCTTTAATTTGATTCATCGAGGTTTAATTCGGTTACAGAAGATGTATAGCTATAGAGAATGGCTTGACAGTAAAGGATCCTAGGATGATTGTGCCATTGTTGAGAGCTTCACGTTTGGCAGATGTAGAATAAGAGAAGAAATGCAGAATAAGAGGATCTGCTGAGATGGAGAGCATTCATGCTCTAAGTTATATGCTTGCGACCTTGACTAAAACTAATTTTACTACCAAGCCTCACGATTTTGATGCTAGGGTGACCACCCAACAACTCTTGATTTGCATCTAGTAATTTTTTCCCTAATCCCTCAAATGTTTTGTTGGGTGGGAAGACAACCTTTTCTATCCCAGGGGGGGCCAGGAATTGGGTAGGGATCCTCCTAACCCTTTTTCATTAATGAATTCTTCATTAAAAATATTGAACGATGGTTATGTAGTGTCTTTCCCCGATAGTGTGGTTTTCAGAGGGTTTTCCTTTTGATTCCCAGACTCAATTTGGGTCCTTGGTAGCAATCGAGGATCCTGAAAAGGGGGGGTAATATCTATTGTGGATGTCAAGGTAGATTATGATTGCCCTAGGCGTCGTTCGAGGTCTTCTTTGTCAGTTGAGGATTATCCGGTCTATAATCCTCTTCATAAACCTTTGGTCAAATATTGCGTGCTCTCAGAGGTGGGGCATCAATTTGTGCCTCCTTTTCAATCCTCGGTACTACCTGTGGAGCATCCTAGTCTAGTCAATGAATATGGGGAGGTGGATAGGATTGACAAGGTGGATATCCCTTCAATGAAGTAGCTTCCTACTCTAGATAAAAGCAAAATTCCTTTTCCTTCCTATTCGGACAATGCTTATACCAAGGATGGGGTCATCCCTATCAACCCTATCCATTTTAAAAATGTCATTATCTGCAAGAAAAAATCAAAGAAGGGAATTTTTTATGGAAATGAGGTCAAGGGTGATGACCTCTCCTATGTTTTGTTCTATGTTCATTTTCAAGCAACAACAAAAATCTCTCATGTTTCCAATAATATCTAGCCCCTTAGAGTAGATCAGGCCCCATCAAAGGGTGATTAATGTTAGTTGTATCTTATAATATCAGGGGTGTCGGGGGCTCATCCAAGTATCGAGATCTCAAAAGGATTTTTGATCTTCTTAATCCTGATTTTATTATGATTTAAGAAACCCTGTGCTAGGCCATTAAATCCTGTGCCCTCTTCCTGGATATGTTTCTGGGTTGGGAATGTTGTGCTTCAGACGCAAATGGTCATTCAGGGGATCTATTGGCCACATGGAACCCCTCTGTTCTAGACCTGAAGCCTTATCTTGCTTGTGCAGGTATTTTGTGTGAAGGAAAAATCTGAGGTGTGGAGGAGAATGTTGTTTTTCTCAATTGTTATGGTCCGTACTTGAATAGGTAGGTGTTTTGGGAAGATGTGGGTAGTAGTGGTCTTCTAAATCCCCCCTATCTCCTTTTGGAAGGAGATTTGAATTTCACATTAAACTACAATGAAATTTAGGGCCACGATATTCGACTGGACCCTCTTTCAAACTTCTTTGAGCATTTTTTCCAGGATTTTGGCCTCATTGATATGGATCCTTCTCCTATGGTCCCTACATGGAGGAATGGAAGGGCGGGAAACTCTACCATATCTAAGAGACTAGACCGATTTTTTTATTATTTTAGAGGCTATGTATGAGCTCTTTCCTATGGTCAAATCCTGAACCCATTTCTCAAGAACCTCATACGAATTTCCGATTTGCATCCAACTTGAGTTGGTTTCTCCAAGGGTCCACTTTCCTTTTAAATTCAATCATATATGGCTGGAAGATGATGGTTTTAATAAAGTGGTAAGGGATTTTTGGTTGTCCACTACTTCGGAGCCAGTAAACTCCACCATGCAAAGTTTGGTAAAGAAGTTCCAACTTCTTAAAAAGGTTGTTAAAAGATGTGAAAAAGAAAAAAAGGCCAAATTCAAGGAAGATCTTATTGCAGTGGAAGATCAGATCAGGCATTTATTTTCTATAAACTCCTCTGGTTGCTTTTCTATGGAAGATAAGGAATATTTGGCTCTTTTGGAAGCTAGGAAAACAAAATTTCTCTCTATCGAGGACGAATCTTGGCAACAAAAGAGTATGATCACGTGGTTAAAACTAGGGCATTGCAATTCTAAGTTCTTAAATAAATATGCAAGTCATAAAAGAGAAGTGAATGCTATTTGGGAGTTGAAAGATGCGCAGGGTGTCACGATTAGCTCTCAATCGAACTTGGAGTCTGAAGTGGTTCTTCATTTTGGAATCCATGAGAGGCTAATATAGCAGCTCAGCTTGAAGTCATTAATCAATTCTCCAGTTTCTTTTCTGTGGATGATGGTAATTTGAAGGTGGGAAGTTCATTTTCTATTGATGAGGTTGAGGAAGTCTTAAAAGACTTAGCAAAGGAAAAAATTCTAAGCCTTGATGGCTAGAAAGTGGAATTGTACTTACACTTCTTTGATATCATAGGTCAAGACATCCTAGCAGTGGTTGAGGAATCTAGGATTAAAGGGTTCGTCTCTAGGGCATTTAACTCTACTTTTTTAGGTCTGATTCCTAAATGATTTAAGCCTAATTATTTCAATGACTATCACTCCATTTCTCTTTTCAATTTGGTATACAAAATCATTTCAAATGTTATTGCAAAAAGGATTAAGACTTACCTTACCAAGTTCATCTCAAAAGATAAATTTGGCTTCCTATCAAACAGACAAATCATGGAAGCCATATGGGTAGCCCAAGAATGCCTACACTCGATTAAAGTGAAAAAACCAAATGCTTTAACTTTGAATATGGATTTAATTAAGGCATATGACCGAGTGGAATGGGTTTTTTGAGGTTGATTCTCTTGCAGATTGGTCTTCCTGTGCAAGTCACATATTGGATAATGTCATGTATTAGATCGACTCAATTTGATGTTTTGGTCAACGACTCTTCCATCAATTTTTCAACAGCTCTAGAGGATTGAGGCAAGGATGCCCAATCTCCCCTCTTATATTTTTATTAGTGATAAAAGGTCTCAGCAAACTCATAAAAAAATATAGACAATCCAACAAGCTCAAAGGTATCAAATTTTCTAGGACCCAGTCCATTACTCATTTATTGTTTGTAGATGATGTCCTCATGTTTGGTTATGGCTCTAAAGACCAATGGCATTGTTTCAGTGATACCGTTAATATTTTTTGTCGAGCCTCTGGGATGGAGGTTAGTGTTTTAAAATATTGTTTCCTTGCTAGTGAAGTTGAACAAGAAGAGTTGGACAAAATCCTTAGCCTCTTTCCTTTGAAGATCGATCATATTGACAAAATTTTGATGTATTTGGGTTATTTCCTGAAGCCAAACTGCTACTATACCAACAATTGGCTTTGGATCCTTAAAAAAGTGGAAAAGAGGATCAATTGTTGGTGTTCTAAATGGTTATCCTTGGGAGGAAAGCTTACCCTTGTAAAATATGTCCTTGAAAGCATTTGTTTATTGGATGGCCATGGCTAGGATCCATGTGTCTCTCTTGCATTACATCATAAGAAAGATGATGAATTTTCTCTGGTCAGGGCAGGGGGACAAAGGAAAATTTCATTTGGTTAAGTGGGATCATATTTGTCTACCCAAAGTTTTGGGTGGATGGGGTATTAAAAACCTACAGTGGTTCAATCAGGTCCTCTTTCTCAAAAGTCATTGGAGATGGTTATTTGGCTCTGGGCTGCGAGTGAGGTGTTCAAATCTAAGTACCTCGGGGAGTCTTTGGTGGAAGATTGGAATCAAAAGGGTGATAAGTCAATCACTCAAGCTTCAAACATATGGCATGGATTTTCTAGAATCTTTCATTTACTTGGATCTTGGCTTTCCCGGAAGATAGGAAATGGTGAAAAGTTGGTCCTGGGTATCGACCCCTTTTTTTAGGGTGACTCTTTCTACAAGCTCTCAACCTCTTTGGTTTCTTACTTATTGTTTAGGTCTCACCATATTACCTCATACTAGATCCTCTGAGTCTGGCTACAAGAATTTTTTATACTGGTTCTTTGCTAAGGACTTGGGTTTGACTAGTGACATGGCATTGGAATGGTGTAACTACATTCCAGGTTTAAATTCTTTGGGAATTAGACTCAATATGGAGACTGATACTTTGGCCTGGGCTTGGAAGGCTAATACTGGGCATATTTTTGCTAAATAAGCTTATGAAGCCATCTCAACATCTTCATCAGTTCCATCCTCATCATGGTGGCATATCAAATTATGGAAGGGGCATTATCCTCTAAAAATCAATTTTTTTTCCTGGTTATGCTTGCATAAAAAGATTATGACCTATGATAATTTGATGAAAAGGGGTTTCTTAGGTCCTAATATCTACAATATTTGTAAGAGAAATGGTGAAAACATTTAGAACATGTTTGTAGATTGTGTTTTCAACAAAAAGGTTTGGTTTGAGATTATGCTCAAGTTTCAGGTTTCTTTCAAGTGGCATTCTTTATTGTTAGATAAATTACTGCTCAGTTGGTTTAAATTCTTCCCAAATCTCAAATCCTTTCCCTTGTTCACCATATGGGGCATTTGGAGAGCTCATAATAGATTGATTTATGAAGACAGGTATTAGCCACCTTTTACAACCAGTTTGCATATTTTAAGCTACTTCAAAGAGTTCCATTAATATCCTTCAAGCAAAAGGCCTAGACTATTACAAAACCTAGAGATCACTTATGGATTTCCTTATGGGTATTTCGATGGAGCTTCAAAGGATAATCGGTGTGGAGGGGGCATGGTCATCAAGAAGGATTCAAATCATTACTTTCTTTTGAGGATGAGCCGCTATCAGGGTAGCAATACTCGTGTTGAACTTCTAGCACTTTTGGGCCTTTTATCCTTGGCTTCACACAAAAACATCCTAGAAATCAATGTTTTTGGCGACTCAAAAGCGATAGTGCATCGGGCCAATGGGATATCTTCTCTACACTTCTCATTACTAGAACACTGATGCATAAGGACTAAACTTCTATTTAATAGGTTCAATGCTTTTTCCATTAAGCATATTTTCGGGGAGTTAAATTTTTTTGCAAATGACATTTCAAAGAAGGCAGTGAGAGACAGCAAAGGCCTACTTTATTTTGACAAGCTCAAATATTTCACATTGATCAGGATCAATGAAACTTTACTAAGTTTTCTTTTTGTTGTAGTATTACTCTAACATTGTCCTTATTTTTTTGTTGAACAATACTTGCATTTGGACAACTTTTTGTATAAAACACAGCTACTTAGTCAGGCATTTCTCAGGTTTTTCATACTTATAAACAACAGTCATAGTTTTCCTACTTAAGGAGCATCAACAAAACATTCGAGCGTTTATGGAGCCTCTCGACTCAAGGCCTCCCTCCCTGGAGAAATTTTTAAATTATTATTCCTCACAAATGCCCACCAGATATTCATATACTCATATTAAAGCCTGCACCAACAATTTCACAGAGAAGATTGGAAAAGGAGGTTTTGGAATAGTTTATAAAGGGAAGCTTCGCAGTGGACGTCTTATAGCTGTCAAGATTTTAGATGAATCTAAACAGAGTGAGCAGCAATTCATTGCAGAAGTGGCTACAGTGGGAACTACATATCATATTAACTTGGTGCGCCTCTTGGGTTATTGTTCCAAGGGATCCAAAAGAGCTCCGGTCTATGAATACATGGTGTAAATGGTTGCCTCAACAAGTATATGGAAGCCATCATGAAGAGGAAGAGTTGGGTTGGAAACAGTTACATTCAATTGCAGTTGGCACAGCTCTGGGTATTGCCTACCTCCATGAGGATTACAAAAATCGCATCTTACATTGTGATATAAATCCCCACAATGTTCTTCTGGATGCCAATTTTTTGCCCAAAGTTGCAAATTTTGGTCTAGCTAAAATATCAGATAAAGATCAAAGCCACATCTCAGCTGCACATGGAGGAACACTAGGTTATGCTGCCCTAGAAATGTGGTCAAGAGTGTATGGACCTGTTATTGACAGATATGATGTTTACAACTATGGGATGTTGATTATGTTGGAATAATGTAGAAATGATAGGCAGGTTGATTGGGATTGGCTTGATGTGTACTTTCTATATTCAACATCTAGAGGTTTGAGATCCACATCTTATGGATCTATGGTTTGATTTGTTGTGACTATCTACCTCTATATATTGTAATCTCATTTCAATAGTTAATTGAATTGGTTTGGCCATTCCCTTGTGTAAGAGAGCGAGCCTTTGTGCTCCTCTCCTCTTTGCCTCTCTGTGTATAAGTTAATTTGGTATCAGAGCCCATAATGGCCTTTTGGTGTGAAGATCCCATTGCGGCCTATTGTGGGAGCTAGCTATTGCTGTGATTTTTTTTGGGGCTGTGAAAGCCATGAGGATTGTGTGGCGAGTTAATTTGGAGAACGCTGCCCAATCAACCGCGTGAAGAAGGCCTGTGCAAGCATGTGACCTGGGCGTTGATCTCCGTTGGTGTAAAGAACCCACTGTGGCCTATCCTCAATGCTAAATGTTGTCGATGTAAAGAAAGGAACCAAATTAAAAAGCGTCTACATAGATGAGTCCTGTGGAGGAATCGAGTTCTTGATCCAGCGCATCAGCTGTGAAGTGGATCCCGTATCAGTATGAACGAGAAATAGCGATCCAGAGTCGAGTCTTGTGTGCCACACCGTGAGTGAGCCGACCACCAATATCGAGAGCAGCATGTGTAGAGCCGTGTGAAAGGAGGCCATGAGTGTTATTGTTCAACGTCCACTTATCTGTGTGATGCTGCTGAGATCGTTGCTGATACCTGAGTCCATCGTCCATAGATGTGTATTGAAGAGTGGCTGCAGAGGTGAGATCGCGGAGGAGCCGCCAAAGAGGAAGTTGCTACTCCCAGGAAGGAAAATCACCAGTACCGCGAGCCGCTAGTTTGCTAGGGCGTAGCACTACTGCATGTCTCGACACTACAGGGGTGCAGTACTCCTTGGGCACGATAACAACACAGTACCGCGAGTTGATAGACTTCTTGGGCGCGGTACTACAGTATTGGACTTACGCGTTTTCCGTGGCTCCAAATTACCGCGTGGGTGCTGGCCAGTTGAGGGCGGTACTACATTCTGTGACTGTTGTAAAGGTACTTGAATTTTTTTTATTTGATTACTCGTGCATTCTCTCTCTAAGACTAGGTGCAATGGCTATCGCCACTCAACAGCAGTTGGCTGATACATACATCAATGAGGCCTCCAAATTGAATGGAGAGAACTATGTCAACTGGAAATTCAAGTTGCAGACTGTTCTTGAATTATTCGGTGGCTGGACGATTGTGAATGGAACTGAGTTGAAGCCCGCAGATCTAGCGCTCCTTCCAGATTGGAACAAGAGGGAAGCCAAAGCCAAGGTAACTCTGTGAATGTCTGTGCAACATAAGATCATCCCTCACATCAGAAACTGTGACACGTCTAAAAAGACATGGGATATGCCCAAAAGCCTATATGAAATAACTAATGCAAATTGGATTTTGTTTATGAAGACCAAACTGCTGTCAATCAAGATGGAAGCAAATGAAGGGGTAAGTAAGTTTATTTCTCGCATCAAAGATTTGAGTGATAACTTGGAAGCCATAGGTGAAGCAGTAAATAGTACTGATCAAGTAACTATCACCCTGAAAGGTTTACATTCAGATTTCAAAGTGTTTATTTCAGCACTTGCAGCAAGAGAAAAACCCCCAAATTTTGTAGAACTCACAGGTATTCCTCTTCAAGAAGAAGAAAGGATGAAGAACTTTGAACTCGATGCTCAGGGTTCAGATCTCGCACTAATGGCAAGAGGTCAATATATGCATAGAGGAAAACCATGGGGTAGACCATGGAATGGAGACAGAGGTAGCTCATGGAACGGAGATAGAGGCAAACCCTGGAATGGAAACAGAGGCAACTCATGGAACTGAGATAGAGGCAAATCGTGGAATGGAGACAGAGGCAAATTTCACTCGAAACAGAAAGGTATGGCTCAGACTGATGATTTTAGAAATAATATAGATGGTCATTATTGGGACAAACCAGGACACCTCAATAGAAATCATTACTACAATGAAAGTCACAATGCAAATCACAATGGGAATTTTGCAAACGCAGACACTCCAGAAATTGCTAAATTTAGAAATCTGAGATTATTTATTTCTGAGGATGCTTTGTCTGCTGAGATAGATGATAAGAATGCATGGTTCATAGATTCAGGTGCATCTGCACATATGTCTTGTAGGAGAGAATGATTCGATGAATACACTGAAAAGCTTAATGACACTCACATCTATTTAGGTGATAATAGGTCACTCAAGGTTCAAGGTTGTGGAATAGTGAAGGTGAAATTATCTAATGGTGAATTGAAGCAGATACATAATGTTATGTATGTCCCTGTTATTTAAAAGAATCTCATCTCTGTTTCAACCATAACCGATTATGACCTAAAGGTAGAATTTGGCAAGTACCAGTGTCATGTCAAAGACATTCGAGACCACTACAAGACTGTTGCTACAGGTTCAAGATGTGGAGGACTATATAAGCTGGATGTGTGCAAAGACGGTCATCTAGCCTTGGCATCCACCATCATCACCACAGAGGAAATCTGGCATCAAAGGTATGGCCATATTAATCATCATGATCTTATACTGCTTCAGAATAAATCTATGGTTGAGGGACTTCCCGTAATAAAGAATGTGCATTTAGAATGTAGTGCTTGTGCACTTGGTAAACAACACCGAGATGCATTCCCAATACATCAAGAAAAGAAACAAACTGATCTGCTTGAATTAATCCATACAGATGTATGCGGACCTATGCAGACTAAATCATTAGGAGGTGCATCATATTTTCTAACATTTATTGATGATAGATCTAGATACACATGGGTCTATTTTATAAGAAGAAAAGGAGATGTCTTTGAATATTTCAAGGAGTTCAGAATGATGATCGAAAAGCAGACAGGAAAATGCATTCAAATTCTCAGATCAGACAATGGAGGTGAATATGTCTCTGGAGCTTTCAAGAAATATTGTAAGGAGAATGGAATCCAACAACAATTTACAGTATCACACACCCCTCAGCAAAATGGGGTAGATGAGCGAAAGAACAGGACACTAGTTGAATGTGCTCGCAGCATGCTCCAAGGTAAGAACATGTCGAATGGTTTTTGGGCTGAAGTTGTTAATACTGCTGTATATTTGAAAAATAGAATTCCAACAAAGAAACTAGACCTGCAAACACCATTTGAGGTCCTTCATGGATATAAACCTGAAGTTAAGCATCTACGAATTTTTGGTTGTAAAGATTTTGCACATATACCAAAAGATGATAGAAGGAAACTAGATGCTAAATCCTTTGAATGTATCTTTGTTGGATATTACAATGACCATAAAGCTTATAAGCTATTTCATCCTAGCTCTCATAAGTTAATTGCAAGCAGAGATGTGGTGTTCCATGAACATGCAGATACAAGTGATAAATTTGACCAAGGGCAGATTCTTGCTAACAATGATGAATATGTTAAATTAAACCCTATAGTTCAAGATCATGAATTGGATCAGCCACAACAGAAGGAGCAGGGACAGAGTCAAAGCAGCAGAAGCAGTGAAAGCAGCATGAGTACTTCTTCTATCAGTTTAGATGATGAGGCAGTAGAAAGCAGAAGGATAGTGGATGGAACCCCTACAGGTAATGTAGTCCTAAGAAGGTCATCAAGACAGATTCGTCCTCCTTCAAGGTATGATGACTATGCTTTAATGACTAATGCAATGAATGAACCAATGAATTATAAACAAGCCAAAGATAAAGAAGAATGGATTGAAGCTATGAATGAAGAATATAACTCTATTATGAAGAATCAGACTTGGGAATTAACAGAGTTACCAAAGAACAAAACACCCATAGGATGTAAATGGCTATTTAAACATAAGCTTAAATCAGATGGTAGTATTGACAGATTTAAAGCAAGACTAGTTGCAAAAGGTTATGCTCAGCAGGAGGGAATTGACTTTGAGGAAACTTTTGCACCAGTAGCCAAACTAAACACAATTCGAATTCTGGTTGCATTAGCTACAGTTGATAATTAGAATATCCATCAATTAGATGTAAAATCTGCTTTCTTAAATGGTGAACTTAAAGAAGAGGTGTACTTAGTCCAGCCTGAAGGCTTTGTGCAGAAAGGATAGGAGCATCTTGTATGTAAGTTAAAGAAAGCTATCTATGGATTGAAACAGGCCCCTAGGTCATGGTATATAAAGATTGATACCTTCTTTAATTAGAAAGGTTTTGTGAAAAGCCAAAGTGATCCTAATCTTTATGTGAAGAAAGATAAGGAAGGAAATGTTTGCTTAATATCTTTATATGTCGATGATCTCGTCATTACAGGAAATGCATGTAAGTTGATAGCAGAAATAAAAAATCATTTGTCACAGGAATTTGAAATGAAAGACCTTGGTGAACTTCACTATTGTTTGGGACTTGAAGTTTGGAAAGAATCTGGCAAGACCTTGATCACTCAAAGTAAGTATGTGAAGGAAATATTGAATAGATTGAATATGAGTGATTGCAAAGTATCAGTAATTCCTTTAGAACAGAATGTAAAGCTATGCAGTCAAGATGGAACAAAAGATGCAGATGGTACTTTGTATCGACAATTGGTGGGAAGTCTGAATTATCTCACTACTACAAGGCCAAATATATCATATGCAGTCAATATTCTTAGTCAATTCATGGCTAAGCCAAATGAAAGCCATTCGAAGGTTGCAAAGAAGGTCCTTAGATATCTGAAAGGGACAATGAACTTTGGTCTTTTATATACTGATAAGTTTGATGTTCAATTGGCAGGATTTTCTGACTTTGATTGGGCAGGAAATGTTGATGACAGAAGGTCTACTACATGATATGCATTCAAGATTGGATCCGGGGTCGTATCATGGAGCAGCGAGAAACAACCAACTGTTTCTCTATCATCCACAGAAGCTGAATATAAAGCTATGTCCAGTGCTACATGTGAAGCTGTCTAGTTGAGGAGGATTCTTGAAGACGTTGGAGAAAAGCAAAGAGAACCCACAAAAGTACATTGTGACAATCAAAGTGCAGTCAAGCTGGCACACAACCCAGTTTATCATGCAAGGACAAAACACATTGAGCTGCAACATCACTTTGTTAGAGAAAAGATTGAAGCTAAGGAAATTAAACTTCTGTATTGTAACACAAGTGATAATATTGCTGATATATTTACAAAACCTATTGGCATGACTCACTTTGAGATCCTTAGGCAGAAATTAGATGTTGTAGAAAACTCATTTCTACATTAAGGGGGTATGTTGGAATAATGTAGAAATGATAGGCAGGTTGATTGGGATTGGGTTGATGTGTACTTTCTATATTCAACATCTAGAGGTTTGAGATCCACATCTTATGGATCTATGGTTTGGTTTGTTGTGACTATCTACCTCTATATATTGTAATCTCATTTCAATAGTTAATTGAATTGGTTTGGCCATTCCCTTGTGTACGAGAGCGAGCCTTTGTGCTCCGCTCCTCTTTGCCTCTCTGTGTATAAGTTAATTGATTATGGAGATGGTCGGAGGAAGGAAGAACTTTGACAATAGGGAGAGTAGATCAAGCAAATACTACTATCCCGAGTGAGCTTTTAAGCAAGTGGAGAAGGGCGATTTTGGGAATCTGAGAAAAATAAACATGTCCCAAGAAGATCAAGGCATAGCCAGAAAATTAAGTTTTGTTGGATTGTGGTGTATCCAGTTCGATGCATCTCGTCATCCTTCAATGAGCCATGTTATCTAGATGTTAGAAGGAGTGTTGGACATTACCACTCCTCCATTTCCATTCCCAGTAGACACAACACCACTGCAGCTCTGTGCTTTTGGCCAATCTTCTTCAACTTATGCTTTGGAGTCTGAAATGTTAAATCCCAAGAGGATTCATACTGCCAAAAGTATGCCACGCTTTGCCAAAAGTATGCAGCATAGCATACCAGAGAATGTTACATATAGCCTGTGACCAATCTTAGTCCACTTATCGAGCTTCAAAGAATAGAAGACATCAGCTGGGAGTATGCAGCATAGAAAGAGTAGACAACGTTATTTTTTTTAAATTTGTTTTAATAAAATTTGTTTATATTAAATTTGCACAAAAGTTAGTTTGTATGTAACTGCTATTTATTACTGTGCTATGAAAAGTGTTAAAGAATTCCATTCACATCTTCATGTCATTTTCATATGTTGTATTCAAGCCGTGAAGATCTGATCTTAATTGAACTTAATTAATGTCACATTGAAATATTCATCATGTTAATACTGTACTATAAATTTTTTTACAAATGTTTAAAAGAAATCCAATCACATCTTATTTGCCTTTTTGTCATATGTTATATTTTATTCATGCGGTGAAGATATAATGTTATTTCTATTCATGATATAATGTTAAATGAACTAGTGATACAGTGAAGTATTTCGAGTTATAAAACTGATATAAAAATCCGTTAACTTCTTCTTTCCCTTTCTTACATATGTTTTATATGTTCTATTTTTAACATATCTTTTATTTTCTTTCTTACACATGTTTTATTTTTATATATGATATCAATATTTTAATATAGTCATTTAACTCATGATTAGTGAATACAGATAGGTTATAAATTAAATATTAAATGTTACTAACAAATTAAAACTATTACTTATTTTCTTTGACTAGTTGTTATCACCTATCTTTGAATTGTGTGTTACTAAATACTTGTTATCAGTTATCCATACATTATTTACTAATTATTTTTTATGTATATTTTTTTTATAAATGTTTATTTATGATTACCATAAAATTAATTTAAACCTTCCATCCTCTATGAGAAGTGAAGATAATAAAACCAATACATATGATTCTAATACTTATTAATATATAATTAATAATATTTCAATAAAGTTTCATAAAATATAATTGATAATATTTCAATAAAATTAAAAAAAAAATAAAACAAATTGTGAAAAATAAAAAACTCTCAACGAAGCAAGCTCATAAAACAAAGTTGTATTTCAACTAAGTTTTCAATATAAAATTGTATATGCATCCAATTAAAAATAAAATTTGTTCAAATAAATTGTACAAAGTCAACATTCCATCATATTAAGCAAATCAAGGATCAATTTAAATATTAAATATATATTACAAATTTTGTTTATAATTTTAATTACATTAAATATATATAACATATTTTATGGATTAATATACACTCAATTAAAAAGTTGAAGCAAATTGTGCAAAGTCACATAGAGATAAAATAAGGATGAATATAATAAGGATGAATGAGAATATTGACATGTATTACAAATTTTGCTTATAATTTAAATTACATTGAGTATATATAACAAATTTTATGAATTAATTTCAATTATAAGAGCTTATATATTGTGATGTATAACTTCGATTTGACCAAAACTTTGCAAATAGCTATTAGAATGATTTGAACTACAATTTCTCAAATAATTTTACAATTAGCTATTAGAATGACATAAACTCTACAATTTTTCAAATGCTTTTTTCAAATAATTTTACAATTAGTTGTTGGAATGACCTGAACTTTACAACTACTCAAACTATTTTACAATTAGATGTTGGAAGAATGGTTAGAACTTCAAAACCAACAAGGAAATGAGTGTAAATAAGAAGCATCTAAGACTTTGGGATAACAAAGCACACATCAAGTTGCATCAATGATTGTAAAAGTTGTGAAGGAGAGAAATAGTTTCATCTAATAACAATTTCTATGTCAACAACGATTCCCGTTTGAAGGTGATAATGGTAGAAAATCCAACAATTTCAAATAGAAAACTCTATTAAAAAAATCATGTATTAATATAATTTACAGATATCAACTCTTCTACATATATATAATTTTGAATGAAAATATTATAAAACTTCAACATTTTCACATAGAGTAATTGGATCAATTAGATACCCTAAAGGGCCAAAACAATTGGAAAACTGTATCAGATTATAGCCATGAAATTATAGAAGTAGAATCTAAGTTTAATGATTGTGCAAAAGCTTTCAAACGTATCTGGACTTTTTTGGAAAATGTTTCTATCAAGACATCCTCACCATGTAAAAAATACACGCATTCCTTGAATTCCTTCTCATCATTTTCTGTTATAACTACTTAAGCTTTTCCAAAAGATATTTTCAAAATCAAAAGTTGCTTTAAAAAGATCTGCTCATGGATATATGAACAATGAAGCATTTTGAGAAGGCAACCTAGCACAACAATTTTATGGTCATTAAAATTTGAAACCCTTGCATGCTCCTTCTTCAAGTGGTCTAGGAAAAGGATCAAATTTGCTACCCGTGGGCTTGGTACTTGTTCTACCATGAAACAATTTACTCAGAAACCTCCTCTATAGTAAAACCAAGATCTTAAAGCTTATGATGCTCAACGCATAACCTAAAAAGGTAAATGGCATAGAAGTGTCTACATTTTTTATATTCTTCGATGATATATCAATGTTAATAGAGAAATAAAAATATATATTTCATTTATACCTGAAAAAAAAGAGTGTGTCACAGATCTCAGAATGGGTTGTTCCACAGGTCTTGCTTTGGAGCAGTTGTCCATCCCATCAGAAACCCTTGCATAACTAAAACCCTCTGATTTTCTTTTTCTTAGTATGTTTTCCTCCTAACTTCTTTCGTCTATCTACCTCCTAGGTTTATATTTAAATAAAATGAAAAATTAATACAAAAATTAATTGTAATCTCTCACATTCTTCTAGTTAAATTGGTTCAATTACCGATTATCCATGCTTCAACTACATGTTGTCAATTGTAATCTCTCACATTCTTTTAGTTAAACTGGTTCAACTACCAATTATGTATGCTTGAGCTACATGTTATCACTTTCCTTCTTTTGTTTATCTACCACAAGGTGTCCACCATCTATGCATCAACTACGGGTTATTCATGCATCAACTACCAATTATTTTTTATATTTCTTTTTCTTTATAATTATATATTTAGAATTTTGAACTGACACCCATAAAATAAATATGTATACACTTGTTACATCCTCCTTTAATCTAGGAAAATCATAGATGGCACTCCATGGGCCCTAATTCTAAGATATAAACGCCTATCGACATAATACTGTTAATTTAACAAGTGGTGATAAAATATTTTTTCTCTTCCATTTATGTATAACATAAAAAGGTAATGAAGAAGGTAATTTATTTTTTATGAACATAAAAGCATCTCATATTTTATTTATGAGATGTTTACTATGAAACTTGGAATTATAGCATTAAGAAAATGATTAACAAAT